>OX421454.1:15074422-15086922 GCA_949126865.1 Montipora capitata | reverse complement strand
CTTTCACAGTCATACTGATGAACGCTACAACGTCTCTTCGTGAAAGATAATGTTACATTGTGCCCATGCCCTATCTTGTACAACTCTGATACAGAATGTGACAAAATGCGTTCTGGACTATCCGATTGGCCTAATTAATTCTTCTATTAACAACTTTATTTTTCATAGTGCCTCAGAAAACAAGGCGTTAAGTAACACCGATGATAGTGGCACAGTGCAAATTAGTCATCCATTCAAAGTGGCACAGCTATATTTGTCAAACCTGGATTGAAAGTAGCGAGAAATGCAGGACTTTTTTTATATTTTATTCAAACCGTTTTCTACCTGAACACGAAAAGCGTCGATTGTTGAGAGCTTTATTTGCCGTAGTATGGCCGTGTAGCCGCGTCGAGACACCGAAAGTGCGCGAAACTTAAGACTCGTTTATTCATGGTGTTTAGGTATCCTGGGACCCGTTTCTCGAAAGTCCGGAAAACTTTTCGTGTCCGAAAAGCTATTTGTGAAACTGCCAACCGCTTGTTTTCGAAAGCCCATCTTTTGAGATGCTTTTAAGGGAACAAAAAGAAAAAGGACAATGAAGTTTGACGACTTAAATCCTCTCAGTTCTTGAGATACAAAAGGAACTGCGCCACCCGAAAATGGCCCGTAAAGTTTTGGAACTTTCAAGAAACGGGCCCCTGATTACGAGAATTTTATCTGGCTTGAGCCTGCCATCCAGTCGACAACCAATAACTGGTCAGCGATCAACTTTAAAAGAAAAGCTGACCTCGGTGAGCTCTAAACTTAAGCCAGGAATATGGTCACGTGATACTGGTCAGCGGATCCCTTATTTTGACGGGTGTCAATTGACCATATATTAAAGACGTATGCTGTAAATTAACCAGCTGGCCCAGTTGTTCAAACGATGGATGGCGCTATCCGCGGATAAATCAATTGCGCCATCCGATGGATAGCGTCACTTATCTGGTGGATACCGTTATCCACCTTTTGAACAACTGGGGCCTGGAGTATATGGTCATAATGTTAAGCACAATGTACATTACTGAGCATACGTGGAGGGGTAGAAGTTACGTACGTAGGGACGGAAGGCCATGATATCATAGCGAAAACCAGAATTTCTCGCATCGATGGGTTAATTAATTAACACATTTTCTTCACTAAGGTGCTCGGCGCGCGGAGCTCCGCTGAAAATGAACTTGAAATAACCATATTCTCGGGTACAGGGATTCGTTCGCTTTCCTCAGATCCTCTTGGTTAGTGGGAAATAAGCCCGTGTCAGTCTTTTTAGTGTGGTTTATAAAGTATAAAGAACATACTTTCGGAGAGCAAAAATTATTGTAGCAACTCCGTGTAGCCGAGACAGGTTATTTAATGGTCGGATCACCATAATTATTTTTTACCTGGTTCGATGATACGTCATTCAACTCAAACCCTTCAACGTCGAGGGCGTTATTTCAGTAAATATCTTTTTCTGTCAGACTCGTCACGATTGCTACAACTTTGGGACAGGGCCAAAAAGAGTCACCCTCTATTAAGCGGCCTGTAATCAAATTCCCGAATAATTGTAGAATAATATTGTAGCAGCCACCTTTTGGCCTTCCCGATGGGAGTTCTACCTTTGTTTTCACCTCTATTAAGCGGCCACCAAGAGTTTAATACTGTAACAGACTTAACTGATTGGAGTGTAATGTGAAGTGTTCGTGTTGTACCCCATATGAACCATGTGAGCGTTAGCCCTACTCCACAAAAGGACAGAGAAAAACTCTGACCAGGGTGGGAATTGAACCCGCGACCCTCGGGTTAGATCACCACCGACTGAGATACAAGTAGGGCTAACGCTCACTTGGTTCATATTGGGTACAAAACTAGCACTTCACATTACACTCTAATCAGTTAAGTCTCTTGAAATATAAAGTGCTACATGGCCAACCTTTGCAAAAACGTAACCCTTCCTTGTGTTTAAAAGACTTAGTTTCAATTGGCTTTTCACCAAGATTTGCAAGATTTTTTAAAAAATAATTTTGGATCGGACCCGTAATGCAACGTTTCAGTTACAGACATTGCCCTTTTTTTCCGGTTACAAAATCAACTCAGTTTACGGCATAGTTCACATTGTTCATGATAAGTTGGGAGAACCTCATCTCAACAAGTTGAGGAGAATATGTTTTTTTTTCCCTAACAGTGCTGTATTTTTGTTTGGTATTAGAGCTGTCTCTTGTGCGAAATTTGTCGAAAGCCTCAAGAGGTGTTTGTTTTAGAATAAAGTGATGTTTCTGACTAAAGATTATGCTAATCTCTGACGAACCTCTATAAAGCGGCCAACCTTCATTAAGCAGCCGCTAGCCGTTACCCATTGTAATTTTAAAACATCCGGTCGTTGGGTGCCCCTGTTCTGTGTTTGTCATTCGGCCTTGTACGTGAGCTCAAATCCGTTTTGCTTTCCGGCGGAACTGTCAAGATGCGACCGCGGTCATCTCTCTTTTAAAACATTAATAAATAGTTTGCTTTAATTTGTACGCCTTTGTCAATTTGTCAGAATGTCTCACTGACTTTGTTACGAGACGTCAATCTTAAAGACAAGTAGTCTGACTTTTTTTACCTGTATACATTAGGCTGAATTACAAAGTCTTGACGAAATCCACTAACTGAGCAATCCCGTAAAGTGTGCAACTAGGAGTATTAACAGTACAGACCTCGACTGATTAGTAAGTAGGAAATAGTTGTCCATTGTCATTAATTGGCGACCCATTATTTAGTTAATTACTCGTTTAGCCTCTAGATCAGTCTCTAGAGTAATTTAATTAGAAACTATTGGAAACGAGCGATCCCATTTGTAGAATGGTGTTTTTTGTCAATGACCAATGCTGCGTAACCCTACCCTAACAACTTTAGCTCCTAGCTAACAGAATTCGGGGAAATTAAAAGCATATTCAGAATGCGGGACCTCTTTTCGTCAAAGTTTAAATCACTGAAAAGAGCTAAGCTTGCTGCATAAGATTCAAACTCATGACAGCCAACTTAGAGAAAAACTTTGAAGAGTAAAACTTGTGCAAAAATGGTTTTAAAAATTGTGAAAGGGAGACCTTTCGCTATCATTGCTTTAAGGAAAGGAAAGACGCCGTGCAATGTCCAGATTTGACATATTTTGTGGAACAAAATGAACGCAAAGCATATTTGATATTTTATGAGGACTGAGTTTGATGAGAACTTGTAACAAAACCGTGTAATGATCACAAAATCTCAATATTGCTTCGAAACCTTGCCGGAGAAGATTGAGATAATTTGTGGACACAAAAGCTCAAATCAAACGCTAATACATCATTAGCTGTAAACACCGTTCACATAAAACTGTCAAGGAACTTTTCGCTTTGATTGTGAGACACAATTCTTAACGCCGGTGTCATAAGCTGATATGGCCTTCAAAAATAAAGTTGCGCGGTGTGCACTTTAATATAGAACTGAATTTCTATAAGGACTATAATTGTATTACTTGTCACAAGCCGAGACTGTTTGGTTTACGAATCAAGTGTTAATTTGGATACATGCAAACGCGTTTAATGCTTGTTCTCTCAACTCGAAGTTAGTTGCTATATTTATACCGGATCATCATCACAACTTCATTCCGGCCATATTTTATAACGCAAGGCACAAAGAACGTTTAATATATGTTGATGTTCATTCAGACTTTGTTTATTTTCAAAATTGACAGGTTAGGTCAGTTTCGATTTAAATGAACCCTTTACGATATAGTTCGTTAGTCGTCACTGTGTCAACAGATGTATGTCTCTTTAGTAACGAAAGCACGTATCTTAATTGAAGATGCAGTCTATGGAAATTAATCAAAAAAAGGGAAACAACCTTCCTTAATTTATATCAACAAATGCGGCCTCACATGGCAGATCGGATCCCAGGATCGGCTCTAGAATGTTTATTGTCAGCTTTAAATACATAAGTTATCGACGGGGTACTAAACTACTGAACTACGAAACTACTGACGTCTTGTGTTTAACATTCAAATGTGCTATTAAAACGATATCCCGCAAATAAATATTTTGTCCTTGAAGAAAATAAATAAGATAAGCAATATAAACTTTGATTGTCTTGTCATAAAACTTGTTCGGAATGAATTGCGTACGACCTATATTCTTATATAAATTACACAATTAAATATGAATTTACTTGTGAGCAAGAGAAGTCCCTAAAACTGAATTCCGATTATGACCCTCAAAACGAGGAATCGTAAAGCAGAGAAGTTTATTTCGGGCATAATTGGTGTGTAACGCAAAAACATGCAGAGTAATTTTCCCATTACTCTTGCATGTTTCGTACTGGAGTGAAGTTAGCGAATGTTCATGCCAGCTTCCCTTCATCGAAATTCTGCATAAACTTAGTTAGTCATCGACGTAAAGTTCTTCAAGTTTATTTTCCAGTCTTTTAATTGTGTTTATAATAGCTGGAAATCCCTGAAACAAGTGTTGTTCACAACAATTGCGTTTCAAATAAGCGTGGTGCAATCCCTCAAGTCGCTCGTTATTCGAATTAACCAGTAAGCCATAAAAAAGTAGTGAGCAATTGAGCAGAACAACATAAACTACTCAATAAATAGATGCGTACCTTGATGAAGTAAATTCCAATAATGTATAAGGTCTTGACCTAACTACAATGAGTGTCTTCTCAAAGTTTAAAGAAAAGGCTTGATTCCCCAGTCACTGCAGAGATGGTTGCCGATGTATTTTGATTTAGCAAGAGAGCGGACTCTCTTTTTTTATCCGAAGATCTACAGATTAGTGGAAAACTTGAAAAATATATTTAGTACGAACCCGAGGTAGCCGACCATTTCTATTGGCTGATAACGCCATCCCCGCGTGAGATAAGATCACCATCCCTTTTTCCGAGGCATTATTTCCAAGATCATGAGCAACAGCTTTTTGTAGGAGCCATCATGCTAATATTTGAGGCTCAGTTTGGATTTCTCATGTGTCAAGTAACCATTTTCTCTTATGATAAATAACCTATATTTATAGTTTATTGAAACGTAGCATTAATTGCTTAGACATAGATGACGTTCCTTTCTGTATTTGTATCCTTGTAGTCAAGATAGCGAACTGTATTTAAAAGGTCACCATTAAAACACGTTTCCCTCGTGGTGTGTCATCCGCGATTTTGTCATTCCTACGTGACATGATGTCATTATTCCCATATAGAGGTTAACAATAAATAAAAAGCAGAGTAGTATACTAGGCATTGTATCTTTGGCCCTGTCAAGAACGCACACATTTCGATGCGTTTAGGCCTTTTGTCCACACTAAAACGCTATGCGTTTTCATCGAGAACGCATCGCTTTAAAAATCAACGTCGACGTTTTCAATAAGGTGTGGTCGCATTTTAAACTTTAAAAAAAAATCGACCTCAGGCAATTTTCAACTCCTCTTTTGTGTTAAGTAGTGATTGAAGTTTGTGTAAGTTGAGGTTTGGAACTGCACGCACAAATGTAATATTTTTTATTTTGTTTAATTAAAAAAAAAAGAAGAAGAAGAAGTACATTTTATTATGTGTCAAGCAATTCTCGTGATAAACGGAGCACTCTGGTTGGCTAGTTTTCGGTCAGGATTTTACTGTATGGACCATTACCATGGAAATGGTCAGTTTCCGTATTTTTTACTCTCTCCCGGGAAATTCAAGTTGAGCGAAACACAAAAAGTTATCGAAAAGCGTAATATATATATTTTTTCTTTTTCATCTCAGCAGTACAATTATAGTAAGCGAAATTGGATATACCGTTATCACATGATATGGCGTCATTTTTCCAATTCAGTAGTTTTGACATGAAATACTGGGTTTAGGTGGGAAATACTAAAGGCCAATCTAGTGGCTTAAAATTTATTTCAATGATGGCTATCGTAATAGTTTTGTTGTATTATTATTCAATCAAACTTGTTAGAACATTTAGTAAGCACGTGAAATTGTTCTAAAAGACAAGGTAATACATTCGAGTTATGTTCGCTAAAATAATGTTTACAAATTGACGACGATTTTTGGTCGTGGAGGTGGCCGCGAGTGTAACCAACATAAATTGCATCGCACAGGTTGCATTGAAATTTATAAAACAGGCATTGTTGGCTAACAATGGCTGGCTTGACTTCTCGCACTGTAAGGTCTTAGACTCGCACACCTATATGGCCTACTAAGACGCATAAGGAACAACTCGCTATGCGCCCAATTCTCTCCGCTATACATACTTACATCTATGCGTTGGCTAAGTGGCTGGATGAGAAATTGAAACAACTCTCATGCAATCAGTACACGGTCAAAGACACTTTTGAGTTTGTCAACGAAGTACAAAGCCTTGAGATCAACAGAGGTGATATTCTAGTATCCTATGATGTCACCTCTTTATTTACCAATGTACCACTAGATGAAACTATCCAGATTTTAGCCGACAAGGCTTTCCATGATGACTGATTTAGCAAGACCCATGAACTGAACCTATCCAGAGACCAGCTAATTGAACTTTTCAACGCAGCCACTAAGAACCAACTTTTTCAGTTCAATGTAATCTCTATGAGCAAACAGATGGCGTCGCAATGGGGTCTGCTCTTGGTTCTCTGCTCTCCAATGTCTTTATGTGCTCCATTGAAGATAAACTTGATCAAGATGGCAAATTGCCGAATTGCCTTCCTATTATCGACGATATGTGGATGACACCTTTACCATCCATCATGCAAACGAAGGAAGGACCTCAAACGAAGGAAAATTCATTTTCATTCTCCCTCACCAAGTTCGTTCGAATGAAAAATATTTTCCTTCTCATTCGGATACCGCAAGGAAAACAGAGACAAGAGACAACCAGAGCAAACACAAGTTGGGCAGCTTGTTTCAGTTAGAACAAGCTCTGGAAATAGCAAAGAAAGGGCAAACCGACAATTGAACCGACACATTACCTCGAAAAAGCTTCGGTCTTGACTACTGCGAGTAGCCGTGGCAATAGCAGTAGAGCTCGTGCTATCACAGCGGGGCTTTTTAGCGGAACTCGCTAACAGCCTTTTCCTCCAGCAAGCGTTCTCTTAGGCTTTCTCAATCCTCTTCTCATCTCCTGAATTGTCCACCAATTCCTCCTGCTCGTACTCCTGGATGACTGACCACCCGGCGTCGCTCTTATCAGCTAGCTTAATAAGCTATTGCCGTTTGCAGATCAGGTCCAATGAAGTCTCTAAGGCCTTTTGGACCTGTGAGTTCTCACCTCTCTCGCCTAAGCCTCTTGCATTCGGGGTCGGGGCTATCTTCCTGTAACGAATAGGCCTTGAAGGCACCAAGCTTGGTATCGATGTATATAAGACTTAAATTTATCGAATATTTTTATCGACAGGATCACCAGAGGGGGCTGACACGGTTGAAGTTCCTTCGAGTTGCTGTACATCATGAACGCATTCGGCTGCAGAACGTTCCTAAGAGTACGGGTCCATGAAAAAATAAAATTTAGCGTAACGTAGGTAATATTCCTGAACAAATAACTTCCTTATATTCTGGAAAAACGAACGAACAATAGTTCGTAATTAAGTAGTGTCTGAGGAAAATTGTTGTACAAGGAATACAAAGAAAATGGCACACACTTGCTAAGACCTCAAACAATTTGTCCTGTACAATCGGCTGCCACCAAGACCGGAAAAAATTAGAAGAAAGATCGACGGACGCCCAATAATGGACTTAAGTACTGAAAAGAATTAGTTGACGAATTTTAATGGGCTTCAAAAGGCCTTCGAATTGAAAGGCAAGTAAAGTCAACACAAGAAACGATTGAGAATGCAAGAAGCTAGGTGATCACTTCAGCGCGTACGGTCTGGATTCCATTGCAGTGTTCAACAAATATCAATTTCTCACGCCAAATATCCTTGCAACGTTACACTGGTCACTTAGAGCCACTTTCCGAAAAAAAAAAATCCAATTCTCCCAATGAATCAAGAAAATTATTTGATTGCACCTGACGTTACGGTGACCATGTTGGTGGAAAGAACAATAGAGAAAAATGTCTTTTGGGAATTTGACTCTATTATTATGCAAAACTTGAGCTGCATTTTTCTATTGTTTTGGCACCAACATGACCGTCTTATCACGTGAGTGCAATCAAAGAATCAATCCACTCACAAAGTGCAACACTTACTTCTTTGTGTAGTTGTCCCTATTGTGAATCATCCCAGAGTGCACCACAAAACAGGTGCATATTTTATTCATTAGGGAAGGAAATAACAAAATTGAAAAAAATCAATGCACAGAACGTTGGAAAAAAAAAAAAACTTATAAAATCGCATGGTGACCCCTATCATTTATTATATAAAATGGGAGTTTGAGGCTCATCCGGTTGCAATTTGCTATTTACTTTAAAGATCTTTGGCGTTCCTGTTGTCTTGGTGTAAGTAAACGTTTGTGCTAATAGAATCTGTTAAAAAAATCAGGCGTTTCTTTGTTTAAGCAAAAATTCTAAGTGTCCACTTTTTCAAAAAACAAGCTTAATTATCTCTGAAAAATGCATGGTTACCTCTACTTTTATTTCACATTCAAATAACCCAAACTAAGATCTACTTTTCTGCGTAGTCATACCCGGAGAAAACCGTGATTAATTTTAAGAGCTCGTTGTAAGGATACTTTATTTTATGATATAAACACCAATGAAATACCAAGTGAGCTTTCGCGCGAAAACATGATATCTTGACACGTGAAGACTGTTATTTTCAAACGTGAAAAGACCACTGTTGCTATGGTTACACATAAAAATCATGCCTTTCGATACCATTCATGAAATGATCTAGTATTTCTTTGGTGGTTATATAATACATGAAATATTACATCGCCGCTTGGAGATACGACATTTCTCTTCTCGTGCTGAAAAACATTTCACCCGCTCGCTGCTTTCACTTGCAAAAAATTTTTCAACAGTCGAAGAAAACTGAATTTCGTATCTCCGCGCAGCCATGTAATACCCTCTGTGTACTGTTTTTGAAAACACTAAAGCCTTCGATCTGGGTAGAAGGCTATTCTTACTTACATATGACGCCGGATCTGGGAATCGAACCCGGGCCACATTGGTGGGAGGCGAGTGCTCTCACCACTGCGCCATCCCTGCAGCCCTTTCACTGACTGGTTTTCACAAAACACTATGCCGTTTCATATGAGAAATTACCTCAATTACCCGTCAAGTTGACGAGGCAACTGGAAAAGCAAACACTGACTAAAATATAAATATTTATTCAGAGGCATGGACCACAACTATCAATTTGATTCAATTGACTTGGAACATAATAAATCGTTATTAGAATTTTATAAGGCAGTTTTCTACAAGTCGAAAACAAGTTTGCAATTAAACTTTGTTTATTTAACATTCTTGGGTCATAAGTAAATGCATTAATTGTTTTTTTTTTATTCTTACGCCTAAAGGGTTAACATCTGGTCGTTTCATGGCTTACTTTGAGTTAACCCTGAACTTCCTATGATTTGGTCGAATGAGGTCACCAAAAGACAGTCTGCCTGAAATCATGATAATTGTTTGTCGAACTAATTTGGTTTGATTGAGTTAGTTGGATCCGCATTTGCGCTGAACAGAAAACGGTAAACAGTATATATGTTTAAACCATGGCAGTCTCCGTATTTTCGAGAATTTCTGTCTTTTCGGTAGCTGTGTAAAAGATGTTGCCAACAGACACGTAATAGTCTTTTGGCAAAGAGCAGAGTTTAGTCATTTGCGTTGAACGAACAGCGGTAAACGGCATCCTTAAAACCGAGACAGATATCGTTTTCTTTTGTTTTGTTTTTGTTTTTTGTTTTCTTTTGTTGGGATTTCTGTCTTTTCAGTGGCTGTTTAAATATGTTACCAACACTGAGATCTACTCTTCAATTCATTCATCGATTTTTTTGCCGGGAAACGGCTGACGAAACGTGCATCGATCCCGTCTTCCCATAACCCGGTAACAACATAAAAGTTCTGTCACAAATGTCGGTCCACGTTTTTAGATTGACAATTTCTGGCGATGGAGTTATTTTAAGCACTAGCTACATCGTGCGCAAATTTAGAAGCGCTTTGATCATTATCACTTTTGGCAAGAGCCAGCATTTGAAAGGAATATTTTATCCATGATAGTTTTTAAATTTCTAGACTAATTAAGTGAGATCCTTTTCAAATCTAATAGATAAATTTGAATAATGAATTTTAGCTTTTCATGTCCGTTTAAGAAGGACTTTATCATAACAGTATGTGGAGGCTGGAGCGAAAAACTGAACATCTGTTGATCACCTTTGTTTGCCCTTTTCGCTAATTGGAACATAAAAAACATAAAAATGACAAACAATTACTCTTGAAGGCTTGTGTACAAGGTGTGTTTAATATTCCCTGCTTAGCCCGCTAAGAAGGTGTATTGCTACTTGCTGAATCCCAGGAAACATTCCCTCCTTAGTCCGATAAGAAATTGTATTGCTACTTAATTGCTAAATTCCAGGAAACGTTGTTCAAATAAGGAAGAAAAAAACATTTCGGATGCAAGTTGTACGACGAATAATTATTGCACAAGATACATCAAATCAAAGCCGTTTCTTGTTTCTACTCTATCAAAAATGATACTTTCGAATGATCCTTGCTCGATGGCTAAATACATGTACGTGTTTTTTTTTGTTTTTTTTTTTTTGTTGTTTTTTTTTTCTATATCATAAACTATTCCACCACCGGATATGACAAGAGGATAAAACAGTCAGAACGAAAAAAATGGCAAGAGTTGCTGAATTTTGCAAGAGTCTGTAAGACACTTTTTTTACAAACATTTTTTTCGTGTTTCTTTCATACTTGGACTAATTGACCTAACTGTTATGTTAAACGGGGCTTCTGTTGACAAGTATTCTTACTTTTAACGCATTTTCATTTGCGGTCCCCGTTGATACAATTGTAATCCTTGTATGTCAAAAGGAAGCTTCATCGATAAAGCTGCTACAAGAGAATTTCGACAGACTGCCATTTTTTAAGCCCTTAAACTAACTTTTTCCCATCGGGTTCTTTAGTGTATTTTTCTTTGAAAGGCTTCTAATGAATATCTGAAAGATGACTTTTATCTGTTGTATTGATCTTATCAACCCTTTTGTTACATTCGGTCAATAAATAGGTACAGTAACTGTCTCTGACACTGCAGTTTCCTCAAACCATTGGCCACAATACAAGGAGTAGGATCGGCATAGGGCAAAGGCAATCGAAGAAAGCAGAAAGGTTCTATCCTGAGGAACTCCGCTTTGAGGCAAGTGAAAGTCAGTTTTGGGGTTTATTAAGGATCCTTTAAGTCCCATAAGCCCATAAGTCCTCCGAGTTAGATTCCGGGACACATTGTGATATAAAGAAGGTTTTTTCTAGGCCAATACGTTGAACTGGCAAATAGACGGTTTCTTTTTTTTTGGCGAAAATGGCTCCGCGTCATTTTTCGCAACCTCACCAAATGTTCGTCATCAATTTTGGAACGTTGTATAAGAGAATCGAGTTAGCTAAGTTTCCACGTGTTTCAAGGTTATCTTTATTTTACGTGAAGGTTATTTATTCGTCTGATGTATACTTTTGCTACAGTTCCGACGGCCTTACTGATCGTTCTTTTTTCTCGAGCTTCTTCGTGGACTTTTACCTCAGAAACCGATAGAATTTAACTTTGAAAGTGAGAAAACATTCAGTACTGCCTTCATTATGTGTCCGCAGATTTAAAACGATTCTTTTGATCTATGTTCTGAAACTCGAGACAGAAATAAGAATTTCACGCAAGGAAAGGGTTATTTCTTTTTCTTGGTGAAACGTTCTTTTCCTTCTTACTCTTTGTTTTTTTTTGTTTGTTTTTGTTTACCTAGAGAACATTTTATCGTCCCCTATGTTAGGTTTCCTTTTTACCTTGAAAGCAAATATTGCTAACGTTATTTTGCAAGCACCTCGTGTTTTGCGGGCGATAAGGTCTTATTTACATGGGCAATATTACGTCCGAACAAAACGGTAGTAGCTTTTATATGAACAGATTGGAACGAAAAAGGTTGCTTGAGAATGACTCTCAACATGATATTTCGCACATTAATTTCATTTTCATTTAGATCATTAATCCTTACAAAGGAGGTTTTGTTAATAACAAAAGAGTTTTCCTTTAGTCCACATGAAATTAAAAAAAGGCTGTCATTTTCTTCCAAACGCCTGATTCAGGTTTGTTGCCCAGTTGCAATTTTTAATGCAACTCTAGTTTTATTAAATCAGTTCATTTTATTCGATTGTTTGGGTGTTCAAAAAGCCTACCGTGAGTACGGCTGTTTAGCTTTATTTTCGGTTTGTCAGTCGAAGGCTCTACGGTGGAGTTATTGCTGTATGACTGTTGTTGAAGAGACCCCACCCACAGACTCATTCAGTTGTTAGGGACTTCAAGTTTACGACGGCGAAGTCGAGAAAAACGCTAAAAAGTAGCACTGTGATTGGAATGGTTAAAAGTGGAAAAAAATTGCGTGCCGCA
>OX421454.1:15059422-15069422 GCA_949126865.1 Montipora capitata | reverse complement strand
CAGCTCCCTCAAAGCTATTAACCGCTTTTGCCCTCAACCTGTTTTGTGTTTTTTCAAAGTTTACCTTCTCTTTGCGTGACTGTGGAAAGCTTTGCTTTTACATAAAAGCTGCCAAAATGTTTTAAAACACTTGTTCTGAATTGCGGAAAAACAAAGGAAGGGAATCAATGTTCAAATTACTATCCCTGGCATATTGACTCATTTCTTTTCTTGTTTCACCGTTCAATTATGGGCCTGTCAAGTTCCCAAATCGTACTGAAATACCACAAAAAAAGTGAATAAATAAATAAACCAATCAATCAATCAATCCTTTAACCAATGTAAATAAACGGGCATTTATCAGAGAAAACTCGCATTAAAGGCGAAGCAAGCTACTTTAATCATCGCCTAAAATGCTATTGTTTTTTGGCGACATGTACTTACCTTGCTAAAACTCGTAAGACCTGGTATCACAGTTTAATAAGTAGAGAACTGATTGACTGTGGTTGATTAGCCGTTTCTAGCTCTGTTGCTCCACCGGAAATCAGATGGTGCCAACCAAAACCTTAGATGTGTGAAGTTGATCTCAAGTCTGTGTCAAGCAAAATTATAGATGCGTGAAGTCAAAAATTTAATAATGCCATCTTAATTTACACCCGCGTTTTTGCGCCGAATAGCCACGTTCTCGACCTCATCGGAAGCTCTGATAGTCATGGGACCATCAAAATTTAAAAAACACGGCTTTTAAGCGGTGCTGACAACTGAATGGTTTGTGTTCTTTGATTTACATTCACTTTGGACCCAACCGGAAGCAATTCAATGTTCAGACTTTTTATAACATGCACTTTGCCCAGTTAACCGATATCAGTTTTACAAAGCAGTCAACAGAATCTTCATTTTTACAAGGCGGTAAGAGCAAGAAGTAAACACGGACGACTCATGCTCTAGCCTGCCGCGAGATGAAACCCCCTTGAGAGCATCTGTTTCGTTGTGAAATTATTTAAATTCAACTAATTCCTGTTCTTTCGATCACTGGTTCGGTTTTGTTTTTCATGCTTACCCCTTAACAGCAAACTTTGTTTAGTTTATGCGTAAGGATATTAACAAATTTTTATTCGACTCTTTATCGACTTCTATCTCCTGACTCAGTCCATTCACTCCTCCACGGTGTAGACATGTGGATTGACTGGAGATTCTACGAGCTCTGAAAAGAGCTCCCGGTGATCAATACTCTGCATTTCTGTCAAAGAATACATTTCAAAACGAAGAGACAATAGAGAAACGCAGAAAAGCGTCTCTTCTCGTCAAAAGTGATTAGATGGGAGCGGTAAATCTTTAGAGTTGCCCGCATCAGTAGATGCTCATTACAATGTCAATGCTTTGGTATGAACAAAGCATTTTGAAGATTTAGTGTTTATCGTTAACTCATCGGGGTCATGTTTATTAAAAGTAAAATACATTAAAGGCACTTAACGGGTGTTCATAATGTTACTCTAGCGTATGCTAAAAGCAGCAAACTGCAAACGGCCACGATCGTGGAAATAATTTTCATTTTAAAAAAGACACACCTCACTGGGTCGCACTACCTTTCAATAGCTCTTTAATGTGACGAGTGCAACATTGTGGGGGCAAGACTATGAATTAATTACAACGCTCGAGGAAAGTTTAAAATTAGACAACTCAGTTTAATCTTAGAGGTTCGGGTTTGGTTGCAGGAATGGCCACTACTGGTCGGAATTACGGCAAAATTGAGCAGGGCCATCTTAGAGTATCAAACAAAAAAAAGCCATAAGAATACTTATTTCCTTACCCCTTGTTTTTCGAAAATTTCCTTCTAAAATGGAGAAAGCCATACAAACAGCCAAAAAATATATAACACTTCTAAGTGAACCACCGACGTAAAAACAGTCACATCTTTTTTTATTAACTTCTTTACCTCAAAAGCCATATGAATACTTCATTGTTAACTGAATAGTTATCCTGCAAGGGAAGGATTTTCAATCGGTTCTCCCAGCTTTCGGCCGACTTTCTTTACTGTTTTCTGTACAATTCTCAAATTAGCTTTCGAATTTAGCGCTGCAAAGAGGGGAAATGTCCCGAATGTGTCGGAGCATTGTGGGCGATGTGGATTCAAGAAATTTCTTGCTGTTTTGTTACTAAGATTTCCTATTTCTTTTCATTAAATTATTTATTCATTTGTTTTGCAGCAAAAACTTCATTTCCGAATGAGACGGAGTGAGCTTGAAGAGTACTTTGGTGTAAGCTCGTACGATAAAGGTAAACTTTGCATTGCTAAAAAGAACGTTTTCCATAGGTAATGAGAGGTCTTCACTATTGCGCAAGCTGAGGACTAGCATACGCATGCGCATTAAATTACGTTTAATGAGCATTGGCAGGAGGAGCCCATGAGTAGGAGCCTCCCCGTGTACTGTATCTTTGAGACATCCTTTGCGCGTATCTTTCTATTTTTATAATTAATCCATAAGAAGGAAACTTCATTTACATCAATTTGCACAATTTGCATACATTGTTTTTGCTATTTTTGTATTCATTTGACAATAACTTAATTCTGATTAGCCATTCTAAACAGTGCTTGCTTGGCCGAAGAACTCGGGTGTTCTAAAAATAGATACGCTCAAAGGTTGAATCATATGGCCAATATAGGAGAGGCACTCTTCTAGTCATGGGCTCCTCGTATTGAACAAAATATATATATTTTTTTTTATTTTGTTTCGTCGACACTTGTAATCTAGTTTCTATTTGTTATTGTTTTTGTTATTTGCATCCTTAGTCGTCATTAACGCCAAATTTACGTTAGATTCTGCAACACCTTGAATTTTTTCAGTTTTACGATTCCCTTTTATGCTCCCCTTGCCATGCCTTTACAAATGCCATTTCGTAGGTGTTTAGATTTTTTCATTTTTTTCTTTATTAAGCACGTATACTGACATTTTCTTAACTCAACCAGTACTCTCACCACTGCCTCATACAAAAAAAGGCACACTGATCAAGAGATTACGACTGAGGCCGCGTATATGAAAACCCTTAATACATGAAAGACAGATACTTAAAAAGTATATGATGTATTTCTGATGGTCTAAATGTTAACTTGAAGAAATGCATGCTACTTGTGTTCTTGCTTGCGGCGTAAACCAGCCTTATGCGCATTGCCCCTTGCTAAATGTAAAATGTAAAACAATATTTTTGGTTGGAAAACAGATCAATATTTGTGTTCGTTTTTAGTACCTGATTACGATGTAGCGGCACCTTTTCAAACAGATGAAAATGGCAATTTTGTCTCTCACGAGTTCCTCTTACACGCAAAGCATAAACGATCCACTGAAGAACCCAACGCTTGGTATTTTAACATCAAAGCATTTGGGATGTCTCTGCATTTAAATCTTACACGAAACAAGGATTTCTTGGCACCTGACTTGAGAATAGAGCGCCACCAAAATGGTACTGTCAATTATGAGGATGTTCCTCAGGATTCCTTCCTTCGAGGTCACGTTAACTCGGTACCGGGATCTTCGGTCTCTATCAGTCACGACCATGGTTTGGTAAGCAATATTCCGAAAACCGTCTTTCTGACAGTTTCCATGAAATCGCATATTAAAGTAATGTCTTGTAAACTGAAAAAAGGTACGAAAAGGCCTCATCGCGTGATTTATAAGAAAGGCCTAAAGTGAGAGAGTATTTCGAAGATTGTCCAGACGTTGAAGAAGTACCAGACTAATTACCCACATTCAATCATCACGCTCTCTAGCAGAAAAGCAAACTCTCAATTCTGTTGGGTCACTGTGAAAATCATTTCAGAGACTAGTGGAGTACTGCATACATATGTAAACAGCGTATCATTTCTTTATATCCCTGAGGTTGATGACTTACTGAAAGTATTCGGTTGCAATCGTTCATGGCTTCAGCCGTTTAATACGTTTCTTCTTCAGATGGGAATCATCCAGCTGATGGATCAAACCCTCTTTCTTCAACCACTGGCCAACCATCTTTTGCCTGGAAAGTCTACCAAAGGCAAAGCTCACCTTGTGTTCAGGCGCTCAGTTGACAACGAGATCTCAAATGGTAAAACAGTTCTGTTTTGTTACTTTTAAGGGATCATCAAAGTCAATTGTTGAAAGTACAAATATATGTGGGCCGAAACATAGTGCTCTTTCAATTAGAATGGGTGAGACAAAAACCTCTATATTTTATTGACTCAAATCTACGTGAAGCATATCTTGTTTCACATTCCCTGAAGGAAAAGAAAGAGAAGACAATTTAAAAAGACTAGTTAATTTTCGTGGGTTCCGGACAAACGCTCTAGGTTTTTAATTTACTGAGGAGAAAGTCCTTCCTCTCTAATTTTATCCTCTTCTTGTGGACTTGTAAGTCTTCTTGTATGGGTACTATAAAAAAAGAAGAAAAGAAAAGAAACATTTTTTTAAAGGAAAGCTGATTTAAATCTAGCTGTTGGTGAAAAGTAATAGAGTGTGCTTAAGCGACGACGGAGAAGACGGCTACAAGAACGCAACGAAACAGTAACTTTAACGCATTGGCTCCCGGGAGTTCCCCTATTGACGCGTAAAATCGTCTGGCGTTAGACAGAGTAAAATACTATTATGAACGATTCAGGCCCGCTTGAGAGTCAAAGGTTTAGGGAGCTTAAGCACGCGCGTTTTTAAGACGCGGACGGCAACTGGAAGTATAAGCTGTTTTCCCTTTCAATTTGTCTTCACACAACCACACTTACATTGCTAAGTGTCTTTTCTCCATTACAGATGAACAGTATAAAAATCTAAGAGACACCACTGCCCTGGCACGCGAAATGTTCTCTTCCGGTTGCCGTTCGCGTCTCGAAAACGTGCGTGCCCCGCAGGTGCGATTTACATTTTAGCACTTTTTCTCAAATTTTGCCTCCTGTAAACCACGGCAAATAATAAAATTTGAGGTTACATAGAAGACGCGAGCTTCCGACAACAAATTTTCCCTTTCTTCTCCAAGCACGTATACCGTTCATTTCAGGTCATGGTTGGTGGTCATGTATATAGAATTATAGGGGTCTTTCTGCAGGTAACGGGTAGGATTGTATTTTTTGGTTAGTTGGGATTATCCTGTATTTTTTTTACGTAATCTCTACTACGGTACTTGCAGAAACAACCAATTAGCGATAAAATACGTTACCTTCTGAGGGATTTGCCTTATTTCTTCGTCATAACAATTATTATTGCCAAGATCCATAAACGCAGAATAGTCGATCTCTCAGTATTACCTATATAATCACAATAGCATATGAAGATGTTTATGCAACTCATATTTTTTTCTTTGTTTTATGCTTTTGTTTGCTGTTTTGGTACGGACCATGCACAAACCCCACCTATTTATTTATTTATTTTATTATTATTATCTTCCTTTTTGGTGGATACAGCCAAACAAGAGTTTCGATTAATCTATTCAAAACTCAGCTGTAGATGTTCTGAAAAAGATCGGTCGTGTTCCTTTTATGCAACGCAGCTCGAGACTTCGAACTTCTGTGATTGTGAAATGTCACATCCCCGTTGACCAGGTCCCATCTCTCTCATTCAATTCTCTCGAATCATATATAAATAAATAAATAAATAAATAAATAAATAAATAAGTAAATAAGTAAGTAAGTAACTAAGTAAGTAACTAAGTAAGGAAGGAAGTAAGTAAATTTATAAATTAAAAGATAGATGAATAAATAACACATAAAAATGTGTATTTTTAATTTGTCTTCAACAGTAGCAACTCAATCAAGCACAATCGGACTGGGAGACATGCCATTCCTTGATGCAAATGAAATAATTTCACGACATTATTATCTCCAGATTGGATTGGTGGCGGACAAGAATGTCATCTTAGCGCATGGCGTTGACGGAACCAAAAGCTTGTTAATCAGACTGGCATTCCTTGTAAGCTTAAGTTAACCCTCCATAAATACCGTAATGTATACAGTGTTGAATTGTTTCCTGATACAGTAAGTTATATTTCAAACACGAATTCAAGTGTTTCATTGCGATTTCAAACAACGAGAAAACTATTGAAACACGAGGGCCTCCGGGCCCGAGTGTTTTATTGTTTTCGAGTTGTTTGTCATCGCAATGAAACACGCAGAATGAGTGTTTGGAATAACTTCTCAAACGAATGAAATGGAATCAATTGTTTTTCCTGGTATTTGCGCACTCTGGAATGCACTGCTTACCATGATTAATGAATATGCAGATTAGGAGTGTTTCAAATTTGTTGAAACACTGCTTGCAGTGCCATAAGGGTTTCACTGGGTATCCAAACCATTGCACCTGACCAAATGCAATAATCCTATTGGCTTACAGCCTTATGAATAATTAATGTGTTTGAGAAGTGGTATTCAAATATCTCTCAGTTTAAACGCGCGCCGTGATTGGTCAATTTAGAGGGCCGTTCTTGTACAATAGGGTCCATTGATTGAAAAATGTTTTTTGATGATTAATTAAAAAGCCCACTGTTTAAAGTTATAATGTTGCTAATGCAATTTTCTCTGGTCAAAATTCAAGTTACACTCATGTCATAAATTGAAAAGAAACAAAAAATCAAAAACAAAACAAAAAAAAACGCGTCTCAAAGGAGTTAACTTTGGCAACTTTATTCGGTTCGTGAGCAGTTCTATAAAAATTTCCGAAGGGAAGATTTTATTCCTTTAAATATCCGGGCACTTCGAATTTGGCAAACATTACAACAGACTAAAGGATAGCAAACAATTTAAGCATTCTCTATCACTTACACGTAAATCAAAAATATCGCTCAAAGTCTTTCAGATGCAATTGATTTTTAGGCATGCTAACTTTTATCAAGTTCGAATAGGAAACCATGGAAGCATCTTTTCGTGATATCCTTCATTAGGGAACTTAAGCATTAGCGACGTTTTTTAGCCACTGACGGCCACCGGAAGTGAATTTTTCGCATACCAGGACAGTAGTGTAAGCAGTGTAATGTAAATGCGGTGGTGTGAAGAAAAGTTAAACGGGAAAACAGCTCATTTCCGGTTTCCGTCCGTGTCTCAAAAATGTCGCATGCCTAAAGCTTCCCAATAAGTTCTACGACGAAATTAAAATAAAATGAAATACAAGAAAAAAAAAAGCTCCCCAATACTACCATTTTTCAGCAGTCTCTAGAGATAAGTAGATATGAAATTAAGTAGCAATGACCTTTTTTTGCACTGAATTATTATTATTATTATTATTATTATTATTATTATTATCATTATTATTATTATTATTATTATTATTATTATTATTATTATTATTATTATTATTATTATCTTTTGATTCTTTTTTTTTTGTTTTAATTAAAAATGAATTTTAAAAAATTATAATATAAATTTAAAAAAAAAAAGACAATTGTCAACAATAAATACGTATGAAGAATGTGGCCTTAAAACACAATTGCCGGAAAAATCAAGGAAATAGATGAATATAATATATAACTTTCATTTAAATTATTTCCACCTGATACTGAAAACGAACTTCAAGTTCTTTTACCATATATTTTATTGCAGCTTAATCACATTTATCAGCATCATTCGATCGGCCGCCGAAAAATTACTATCAAGTTGTCTCTAATGCAACTTGTCCAAGATGGAGTGAGTATATGTGGTTTGCTTGTATTTTGTTAAATATCCTTCAAAGAGTGTTATAACGTGAGCAAAAATTAGAACTACGTACTCTTACTTGTTATGTCATGATCCTTTCTATCTGATGATTGTGTTCTCCTACATCGATCACAAGGTTTTGTATTTATCTTTTATTAATTGAATTTAATAAGGCGAAGACGAAGCAGTATTAGTTCCATCTGTTCGTCTTTCGTTCATTCATTCTTAGATTCGCATATTCTAGCATTCCATTTGCTGAGCATTCTATCGATAACATATTCCTTTTCAGCTTGACTATGGCCCATCTCCCTCCAATCCTTCGAAGCTAAAAGCTCTCAGTGAATGGACAAACACCAAGTTGAATGTTCCAGTTTCCAAAAGGCCTGATGTAATGTCTCTTGTTTCGCGGTAAGTAAAGTGGGTGTAGTAATATTTCTATGAAAAGGAGTAGAACTCTAACAAATTTATTACATTACTGAAACGCACACGAAAGTAACTTAAACTAAACTGAAAGACAAGAGACTACATTACTGACCGACGTTTTGCAATAACGTGTATAAAGACAGGGGCGAGAAGACTGGGTAACTTGCTCTACAGGGAGAATGCCACCTTTACAAGTATTCCAGAGCCATCCTTTCTACCGGTACCACGAGTAATTTGTCGCCAAATTTCCGTAACGTCACGTATTGCGTTCGGAAAGTGCTTTCTTGCACTCTCAAAGATCTGGTGTAACCACCCTCCAATCGAAGTGATACCATTTTTGATCTCCCCTTTTTTTCCGGAAGAACTTGATTGCATCACACTAGCCAGAAAGAAAGTTTAAAATTTTGATTTCCAGATTCGATTAAGTTTATAAAGCCGCACAATACATATGCCCTTCTTCATAAGAGAACTATAAATTTTTCGTCCATGAATTTTACTAGTTTGTTCCCGCACAGTTACGTTGAAACTTCCTCCTTCACTGTTGCTTGACTTAACTGATTCAATTGTTACAAGTACACTCAAAAAGAATTATTTGACCCGTTTTCTTTTTTTTTTTTTAATACAAATATATGTAAAGTATTTTTGAAGGGCTATTTGTTCAAATTCAAACTGTATAACTTATTATAATTAACGAAACTTAAAATGACATTAGGAATGGCGAGACATGTTTTTGAAGCTTAGAACTCTTGTGCCTTTTCAGATAATATTTCTTCCCTGCTAACCTGGCTTGCGACCGTTTGTAAGAACTATATATCTCGCCGCACAGTCCTATCTGAATGCCGTACAATCTTTGATTACAGTATATTCATCGATGGCTCTGATTTTCCCTTCCAAAAGATGTATGCTGCAATTACAAAGAAAGAGGAATTTATACAGATTTATTTCTTTGAACCCGTTTTAACGTAGCACACTGTACTGACTCGAAGCAATGAGGCACTACCCCCGGGAGAGCTCAATAGTTGCAGAATTATGTAGCCCTTGCTTTGAATTAAAACATTTTTTTGTTTCCTTTTAATTGCAGTGGAGGCGGAGGAGGTGAGCTTTTAAAAGAATAGTTTTATAAATTCTTACTTTAGTGATCAATATAAGTGAGTCTAGAGAAGGACTCTTGTTGATAACCTTGATAGGCAGCAGTTGTTGGGATTCCTTATGTTTAGAGACAAGTAATCCGATTTGATCAATGGATCAAGAAGATTGCTCAAGTATAATTTTGATACTTCGGTCTAACAGCACCTTCTTTCCAGAAACCACCCTTTGAACGTAGCTCTGGCTGTTTCAAGACTTGTTCAGTAATTCTTGGAGTAACTGTCTGTCTATCTTTTTATTATTTTGCTGTTGTTAATGTTCTTGTAGCAGTTTGTATGGCTGACCTGGCGTTGGTTGCGGTCACCGTGACTTGAAAGAAACACAGTGTAAGTTACACTGGTGTTGAGACTACTCTATAGTGTCAACTCTCTGGTGTCTTGAATCCATAGGAGAACACTGAACAATAGAACTTGATTTAAGGCTGCTGTTACTCCCTAATGCAACCGTCACCATTCATGGTGGGTGTCATACTACCATATGTGTCCCTGTTTCAATTTCAGGTTTGGCAGACTACAATCGAATATGTAAAAGGACCTGTTTTACTGTCTGCAATGACGTAGGACTTCAAACTATTGGTATTCTTGCACACGAAACTGCGCACACGTAAGTTAAACACGGGAGACTTGAATATTAATTAGCATGGTAGACAACTGGTCTTATTTGGGGGATTTTGCAGGGTGGAATAACTCATGAAGGCCTCACCGAAAATAAAAGATAAAATTGCCTAAGCAAATAGATGCACTCTTAGTCTTCCAGAATGTAGACGCTATCAATGAGCCCTGTATCACATCATTAGCTTCAACGAAGGAA
>OX421454.1:15054422-15056922 GCA_949126865.1 Montipora capitata | reverse complement strand
GAAAATTTGATCATAGTACCACTTTAAAATGTCATTAGTGGCCTTGTGCTTTGCCACCTGCTCCTGTTGTCACATTGAGTCCATGATGGTCCAGTGCTCTTTAAACCAATCCCCCCCCCCCACCCCCAAAGAAAAATGGCGAAAAAGCAGTACATGTCTTCTTGCGTAATTCCTCTCAACACATGGGGTAGATAACAACAATAAAACTTTACCAGCTTCAGTGGATAAAGTACACCAGTTAATTAAGGGTATGTCGCGTACCGCTCAGACCAGCTTAGTCTGGAATTTGATAGACGAAATCCAGAAGCAACCTCTCCTATACGAGTTTGTAGGACTTGTGACAGTGAACCCACGTCTCTCCAACCCAAGATTTGCTAAATGCATGGCTCTTTCCTCAGTTATTTCTGATACAGTTCAGTAAAACATTAATTTGAGTATCCAACTTGATCTTGGAGGGTGGTTGATTAAAATGTCATCAGTAGCGTTGCTAATGACATTCTGAGTTCCTATCGGTCATCCCGGAATATTCACACTTTTATTTGTTCTTGTACTTTACCTTCAATTTCTAAGAATTGGTCAAAGAGACCTTAATTACTTTGTTTCCAAGTTCCTCATTATTTTTTGTAGTTAACATAATTAAGCATCACTGACTCTTTTTCTTTGGCCATCTCAGTTCTATCAGAAATGATACACAAATAGCGGTGACAAACATCAGATATAAACTCATCATTTGAATTATGTTTTACTTGACGTTTCGTATGCTTCTGCACACATCTTTAGTTTATCGAAACAAAACTTTCACTGGTCTTAACCCTAAATGGAATTCGTTCATTCCTCGAAAATGCAAAGTAAATCTGATCCGTACTCTCACTTTTCGTTGTCGCCTCGTTCGCTACAATCGTCTCTGGATGAACTTAAGAAGTTGCTGTCACAGAACGGTTACCCATAGGTGTTGTTAATCATAACGCGAACGATGTCTTACAAAAGCAACAAAACAAAGCATTGACCCCAACCATTACAGCTCCCAAAAAGAAAAATTTTCTCAGTTTTACCTTATTTGTGGCTACAAGGCAAAATCTTTAGTAAACAAATTGTAGGTCGTGTATAAATAAATTCTTCGGGTGCATTCAAAGCACATTAAATCTTTCTTTCCTTACAAAGATGGACTTAGCCGTGGCCAAGTGGCAAAGATTGTATATAGAGCTGCCTGTTGGGACTGCAATGATTTTTATATCGGAAAAACTAAAAGTCGACTGCATAACAAAAAACTGAGCATTTTAAAGCATTAATCAGTGGTCACAGTTTAAAGTGGTATCACATGATTTTGAAATTTAAGAGAAAGGGTGATCTGACACTCACTGTAAAATAAATGAGCCACTGTTGATCACAGATTTAAAGCAGCGAAAAGCTTTGTTTTTATTACTTTTTGTCACCTCTATTGTTACTTAATAGTTAACAGTTAATTAGTTAGTGATCCTGTATATTTAAACTCCAATTTTGTATTAACCGTGACTGCTGAAGATGTGTGCAGAGGCATACGAAACGTCAAACAAAAGGAATTTCAAATGATGAGTTTATATCTGATGTTTGTCACCGCTGTCTGTGTGTTATTTCTGATAAAGCCGTACTGTTAGTAAATCTTAACTCGGCTTAATCGCTTATCTGAAATCACTGTACACCATCCGTTCCCCTTACCATGCAAGTAACCAGCATGTTATTAATATTTCACATAAAAGCACCAGCCCACAATGCCTAATGGATGGAGCTCGGCAAAGAGTGACGTACTTGGGTGCCTTTAAAAAGCGCATGCCAGGTGTTGCTGCGAACGCTGATGAACAGTGCGAGATGGAATATGGGAAAGGATTTAGACATTGTATACGCAGTCAGGTAGGAAATACATGGAGAATTTTGATTGAAATCACCGAGTGTCCTTTTGGAAATGACGGTTAAAGTAAGAAAGAACTGAATGCGTAGTTAGATCAACACTTTATAAATACCAAAGGGTTATTTATTAAATTTTGGTTGACCAGCCAATTTTTCATTTCTATTCAATAATTGTAAATACTGTACCTGTAATACGCCAAAAAATGGATGAGCGAGCCCACCAGGAAATACCTTAGGCTATTGTGTTAATTTAAGGACGGAGCCTATTAATTTTAAGATATTTTTGCCCCGGTTTGTGATTATGCAGGAAATGTAGATCTTAACATGTGTTATTGAAATCCAAAAAGAAAATTGGGGGTAACCACGCATTTTTCAAAGATAATTCATTAATAATATTTGTAAAATACTTTAAATACAAGGCAATGTATGGCGTTCTTTCTCAAATTGAAGCTCAATTATCTCTCAAAAATGCATGGTTACCCCCAATTTTCTTTTTGGATGCCAAGAATACTTACTAAGATCTACTTTCTCCGGATAGTTTTAAACCGCGCAAAAATATCCCTGTATTAGTAAGTATCGGCGATAGGAAATCCGAGTATATGGAGATGCGCAGAAC
>OX421454.1:15044422-15051922 GCA_949126865.1 Montipora capitata | reverse complement strand
TTCAATGAAAGTTTGAAGAAATTTGTATGGAATTTTAGAAGAGAAAAATAAAGAACAAAAGCTGAAGAAACAATTCCGACTCTCAGATCTACAAACACATACATTTCTCTTTCGCTCATGTTTCTGAAACATGCGTTTAGCCCTCATTTAACCTTTTTTGGTCGTTTGTACAGTTTTTCATTTCGTTAACGTTAGATATTACATTAGGTTGTGACAATTTCAATGGCACTTTCAAGCTCTGCTTTTCAGAGGAAAACAAAATAGCTCTTAGTTTTCTTCAAAGCACAAACTATGTTGCCTTAGTATTAGTAAAGAAAACTATTATTTCTTTGCCTGTTCATCCTTTACTGTGTAGCTTTTGTTTTCTACATTTTGAAACAGAATTACCAACTATCAGTTTCGCCAAATGGTTTTTGTTAGTCTGAATTTATGCACTCCATAAGCAAATGAGATGATCAATACACGCGTCGAGCTTCGGAATGTGATTTCTTTATTTGCAGTGGTGTATCAGTGGTGAATGCGTGGATGATGGAACCACGAAAATCGATGGAGGTTGGAGTCCATGGAAATGGGTGGGGTGCACGCGGACATGTGGCGGAGGAATACAGTGGAGGGAAAGAACATGCACAAAGCCAAAGTACGTAAATTTCGTTCACTTAGCCTCATTAGCTAACTGCTTTCGAGATTAACAATTTCTCAGTTGGTGGAGTGTCAACACTGTCGTTTGGGAGCTTGTGAGCTCAGGTTTAGCTATACCCACACTGAGGAGGTTTTAAAATTTGTGAAGAAAGAAAGTGTTCTTTTTGTCAATAAATCTGCAAGTGGATAGAATTTTCTGGTGTTCTCACTTGAAAGGCGATACATTGTAATCTATGTCTCACAGAAGAACACATACAAACCGTTTGGGACGTTAAAGAACTCTAAAAGCTTTTTGAAAACAGTACTTGCCGGGCACGGAGGTGTATTAGAAAATCAGTACTTTTCAAGAAAATGAATGCCCGGAGCTTTTCTTGAAAACAAAACTGTCCCTCAATAATCAGTCAAATTATGTTAAGAGTAACCCTTGATTTTCTTTTTAATTATTATAAAATGGGTAAGTGCGGTTTCAGCCAATAAAGTTTCACGATGATGGCCTGTAGTTTTCTTGCAGCGTTGGTCTCGAAGGCCACAGAACAAAACAAATCGAAGGGTCTTTAGAATATATTCTTACAGGTCGACTTACTATGAAGTCTTAGCATTACTTTTATCACTTGTAGTTGACTTTTTCCCTATTTAGGTTGTGATTACCAAGGAGACCAATTTCCAAGCCATCGCGCAAAGACATTATTTTGCTTAGTTGTTTAATTTTATATAATAAATCCAAGTCTGATCACCTGTTTTTCAGGCCAGCAGATGGTGGCGAGCAATGTGATGGAGATTCTAAAGGTTTTTATAGAGTCTGTGGACAGAAAGTAAGTGCATATTTTAATAAAACATTTGACAACCTAAATAATTATCAAGCAAATTCCATTTAACTTGATTTCTTGAAGGCTTTTTGCTTTTTGTTTTGCTGTAAACAGCTAACATGCATCTAAACATCGCTCCATTATATAGATACTGATACAATAACATAAAAAAAGTCATGTCTTCATTCCCGCACAGTGAACTTCCAGATATTATTTTAATATTTCACATGTGAGAATTTAAGAGGTGTCGTCATTGAAACAAACACGATAAGCCAATAAAAGCGAGCTTCGCCTTCCTTTGTAAGATACTTTTTTTTTAGGTGTAACATAATTGCACTCACTCGTGAGAGATACTCTCAGCGCTTGAAGATAAAATTTGTATCCCCGAGCGGCCATGCTGCATTCTCTATTCATTTCATACTCAACAAAATATCGTTTCTGATTGGTTAATGACGAATGCGTGAAGAGGTTATAGAGTGCAACACGGACGTTGATATGGAAACACAGCAGATGAGTGATTTTGCTGAGTATATCATAAATAAAAAAAGGCATATGAACTTCCTGGTGCAGTTCGTGATTTATGGTCACTCGTGATGTTTGAAAGTTCTCAAATTGCACTCACCTTCGGCTCGCGCAATTTTGAGAACTTTGAAAACAACAGTCGTGCCAATAAATCACGAAATGAACCAGCAAGTTCATACGATTTCCTAACTTATTATATAGACAGGAGTGTTTTACTGGAATATACACCACAAATAAACTTCATACGAAACTACATCCGGGACCCGAGTGGCGTAATTTGCATATCCTCACTAGTTAGGATATTGATGACGTCATTTCCTGCTTTTGCATGACACTCAGTGAAAAATGGCGAGCGAGCTGGCGAGGGATAGATTTGTGAAGTTCTTAGAAGCTGACGTAAAATCGGTTTCTAAGGAATAAGGAAGCCCGGCTAACACGAAGAAAAAAAAACTTTATGCGACTTAAAATTATTTAAGGAGTATTTAGCAAGTGACGAAGAAAAGCAAAAAATTGAGAATTCGCGATAAGTTTGTGCTTGGTGCTTTTGCTCTATATAATAAAAAAAAGAAAATTACACGGTGGCTTGAAGAGACGAGTTGCATTTCACGTGTTCAAATATAGTATTTTAGTCACTCGCTGCGCATTGTTTTTATTACTTGAAATAAAAGCTATATCTTCGCGCCGTGTCGTGTAAAATTCTCCATTTATTCTTTAATATTATTACTATTTTTTTCACAGCCTTGCCCTGCCAACGCTACCAACTATCGCACAGAACAATGCCGAGCGCTCGGTCCTAAGTATTTCACGTTTTTCTACAGAGGAGGAAAAGGTGAGTTTTGAAGGCGAATATAATTCCATTAGTTTGTCTTTTGACGACTATTTACCTCGCTATAATATATACACATATTGTGCAGGAGGTTTTATTCATATAAATCTCATTTTTGCACCCGAGCATATTCTATCCTACTTTTGGAAAAATATAAAAAGCAGCTTTAGAAATAATGCGTTCCAAACGTAACTAAAATGTGATGTTCCAATTTGGGAAAATTCAGAACAGTTGGTATTTGGTATTTGTTGATGAAAGAGTTCGTGTTTCGAAAAGGTTTTGGCTCATCGGAAGAAAAGTAGATGTTCAGCTGAGTCCACAAGGAACAGCACATCTGATTTCCCAATTTCGTGTACACCCAAAGCAACTTTAGTAATTTTGTCAACCGACTGCTGGTTTGCATGTAACGTCATGATGACTTTGTTGGTCGGCAAGAGCAATAACCTGTATCTCCGCTGGGAACTAACATGTGGTTGAATTTCAGGTCTTGTATAGCATGGCCTAAGTAACATGGTGACTAATACCGCTCACTTCTTTTTTTTTTTTTTTTAGATGCATGCAATTTGTATTGCCGTTTCGAAAATTATTATTCTCCCAAGGGATGGGCAAAGGATGGAACGAAATGCCAGTCAAATGGTGGAACAGATGTTTGCATTGGTGGAAAGTGCATGGTATGATGAGAAGACCTTTTTTTTTTACTCGAAATCATCAGTGTCTCGATATAATACTCTTTTATTCTGGGGTAAAAAAAAGACGATGTCTAGTTCACTTGCTTTTTCCCATATACACACCTCACAAGTCTCCAAAAGAAAATATCGGACTGTCTATAAAACGTATATCTATTGAAGACTAATTTTACGTACTTTTGATGACATTTTTTACGCATTTTCACTCTTATAGTTGCTAAAAAGTTCATTTCCAATATCACAGATCGTTGTAATTAGTATAGGTAATCGCATGGGGCAGAGTAAAACTAAGGATTAATATCACACCTGTTTTCAGAAGTTGCTGAAATTGCCCTGGTCACTGCGCGACTCGGGCAATTTCAGCAAATTCTGAAAACATAAGTGATATTAATCCTTAGTTTTACGAGGACCTATTGCGATTACTTCTCAATAAGATTGAGGGAAAACGTTCCTTAATATTGTTGATGCACCTCGAAAAACAATCAGCCAAGCGGAGTCAAAACACTCGTTCGCGCGCAAGCAATGAAAACAAAGAAGTAAATAAATTAACTACTTTTTTACGTCCAAAACGAGTACAGATGATTACTATTTATATGCAATCGAGAGAAAACTTCGAGTCTCGTTCCTCAACAAAAGCAACAACGATTTAACCAAATGTTAAGCTTTAGTTTATTTCATTCACCTATGATTTTGAGGTTTCTTCCACTTGAAAACAAGAATGCACTTAAAACACGCATCTGTAAAAAAGAAAACGGTTTATCCACAGAAAGAACTTCTTCCACCAAGTTTGAGCCACTATCAATGGCAAAATGTTCTGTGACCTGTATTGATGAGCTGCAACATGCCTTGGTAAAAAAAGTTGAAAGCCCTTGACGCATTGAATCATCGTTGTTTATCAACCTCACAATCCCGCTACACCGGGCGCCATGCAAATCGATCCAAATTTTAAGCTTTTCATAAAAAAAAATATTTTGCTCTTCCTCTTATCGCTCAAAAATTCACCTTCCGGAGTATCTAGTCATGGATCCTTTATGGCATTTTAGTGAATGAAACTCGAATATATTCAAAGACAAACTTCGACAAAGACGAAGTTATTTTACTGGAAATGAAGAACCAACTGAACGTGGAAGCAGTGCGTTCAGTCAATCAGGAGCGGGTTTTTCTTTTGGCACTCGACCAATCGTGAGCGAGTAATTTTGCTCTCTTCACACGCAAAATTCCGAAAAAAAAAACGCCCTCTTCATTGACCAATCAACATTCAGTAATTTTGCCCTTTGTGTTATTATGTGGAAAGTGCTTTTGGCTTCTCATTGTAAATGGTTCATTCCAAATTTTGTTGGAAACAGATAATGCATTTAAACATTCGGTGAGAGTGAACTTAATTGGAACCTGGTTTCTTCCAATTCAAAAAGTACTTAAGTATTACTTGAAAGTTTAACATCATTCTGCAACGTTCCATTGCATGTTGGAGAAAAAGTTTTCCATGTGATAAACTAGAGACCTCCATGAAACGTGAAAAATGTACGGTCTACTACATAATTGACGTAAAAACGCACGCTTGTCTTGTACAAAACACTAATTGCTGCTAATTACCTACCAATATATTTTGAAGACTGAAGAACATTGGGGTTCTTTACGTCTCCTGTTTGATGGCTTTTTGTTATTTGCTTTCTTACTATGTACTTAGAATTATAATTTGGAACCCTTATCCTAAAGGACACTTAATAACGGCTTAATAACAATAATGGAACTTTATTTTCACACGATAATGTCTTTTTAAAGCTTAATAGCTTGTAGGGTCGTGCACAAATAAAAACAGTCAAATTAACACATATCAAATCAAACTGGTTTTTGAGGACAGGGGGAAACCTTAGTACCCGGAGAAAAACCTCTCGGAGCAGGGGCCCGTTTCTCAAAAGTCCGGAAAACGTTTCGGGCCTGAAAAACCATGCATTGGTGAACCTGCCAACCGCTTGTCCAGGAAAGCCAATCTTTGAACATGTTCCAAGGTAACAAAAAGCAAACTGACTGTGAAGTTCTACGACTCAAATCGACTCAGTTCTTGACATACAAAGAGAATTGTGACACCCGGAAATCGCCCGTAAAGTTTCTGATCTTTCGAGAAACGGGCCCCAGAGTAGGGAACCAGCAAACTGAACTCTCATAAGACGCCGGATCTGGGAATCGAACCCGGACATTGGTGAGAGGCGAGTGCTCTCGCCACTGCGTCATCCCTGCTCCCCTTATACAAACTGCAATAAAACTACAGCCGCGGTGGAGCCAGGGGGGCTGGGGGGGGGGGGTGTTATTTTTTTGATATCTTGTCGAGAATGCTGAAAGTAGCATTTCCGAGCTTCAAGACTTTAAACTTTTCTGGCGGAGGATTCCCCCAGAGCACCCTACAAGTTACCGTCTCCTGCGCTTGCTTGTTAGCCCCACACCACCCCAAGTACAAAGTACGTTCCGCCGTCCCTGAACTACCAAGGTAGCAGTGCCATGATATCCTAGTGAATGTATCAGTGTTGTGCGATAACCTTTTCCTTCCGTCCTAAACTCCAGTCTTGGCTTAGTCTTAAAACTTCAGATATGTCCACAAATGTACGCAATATCGATACACCCTGAGTTTGATGTGCGTTAGTGTTCCCTTGCCCTAGATCATCTTATCCATCACCTCTTGAACATCATCTGGTCATCTGGGAAAGCACGTCAGACATGCAAGTAAAGTATAAATTGAAGCTTAATTATGACGTTATTTTTTTTTCCTTTTAGCCTGTAGGCTGCAACAATGTAATTGGTTCTGGATTAGAATTTGATCGATGTGGAGTTTGCAACGGTGATAGTTCATCGTGCCTCGAAATTATCAAAGAATTTAATGAAACACATCTAGTAAAAGGTACGTTGATATAGGGATGCAAGGACCTCCAATGATTTTTTTCAGTGACGTGAATATTGTCTTGCAGATATCTTTTTAAATGAACTGCAGTTCATTTTGTGTAGCTAGTTTTACCAATTATTATTCCCTTCTCGATATCCTTCGTGACACAGAATGTCTGTCGAGCATAAAGAATTTAAATTACCAACAGAGAGATAGACCTGTCAAAAAAATGTTAGGTTGAACAGTTTTCAAAAGCCCCACCCAATTGCAGTCCATTATAACCTTCTTCATCTTGTCCCATCCCTGCTTCTTTTTGCATTTGCTGTTTTATTCAAACCTTCCTTCATTGTTTTCATTGTTTTAACTGATTTGGTTGTCAGTTCACAGTCGCTGAATTTTGATGAATTTGGTACCATAGCCCCTTTACATCGATATCAAAATTGGCGCATGCTATAATTGTTTCTCTTTCAAATGTTTTTCTGATCGTTGAATTAGTGTTATAAAATACTCAGTTGTCATAGTCCGGCGGCTGTTTTTAAGTGAGAAGGAGGCGATTCATTTTCAAGCATACCCTTCTCCCCACATATAAAGTTTCTAGACCCATGGTAAGGTTTTGTCTAGAATGAATTCCATTACTTTGGGCAAAAAGGAGAGCAACCCGTATCGTGTAATCGGCCTAGCTGCAATGGACGTTTCATTTAAAGTGGAAAGTTGAAAGGGTGATAGCTCTCGTATTAGCTGTATTTTGTTCATAATTCTCTTACTCACCAGGAGTTGAAAATGCCAAAGTTATGTACGTGGTACCCAAGAAATCAAGGCGAATTTGGGTGTATGAAAAAGCTGCTGACAAGAACCTGATAGGTAACTTAATAGGACTAGAATGGACTTCCTTGAAATTCCCTGTTTGAGTCACTAAATTAATTAAATTTTCTTTACATAATATGATCACCTTCAAATGTTTAGTGTCGAGTGAATTTTTTTTTTTTTTTTTTTTTTTTTGGGGGGGGGGGGGGGGGCTGGAAGACGATTTGTGAAGGGATTTAAAATCCATACTAAGACTTTGTATGAGCAACAACCACAACCTTGGATTTGTTTCTATGTGTGTTTTTTTTTTTTTTGGAAATTATACAACATGAAACATGTTCT
>OX421454.1:14994422-15039422 GCA_949126865.1 Montipora capitata | reverse complement strand
AAGATAGCAGCAAGACAAGTTACCTGGAGCCAAATCAATTCGAATCTAACAATAGCGTGTGCACTGGTTATTTTCTCACAAATGGCTGCAGCTGGGCCGATGCAAATTTTAATAGAACAATATACTATCGAAATAAGGCGAAGACAGAAAGTGAAAAGATCCAGTTGGTTAGCATTGGACTCAACTGTACCGTGCGAGAAGCTGAACACTCCTAAAGCAACGAAGGACAAAACAGAAAATGAAAATGATTTGGTAATATCTAAAAACATTTCTTAAATAAGGACTGGAAACCGTACGTAAGCTTTAATTCACAACAATTGTCCATGACGTCTGAGAATTAAAAGAACCCAGCCATTATTAGAGAAGGGCACTAAGTTTCCGATCTTGTCAACTTGCCAGGAGCCTTTACTAGCATCGAACAAGGCTAGTCTTAGATTCCCGTTTCTAAATTCCAAAGCTAAGTTTGACCCAGTTGAAGACAGCACACTGTATTGGCTATTTAAAATGATGTTATTTTTTGAGAGAAGCCACTGGTCTGAGAAAATGGTTACTCAGAAAAAAAAACAGTAACGTGATTTGAAAGCTCCATGAATGTGGTCGAATGGGAAGTGAAGTTTAAATCAAAAACTAGTAAAAGAGAACTTGCAATAATTTAATAACTGAAAAAGGAAAAAAAAGAAAGGAAACAATAGCAAACAAACAAAAAAGGACAAGATGAACGTATTCTGCATTGAAGTAAACTTGAAAATGTCGTTCGGCGTCATTTTGAAAGTCGACGTCATCTGCACGCGTATTTTGCAGCTTATATTTCGAAACAGAACGTAAATATAGTAATAATTTCAGTATCATATGCCCCTCATCATTCACGTTACTGGCTGAGGTCTCCCCAGTAACGCTGTTAACAAAGGTGTTACAACGGTTTCAAGCTGTTTCAAGTGGGACCAGCTACTGTTGCCAACGCAACCCGACAAAATCATTGCATAGTTACAACGAAGCTCACAACTATGAAAGCACAGTTTATCTGGTGTGCAGTCTAATCCATTTAAGATAGACAAATCATTTAGCAGAAACCAGTTCGTTGCTAGCAGGTAAGTCGCGTTAACAACACCAAGTGTAACCTAGCACAACTTGATCCTATGTTACTCTGGTGTTGACAGCAGCTGCGAAAAACACATCGTAACAGTGTCGAGCGCTAGCGTGATCTCAGTCATTGCCGTGATTTTCGGGATCTTTTTCTCCGGGTTATTAATTGTTATTAAAAACTGAACTACGGATATCACATTTCCAGCATTTTCATTGGCTCGCCGGACACAGGTTATCAGCTCATATACCTGCACTACCAAATATGGTCAATGAACACAGCAGCAAATACACAGTTTTGCGGCTCCGAGGAAAAATGGCCGACAAAAGAGAAAAAATTCAACATAAAAGAGTTGTGATGTTGGGGTTTTTAATAAAACAATTATTCTACTCGGGCTTGCTGGATATGAAATGATCATAACCAACTCGGCGCTACGCGCCTCGTTGGTTATATATATCATTTCATATCCAGCGCGCCCTCGTAGAATAATTGTTAAATATCATTGTCGTGCTTTGCATATTTGCAGTGCTCCAAGTCCTGTGGTGGCGGAATAATGGCTCGCACTAAGAGTTGCAAAATGTATGTTGGCGGTGACGAATACAGCGATCTCCCGGATGCATCATGTAAAAGGGCTGCAAAACCACCTCTTCGAGAAGCGTGCAATGTAGACATTCTTTGCAAAGGTAATTTTTCATGAATCATCGACCATAAGTGAATTTAGTTTCTCCTCCTATGAACAAAAGGCAACAGGTAGGGTTAATTTAAGTTGAAATTTTGGGAAACACCAACGTAATATTTGGATGGAAAAAGGTTTGAGAAACGTCGGGGTATCGACAAAAGCCAAAACGTATAAAGGGGTATAAGGTATTAGGTTCCATTCAGACGAAATTTCCACCGTTAGTTTCTCAGAAAATAACTGTGAAAATTTCGTCTGAAATGGAAACTTACCATTTTGAAGTCATTTTTTTTGCATAAAATTATAAGAAATGTAATAATATTGTGTAAGTTTGTGTTTCTGATTTTTTTTTAATTCCTCACCTCTCTGATTTTCTACTTTCCTTTAACTTATTTCAGTGTCCCAATTTACTGGTTAGTTATAAACTACTATGACATTTGACACTTATAATAAATAAATATATTGGTTCATTGATACTACTACTACTACTACTAATAATAATAATAATAATAATAATCCTTAATAATAAAGGTAGTGATAATGATAATGATAATGATAATGATAATGACAAGTAATGTTTAAAACACGAGCAGCAGTGTTGGATCGGGATATAAACCCGATGAAACACGCGCTGTGAGGTTTTTGAACGACTTAAAAAATATTCCACAAAATTAAAAGCGTGTCCCTCTGGACTGCGAACAATGGTTCAAATTGTGAGAGGAGAATATTTGCATATCAGAAAACAATTTATGCCTTATTAATATTCTCTGTATAGAGAATACTAGGATTTAGAAAATAGTCCTAAGAAAATACCCGCGCTCATTGGTTAAAAATTGTGTTTCTATAACTCGATGGAGACACAGAACTAGCACCAGCTGTTGACGTAGTGATGGGGCGAGCAAAGAGAATTTGCATTTTGATAATTAGAGTTAACAAGTTGTTTTCCTTTTTCTCGTTGCGTTGTTGTCTAAAAGAAATATAAAACATGTACTCCGTGTCTCTATCGAGTTAGTTCAATGAACTAAGAAACGTCTCTCAAAATTTGATTTAACGCTTTATAAATGGCTTGTATATATACAAGCCATATGTATGCATGTATGTATATATAATTTCGTTTTTTGAGTAGAACGTATTTCGGAGAGCGCTCAACTCAATCGATTAAGGAGCAATAACCATTAAAACGATGGTTACTCGTGAAACCTAAACTTCTGTGAAGTCATATATGTATATGTATGTAACTTTATATATATATGTATATATAACTGCAGACAGTACAGTTTTCTGGGCATCATCAGTGCAGTGCTGATGTCTAGGATGGAGGTTTAGCTTATAAGCCAGCCCAAAGCTACAAAACCTGTGGTACATCTAAGCCATGCCAGAGTGCTCAAACTAGCGAGCTAGTGAGCATGCGCAATTGCTAGCGGCAATGACTCATCCTTTTAACATGGTGCTTGCTAACATAAAGATTGCTAAAAAGTCTGTCAATATTGTTTATTTCTAGATGATAGCAGAAACCAGAAGCGGTGAAAACAGTTATGAAGTAACCAAGGCGATAAATTACAACTAACTGCTCTTCTAACGATGAATGTTTAATATTAAAGTCTCAAAATAAACTAATAGGTAAAAAGAATTCTGAATTTATTTCCAATCAATTCATTGTTCTGAAGAGAACAAGCTTGGTCGACAAATAAGACGTTAACAGTTTAACTGATTACTGTATTAAAAGATAAAAGTTGAAGCAATAAAACAAGAGATTAAAATAACTGAGTATTTTCCCTCGCGTACAAATAACTTCCCCCCACCTAATCCTTAATTTAAGGGAGCTAAACATAATAGATGCCTTTAAATGAATAATCTTTACTTCAAGAGGGATACACATAAATCAAGCACTTAAGTTATCATGTGACCTGGTCGACAGCCAGATGTAATTACCTGGTCGACTTAATTACCTTACTCCATTAATGAAAGCGGAGTATGCGATGTTAACCCTTATCTCCAACTGTATGAAAAGAGTATTCGGTTGAATTGCATCAATTTTATATTTTTTTGAAAAACATTAAATCCTAACACCTTGATTTCCCTTGTTCAATTTTAAAACTTTTCTTTTCATCCTCTTCTCTACTCTTTTCATTTTGTTTTATTTATTTTGTTCTGTTAACTTTTGACGTAAGTGGAGAATAAACCAGTCTATCTATCTATTGACCATTTTCTAACACAGGTTTAAAGGCCCCGTTTACACGTATCCGTATTCGTTTAAAAATGCAACTTTTTTTGTTCGCTGTCAAAAAAAAAAGAAAATCCCATCCTCATGTAGCGTTTTCGCACGTCCACACGTATACGATGAATCGATTTGAAAACGATAACTATTAAACAATAACCCGACTGCACACGCTTGACGCATAAGTATTCGCCCTTGTCACACGGCGGCCATATTGTCCCGGGAGACCAAAAAAGCCTTGTTTTACCACGCCAAGCCTCGCAGTGGAAATCTTGGGGGTGAGGCTTGGCGTGGTAAAACAAAGCTTTTTGGTCTCCCGGGACAATATGGCCGCCGTGTGACAAGGGCGAATAGACCTTATTCCTAAATGGAGGTCAATTTATAATTCTTTTGTCCAAGTGCAAATTAGCCTACCAAGCCTCGATACCATACAGTGAATTGAAAAGAATTCTTGCTCTAAAATGAGGCTTGGTAGGCTATTTTCCAATTGGACAAAAGAATTATAAATGTGACTGCGATTTTTGAATAAGGTCTATCATGCCTTTATGAGCCCGCAAAATAATAAATTCGCTCCATCTTTGATTAAAATAGTCAGCTTGAAGAAATAGAAAAGCTAAATTTGCTTTCAAATAGGCAATTAGGTTTCAAAAAAGCCTAAGTATTACAGACTAGAAAGTGAAGCACCTGTCCTCCATCTTGAGTAACTTTATAATATTGCTCGGAGTGGATTGGAACTGAAAGTGTGACGTCAGCGTTTTCGTAAAGTTCCGTTTTCGTCCGTCCACACGTAAACACGAAAACAGCGTTTTCAAAAAGTTCCACTCTGGACAGCGTTTTTGAAAAGTCCCGTTTTCAGTGATTGTTTCCATCGGATAGTTGTGAACGAAAGCCTTATCCGTATCCTTCATTTCATATTTTGTGCCTGTTCATTCGATGATTTACGAATAAAATCAACAAAATCATTTATTTAAGCTTTTGTTTCAAAATTGACCTGGTTTATTGCAGGGTGGACGGTGCTGTTCACAAGATAAGCCACTGTATAGTAAAAAACTCTTTTGGTTTTCATAGAGCAGTTGTCTCGCAGATGGCATAGCCCACCTTTTGAACAACCCGCGAGGCCTAGGGCGCATTTCTCGAAAGTCCCGTTAGCTCCCCTTGCCTGGAAATCCAATTGTCAAACTACAATCTACCTACTTCTAGAAACTTGGTCTTTTTTATAGATTTACATATCGGCAAAGAGCAAAATAACAGCAGATTTTCGTGCCTCGAAAGCCGCCTCTGTTTGAGGATACAGAGAGACGTATGATCTCTGAAATACGCCTAAAAAACTTCTGCAATTTTGAGATCGGGTCCTAGACTTAATTAATGCAATAAAGAAAATACTTAATAATTCGTTTTATAATAAATACGAGATCAATTTCCAGTGGTTAATATGATCCAATTTTGAAGCAGCCCAACTTTATTTCAAATTGTTGAAAGCAATTGGCAGAGAAGCTCCAGCTTTCAATCATGTTCGCTGTAAACAAGGTAGCGAATTGTGGCAATGGCCTTTACCTGGCGCTAACACATGCTAAATCCGTAAAGATGATACTCACGTCATAAAGAAGTTTGATGTATATATAGTTGCCAAAGCGTTTTTTTTTAGGATTCTAGAGCGTACATACACATGAGTACATAACATCGAATTCAGTCATCGTCGATTTCATCAATGGTAAGATCAAGACCACTATTTGTGCTCTCAGTGCCTCGACATTGGCCACATGCCATAAAACAGTCAAGTCCATGCTTGCCGCAGGTGCATCTTGCGGTCAAACAGTCTGTTGTACAATTGCATCTTATCATCTTAAGTAAATTTCCGGGTGCAGCAGCGAGATCAATGTATATAGCAACTGGAACAACCTGGCTGCCGCGTAATTTGCACCCCCAGTCCTATATCGGATCTGCCACTGTTTCACCTGAAGGAAGACTGCCATACTGTGTTACTTTGCTGCACCTGATGTTGGAGACTGAGGGATTTTGAGGTTTAACCTCATGGCTTCTTGTACAAACTTTCTGATGGTATCGATGGCGACGCAAGCTGTCAAGAGACTTCCCTAGTTTTACTCCATACAATACGACAAGGGTGTTCACTCCTTCTCTCACCAAGTCATCTGCAGGGGAGTCAGTCACATTATAGACATTTGCCTGTTCTTTTAAGTGACTGGAGTCAGAGAAGTTCTTGACAGGTGCTGCCTTCCCGATCCCATATGGACGAGATGTCGTGTCGCACCTTGAAATTGGGTGAAGAAACCATGTGCTTTTGCAAAATGTATCTCCGAGCTCTTGTTGGACTCTTTTCATATTCCATACTTCTGTGGAGGTGGACTTCGGCTTACGACGAAAAACAGGTCACATTTGTCTTGTCTTGTATAAAAGGACAAGAAGATCAGTGTCATACCCTTAGCGTACTATGGAAATCTGGGCGGCAGTTTCGACAGATGAATTCACAATAAGAACTTCTACATCGCCATCTGCTTGGATAGTGTGGCAACCACTGTTTTCTAAAAAAAAGCGACGACGAAGCGTGAAGTTGCCACGAGAACTTCCCTCTCCATTGCCACCTTCATCCCGTAAAGAAAGGAAACGGTGAGTTATATTCTTGGCAGTGAAGCGATTTTAACCATTAAAGACAACAACAGTCCGCCCCCCATACCTCTGGTACACATAATGACGGTGCTTGTGACACAGCTCTTGATGTGTTACTTGCTTTGGCCATGAGACTCTGTAAAGAAGTTCTCCGCCATCAAGAACATACTGAACTCGGCCACTCGGTCCTGACTTGGCCTGGGCTGAGAGTGTTGCCTTTTGTGGCTGACGTAATGTCACTGGAGAATTATACAGTGTGGCGGGATAACTGCACAGTTCGTATCTAAACACGTCCTCTATGTCGGTAACGGAACTACAAGCGAAGACTAACTTCCGAAACAGAAGCTGTGGGTCCACATTGACCTTTTCACCGTCTTGCCAGATACGAGGGTAATGGATTGCTTCTTCCTCTTAAAGGAATAAGTGCCTTCTGGCTTGCCAGCCATCACAGACAAAATCTTCTCTCCTTTGGCCCTAGATTCGTCGACGTCGACATTCACACCGGTCAATATATTCTTCAGCGCAGAATCTTGTGAAAACGGGTTTCTTCCATCATCAGCAATTGTCTTCAGGATGCCTACTGTGTCTTCAGTATATATCTCGCTTATGTCTCGTTTTTGACGTGTATTTGTTCTGTTCACTTTGTTCACATTCAACCCCCACCAGCCAGCTCTTGAATCGCAAAACTTGTCTTGGCGCAGGCAGGGGTAGATAAGAGCCATGTCACGTGCTGTCGTTCTGACTCCCCACTTCCTCGTGTCAAGCCACCGGTGGTCTTACGGCTTCTCATAAGCACCTGCTCGATAACCAGGTCTGTTGACAGACCAGCCAATTCCAAGTAACGTTCACCTTTCCTGACCACGTGAAACCCTGCGACAAAGGCTTGATCGACATCTGGATGATCAGCCTGAAGGTTATTCATTGACTGGAGATACAAGTTAGCGCACTGGATGTAGAGGTTGTGCCCAGAAGCGGTAACTTTTGAGAAATTACTTGCAGGTGCATTTCCCAATTTGCAGTCCTTTCAGCTTTTATGAAAGGACACAAGATGTCAATCTTGTCCATGCATTGTAACCACGGTGAGGCTGTTCGGCTTGTTGCTTTAATTTTCTTGCGTTCTTCAGTGACGCCAACAAGGATTCTGCTGAGAATTTCAGAGGCTGCGACTTCTTCCACTGCCTTCTTCTTCCCAACAGGTTCGGAGTATAGGGTCTCTTTCTTGATAACCAGGTCATCGGTGTTTTCTTTTATCATTGGGGCCGATAGCAATCTCTTTGCCTGCAACAGTGAAAATATCCACTGTTAGAAGGGGGAAAAAGTGTCTTTGGTTTATGACATAAGACTTACTGAATTGATCGTTATCTTGTGCAGTTGTCTGGCCACTAGTGGAGGATTGGACAGGGATACTGGCTAAGAGCTCTCCGTCAGATCATTTTAAGCAATCGAGAGCAATGAGAAATGTACTTCGTTAACGTACCACCACTATACGCCAAGTTGCCATTCAAAACTTACCTCGCTGGAATGTGCTAGGAGGAAGGGAAGATCTTGCCCGTGCTCATCAGTCTCATCGCATTACATTGGTGTTTCATCTGGAATGCGAGAACAGATTTTTACTACTTACAGAATACCAGTAATGAATGATTACGGTAGTAAATTTTATGTGGGATTATTCATACCCGTAGTTTGTAGATGAGGTACTTGTACACATAGCGCTGCTGAGTACAATAATGCGTTCAGAGCGGCAGTCATAATAAGATGTCCACGCACTCATTAGGCTATAGCTTTCCCTGGCAGAATATGATCGACAGTGTTGGGAGCGTAGATCAACTCGAGCAGTTGTTTCAATCCTGCACCATCCATTAGGTAGCCGATGCTCTCTAGAAAACTCATGACAGTGTGAAACGGCCCTAGGCAAAGAATGATCTTACGGCCAAACCGATCTGTAAGGGTTCCAAGACCGTGCGTAGGCGTGAGGACTGCAATATTGCTTGTTTGATAAATGCTACCTTGATAGCGCTGTTTTTGCCTGAGGAAACTCCCTCCAGAAATAGCTTTATTGAAGGGTTTAAAATTCAACGTGTTTGCTAACATCAGTCTCAATTATGGGGTAATACTTATTGGATGTCTCTATCAGTTTAACATCACTGCGTATAAGCTTAGCTGCATCTCTCAATACATCTAGTTTCTCTTGATCTGGGTCGCCCTTGCCCTTTCTCCTGCACGTGAAAAACCTCTAAAACCGAGTCAGCAGTTTCGGAGTGTAACAATGTTTGCCTTCCCGTGTTTATTTGTGATTATCACGTGCTTGCCAAATTGCTCTATGATCCGATCTTTCATGTAGCGGTTGCTGTAGGAACTACTAGTAGCTGACCAACCAATACTCTTGCATTTTTTCAATCAAATCAGAAATAGTCACCTGTTCGTCGTCATTTTCCTGTAAGTACTGAACGACGTTAAAAAGGTAACATTCACATCCTGGTCTACTGGACACCTGAGCTTCCTCTTTTTGCTTTCAGGCATTTTGGTGATAAAAAGGTCATGGCATACTCATTTTTTGTTTCCTGAAATTTGTACTACTTTCATGATGGTATATGGCATCGGCTGCAGGAAGATCATAAACGCTTTGAATTCTTGTACGAACCACCTCAGCCCACTCATCCCCACTTGCTTCGCATGAGCTTAACAGACTCTTTTGCATATCAATCGTTCGTACTGTGTATATTTCCCTGCACTTTCTTCTCTCCTCCTCTTAACTGATTTCCGTTCCACAAAACAAGCAGTCCTTTCTAAAATCAAACTGCGAACCTTCACGCGAATGAAGCGTTCTCTGGATGTGGTCTGCTTTCATACCGTGACGCCTAGATTGTATAATGTAAGTCGGGTGGGTATATCTCTGTCGGCACTTTCTATGGACGCTATCGCCTTGTACAACAATAATGGGAGTCTCCCCTTTTTGTGCTAGCTCGATTAACACTATCTATTCCTCTACAGATGAGAAATACTCCGTCTTTTTCGACAGCTTGATTACATATTGCAACGCGGGAGCCGCCTACCAGTCTGGTTCATCCTGTCATGTTAAAATAGTCAGTACGTTAAAACACCCCAGATAAAAAGTTCTCAACTTCTGTGAGATAACTGGATAAAAAAGTAACTTATCTTTTTTTTGAACGACTTGAGGTTATTTATTTTCCCCCGCGAAGGCAGGGTTTAAATTGGCGTTCACAATCATTGTATTAATCTTCGTACAATTTAAGGCCCCTCTTTTTGCCTCTCCTCCTTGACTGAGGTTACTTTTCCTTATTTTCTGACCATATTTTGGTTCGTTTTCATAACTTAATGCTGTAACGTAGGTATGTTGGTCAAAGTCACATCTTTTGGACCCGAGATGAGTCCAATCTCTAGAGACACAGATAAAAATGCTGCAATGTACAATTGCTTGTGGACGAATAAAAGAAGCTAATGAAACATCTTTTGTTTTCGTCCACCAACTTGGCGGCGATGATGTAACGTTTAAACAACCTATTGAATTGCGTCGTTCAAAGCAGCAGAATGAGCACGCGCAGACTGCTGTTTACTTTTGCTGTCAAAAGTAAAATAACAGCGTTTTGCGTAATTGAAAACCCATCCAGTTTACGAAGTGAGAAATTTCTTTAAATCTTGGCATATCCGAAATTCTATCATGATACCAGCGGAAAGTTTAAGATTTATTCATTCCGCGTGCAGGTAATGTCTACTTTTAGATTTAGAACTTCGACATGTCTAATTAAATTGTCGATTCTAAAATAACATTTTAAGGGTATTGCTCACTTTTTCGGTCTCAAATTTTGCAAGATGTTAAAAAGCTACCATAGGATAGCTCTTTTTTTTTTTTCTTGTAAAAAAGACATTATTTGAAAATGCTTTTTTGTTGCGAAGTTATCACAAATTTTGTGTTTTTCGTGACTGAAATGTTAATCCCCTAAGGTGTTATGAGATGTCAACACTCGTTAACACCCGCACAGTTTGACGCGGGTATCTTCACTTTATCGCGTGTTGAGTTCGCCATTTATTTGTAGTCGATGCGGTTGTGTTAAAGGAATATGCGAGGCGATATCATCCTTACTAGGCCATTAAACGCTTGAAACGAGGATAGAAGTCGAAACGGGAAGGTTCTCCCTGGGTAAAAAGTGTGAAAAAGACCGGGTCTAAAAAACGAGAGATTTGATCGAGGAAACAAAAAAAACTCAGCTCGCTGCTAGCGACAAGGGCTAAGTCTGCAATCAGGTATAAATAATCTATGACTAATGATGCAGCGCTGAATGCCTCTTTAGGTGGCTTTACCTAGATTTTCACTGGTCGGCGGCATCATAGTGGCATGACTTTATTCACACCCGGATTGCCTGGACTATAGTTAGTGGTGGTGGTGGCCCGTTCAGAAATAAAGGGGCTCGATCCATCAAAATAACTTTTTTTTCTTCTTCTTTCTTTTTTTTTTTTCAAATGTGTGCTGATCCGTATTCTAAATAGCAGTATTAATCTGGCTATCAAATATAGTAGATCCTTCAAAGAGCCCTAATAAAATGCGCTTCGAACATCTCTGTTATGAAGAGAACCCTTGCAAGGAGGCAGCGTGGTCGAGTAGTTAGGGCGTTGGGTTTGCATGCGGCAGCTCCGGGTTCAAATCGCGCTCTAACCTCTGGTTACGATTTGTTTCCGGTTGTCCCGGATTCAACTCTACCACGCTTTGTAAATAGCCAACTGGTTGCCTCCTGCTACTTGGGGTTCTTAATAATGTTTCTGTTAACTTTGAATTGTTTCTTTCACATTGTTAAAAGTGGGGTGCCTGTTAACTAGCTTGATAGCTAAGTGCACTTCCACTATAAACAAAGCATTACATTTACATTTACATTTGCAAACGTGTCCTTGTCTTGACTTGTCCTTGTCTTTAATTCCTAAGGCTATAATCTTTTTGGCTTAACATAGTTTAAGGATTGATTAGTTTAACGACCAAGTTTAGCTACGTCTTTTACCTTCAAGTCCAAGTAGAACAGAAAAAGATCGGTGAAAAGAAGTATTATTGACCAGAAGCAGTGATTCACCCCAGTTTAAGTGAAAGCAGTATATATTTACCTCTTTATCGGAGAATTATCTGTCGTCACAAGGTAACGAGAGGCGTTAGTGTGCTCGACTCCGGATCGAGTGGTCCGGATTCGGGTCCAGGCCGGGGACATTTTGTTGTGTTCTTGGGCAAGACACTTTACTCCCACGGTGCCAATCTCCACCCAGGTGTATAAATGGGTAAGTAAGTAACTTTATTTCAACTCGGGTTGATGAGGCTGATTAGGCCCCTAGCAAATACATGCTTATATGCCGAGAAAAGTGAAATAAATAAATAAAAATTGTATATGTATATATACATGATCAATTAATAACTAACATTCTAACTATATCAATAAATAAACAATCCTAACTCTTAAAATTATTACAATTAAACATAAAATTCTGTACATTACAGATGTAATTCTCTCACAGACTTCTTAAATTCCTTACGAATTTTCGTTTAACGAAATTTATCCGGTAAAGAATTCCACACTTTGGCACCAATAAAAGTTGTAGATTTTAGGCCAACGTTTGTAGTTTTCTTACGTGGGTAACCCTGCTATGGACTGGCATCCCATCCAGGGGGGAGGAAAAATGCTCCTAGTCACTTCATGCCACAGAAACCGGGATAAGCTCCGGCTCTGATGGGCCGCTTGGCTCGTAAACAGACTTAACTTTACTTTACAAGGTAATTTAGTAGTTAATAGCCTCGGGCTCTGAGCATTGCCATTGTTTTTTGTTTTTGTTTTTGTTTTGTTTTTTTTAATTTACAGTTGACGGTGGATATTCACATTGGACAAACTTCAGCCCTTGTTCTAAATCTTGCGGGGGAGGGATTCAATTTCGAAGGAGAGCTTGCAACAATCCGAGACCGTCTGGTGGAGGTAAAGACTGCACTCGGCTTGGAGCAGGCTTTCAAAGACGAATTTGCAACACTCTGAACTGCCAAGGTGGGGTTATTGTTATAAGTATCAGCTGCTTTAAAAATGTTATAGGAAGCTAGGGAAGATGTAGATGACAGAAGTGTGCTAATTAGTATATTACAGAACTGTCTCATTACTGAGCACGTAGCACTGCCTCTGGTTGCTATGGCAACGAAAAAGCTAGGGAGCTACGATATTATTCTGTCGTGCCGCAATTCACGCATTTTAGAAGATTTCTGTGAAGTGCTCTACCAAACAACAACGCGAAATAACCAAATTTAAAGTTTCTCGGACGGTAACGTGAGTAATTTACTCTCTACTTAAATTCAAAACTGCTTGTGTTAGCTCAGTCATAGAATGCTCCGCCCTTACGGCACAGCCTTTGCAAGGTGGACTAATAACAAAATCTATACCACTGTGCAGTTCTATTTTGAAATGACTTATCGTTGTCGTAGACGTCATCTTTTCTTTTTCTTTTCGTCTGCCATGCCAGTAATGCTACTACCTATACTTCCAAGAGAGTATAGAACTTTAACTTACCAGCGCTCATTCTTTATACGTACAAGCAGGATCTGGAATTCTCTACTTACCGACATTAAAGACAATTCTCTTTCACTCGCTTCGTTTAAAAATGAACTTTTTGAATATTATACAAATGCTCTCTTGAACATTTTCAACCCGGACAATCCTAAAACATGGAAATCTGTTTGTCCTAAATGTAATATGGCCCAACCGCTTGTTAAAGATATAACTTGCTGTTTTTAACTATTAAGCTTAATATTTTTGTAATTCAGTATTTATTTTTGGGACCACAGTAATTGGTTTTGCTGTTGTGGCCTCCCTGCCACACATTTGTTGGGGCGAAGTCAAATAAATTAAAATAAACTCCCTAATATCCTCATGGGACTATCAAAGAAAACTCCAAGACCTCTAGAAGGGGTCAGGAAAGACCAATAACTAGATTCAATTATGTATAACAACAATTGGATTCGACGAAATTGAGAGACGTGGTCCTTGCACTGAGCGGAACAATTGAAGCAATTGTCTCTTCTAGACACGCTTCAACGGGATTCGAACCCATGATCACTGCGGCGATGCCCCGGAAGGCTCAACTGCCACAAAGAATGCCGTGTCAAAATCCGAAAAACGAAATCGTCTTGGCTGTTTGAAATGGTTGCTTGCAAGAGTCAAGCAGTTTTACAAGTTTATGTAACAAAAACGACATGAAAAACGTACTTGCTACACTGGCATGATCAACATTTTTGTTGTCTTAACTCACCAAACAAGTTGATCATGTCAGTTGTGTTTTCTATAATACTGTTGGTTCCTTCGAATTCATCTGCTTATTACGGACATTTAAGGTGGCGGGAACCAGTTTCACCACTTTTAGATACTTTCGTATTAGATGGGTTATAACGACTATACTGTATCACGTAACAGCAATGTTATGGTACCATATAAAACACCAGTTACTGCTTACGGCATTTATTGTCTAGTGAATGATTTGTTAAGAAATTTTCTTGTTGGAAGAGTACAAAGAGTAGTTATTGAAGGTAAAACTTCGAGTTGGCTAAATGTTACGTCAGGAGTTCCTCAGGGGAGCATACTGGGTCCACTCCTGTTCGTAATATTCATTAATGACATTCCATCCAGTGTAGACTACAATATAGATCTCTTTGCGGACGACAGTGTTCTTCACAAGCCAATTTTTTCAACCAACTTTTTCAAGGAGACTTAGAATCCGTGAGCAATTGGTGCGACGCTTCTTTCCATGATACAACTCAAGGAAGAAAAATTTCTTATCATATGACCAGTACGGCCCCGCGCGCGCCTTCATTGCAAAACTATTGAGAAAATCCCCGTATGAGGGCCCTACGCGATGGCGGGAGCAGGGCCGCAAAAAGCCGTTCGGCCTTGCTAGGATCAAGTACGGCCCTCATACGGGGATTTTCTCAATAGTTTCGCAATGAAAGCGCGCGCGAGATGCGAACTAAAACAACTTTGATGCAATTGCTATATAAATCCCCACTTTTCGGTCAAAATGAGCCACGTCAGTGAACATTCCGAATTTTGTTACCCGGAAAAAAAAAAGAGAAAAGCGCGGTGGTCATATGATAAAATGCTTATTGACTGAGTTAGGTCGGGCCGGACGGTAAAATATTTGGCCCTCGGTCAAGGCGCACGGACCTCGCTGCGCTCGGTCCGTACGCCATGACCTCGGGCCAAATATTTTGCCGTCCGGCCCTCCCACTCAGTCAATAAGTATATAGTATCTCACATGTTACAAGGAAGAAACAGCCAATTAAATGTGATTACTCTTTAAATGGCACGACCTTCAAAACTGTTGATCATCATAAGCACCTTGGTGTCACTGTATCTGAGACCCTATCTTGGGATAACATATATCTTCAATCTGTGCAAAGGCAAGGGGTACCATGGAGTTAATTAGGCGATCGTTTGGGTACAAGTCTCCAGTAGCGGTAGAGATAGCCTTCAAAGTCTTCGTCAGACCATCCCTGGAGTACTGCTGTGCTGTGTGGAACCCTTACCTAATTAAACATATCAATCTTATTAGTCAATACAACGGAGAGCCACGAGGCTGATATGTGGCCCTAGACTTGAGTACTATGAAAGACTTAAACAAAATAAACTGGCCTTCCCTAGAATTAAGGAGGAAATACCTCTGTCTTGTGCAAGATGTACAAAATATTATTTGGTCTCTGTGATATAGATAGCATTAAGAACTTTGACTTAATAGGTGAAGCACGTTTAAGATCTAGTCATAATTTTAAACTGACACCAAAACATACCCGCACAAATTATTTAAAATTTTCATTTTTTAATAGACACATCAATGATTGGAATTCGCTACCTTCCCATATTTTTGCGATTAAGTCTCTAAGACAATTTAAATCAAGTTTAATGCCACTCTTTTTATCTAGTCAACAGTAATAATCTGTTTTATTAATTTGTTAAATATATACACATATAGTCATTTTACTCCTACGTAATTCTTTAAAAAGTCATTTTCATAACGCATATTTTTAGAGTTTTGTATTTTATATATATGAATGTATACGTGTTGCTGCCCATATTTATATAGGAGAACAGTTTAAAATGGGAATTCAGTTTCCCCCTTGTGTTATCCTCCCTCAGTTAGTTCGTGCGCTGTATGTTTATATTATTTTCGGTCAATTCAATAAGTAAATTAAGTAAATTAAATAAACAAAATGCGCCCACTATTCTGACGTAATAGTGACGTAATTTTTCGAAAAATTTAAGGTAGCCCTAAATGGCTTCCTATAATTTTTCTTTTAACTTTGTCGATAGTTCTCTCTCAGATTGTTAATTACTATTCTACAAGAAAAAATGGGGGTCACCGAGTTCACTTTTGAGATAAAAGCAAGTGAAGACGAAATACAACGTATTTCATGTTGCCACGGTAACCTATTACGTCACAATTTTGAGCGCATTTTGTTAAGCAATAATTGGTGTTTCATATGGCACCATAACATTACTGTTTCGTGATACAGTGTTGTAGTGACAACCCTTTTAGTAAAAAAAGGTCATTAAAAGTAGTGAAACTGATTCCAGCCACCTTAATCTACAACAACAAGAACCTTCAAAGAATTACAAAGAATCATTGTATTGATAGTTTAATATATACTGATCGTCTTGTAAATATTTTACTATTACATTCACTATGGCAGATGATGATGTTTTGAATATCGAAACGTGTTCCTTATACTCAAGTGTGTTGCTGTATTTTTAAAAGAATCGTGACACTTACTTGTTTATAATTAATTAAATTTAATAATGTCGATTATGAGGTGATTATAATTCAAGTTAATTGAATACGGAGGTAACCTTGTAGAAACAGTTTTAATCATAAACAGCTTTTATTTTTAAGCATGAACTTTTTGTTTCAATCCAGGCATGCTTTTCTAATAGCATGACACGTGTTTGACACTACGCAATTGCATTAACATCGCGAATTAATTCAACTTCATTTTTTCCAATTTAATCCGTTTACACAGGTTTTACCATTTGCTGTGTAATTATTCCAGTGTTTTAATGTTTATTTCTTTGCATTAAGAATGGCATCAATCTTAATTTCTTTGCAGAGATAAAGTACCGACCACTGGGGTGCTATAGTGAAAGACCACACAAGCATCTCCTTCCAGTACTGGAGAAGAACTTTCGTTCGAACATAAACTGGTTTGATATTGGTAAATTGGTGGCAAAATGCTACGAAATTGTGAAACAAACCAAGTACAGAATATTTGGCTTTAAATTCTACGGCGAGTGTTGGGTCGGCGAAAGGCCTGGGCCCGAGTATAAGACCAACATGAAAAGATGTTATGCGCATGTCGTGGGAAGGGCGCAAACTTACTTTGTTTATGAAATTATATAGGGGAATCTTTGTTTCGTTAGCCTCAAGGCTATCATTTTCTAGTCAGTCAGCTAAGAATAAAGTACTGAGTATTGAAAGTACATTGCATAATAAGCTCTCTCTGAAAATTTCAACGCGATCAGTGCCAAATAATCTTAGAGCAACGACACTTTTAAAATTCGAAATTTACAAAGATGTTTGGGATCATTAATAGCGCTTCTTGCAACCAAATAATTTATTAGTTTTTAAAGGCTAATAACTGGCACGTTATCAAAGCTGAGAGACTTGAAATTGGAGATTTAAGTACATTCAACAAGCTCTCTGTACCGTTTGAAGTATAGCATGATGCCTTCTGCGAGAAAACCCGTATCCTAATGAATAGAATTTAAACAATGACGTCAGCAAGGATTCCCTTATAGCATCGCCCAAAACATGTTTTTCTTGAAACTTATGCGGCAATTTTGTTGTTAACGAAGTTGTTCAAAGTATCGCGTACTTTAACTCTCTAAAAGGATAAACTATTTATCATGACTTTTCGTACTACTTGTATAGGCTACAATCTTGGACAAAATTGTTGAGAAAACTCTGCTTTTGGACTAAACGCCGATCACAAGTAGGAAAAAGAAGCTCTCTTTTTGCCCCCACCCCCCCTGATCAATGTTGCTAGACGAAACAAAGCATGTCGAACCTGGGCTTATCAACATTGTTTCTAGAGGGGAGGGGGATGGCTAATAATGTGGGATATTTAGGACGTAGTGCGCAAAATAACCCCTGATTTAATATTCTCAACCCTTTTTGTCCAAGATTGTCTAGGGATCCTTTTGCCCAAGAACACAAAACGCGTCTATGTATGAGTTCTGTAAGTACAAGAAAGGAAAATATATAAGTCGTTGGCATGTCGTCATGGTATTCGATTGACAATTAGAGTTAATTAACCCTAATAAAGAAAAACAACGGTACGTCATCATTGAGGTTCATTATCAAAAACAACTGGAAATGGTACATAAAAGGCATGTTGACGACGCTTTAGGAGCGTACATTTTGTTACAGGTGCAAGATCATAACGACAAAGCTAAAGATGTTGCTGAGGAAGTAGGAGTTTCATTAGCAACAATCTTTAGGATTAAGAAAGAAGGTGTCCAAGGCCTTAAAAGGGAAGTTGTCACGCTGTTCGTTAGTAAAAGCCACAACAAAGGTGTGATCAGATGTGACCCATACGATAAACTAGATGGACCCTTCTTTGAAAAATATGTCAGAGAACAGTTCCCTAAACTTTTTGGGAAAGCAAACAAGAATGTGGTATAACAGGAGCAAAATAGTAATAGAGCAAATTACTTCCGGTTGCAAGAAACGTCACTTCCTGTTTGTTACCGGGCGTTTTCGAATACGAATTGTCACGAATTTTAAGTATAACTACAAGGCATTATATTTATTTCCCCTACCGTTTTCTCAAGGCGTTGCTAATGAGTATAAACTATGAACAAAATCAATGAGATTTCTACATTTCTTACAAAAAGTGACGCATTTCAACGGTTAACACACCGGCTGGCTGAAAACAGACTGTTTGAGAAAAATATTTCAAATCTGTTCAAATCACGTTAACCGACCAAAATTTCTCATTCCTTCGCCGTAAATCTATGTCAGTTAAAGAACACACAAAATTAACCGTTGTTAACCGTGCAATTTCCTTATTGTGTGCAATTTTACATAAATATATCTGCGATAATTTCATATCTGTATATACATATTGATCAGTGTAAACCGAAGTGGGCAAAAACAGCTAGGGCAAGGCCGACTGGTTTTGATATAACTCCTTAATATTGTCCTCGTTTTTAGGACTCAGTAGATCTCTTTCTTCTTAATCGTACTAATGTATGAATTCCATGATGGAAAAGAACAGCAATTCGCAGTGCAGTAAAGTAAAGTAAACAGAACCCTATCTAATGTAAACAATCCACGTACATGGCTAATAATGCACTACTGTAACAATGTTTGTTTCACGCAATGTTATTGTTTGACAAGTAATCCTTGACAACTTACTGTGTATCAGCTATGAGAAGACGAGTTTTACATACTATAAACATATGAGAGTGATCACACTCTCATGTAGACAGATATTTGATAGTTTATACCAAATACATGTCTGGGGATCCTTTTGCCCAAGAACACAAAACGCGTCTATGTATGAGTTCTGTAAGTACAAGAAAGGAAAATATATAAGTCGTTGGCATGTCGTCATGGTATTCGATTGACAATTTGAGTTAATTAACCCTAATAAAGAAAAACAACGGTACGTCATCATTGAGGGTCATTATCAAAACAACTGGAAATTGTACATAAAAGGCATGTTGACGACGCTTTAGGAGCGTACATTTTGTTACAGGTGCAAGATCATAACGACAAAGCTAAAGATGTTGCTGAGGAAGTAGGAGTTTCATTAGCAACAATCTTTAGGATTAAGAAAGAAGGTGTCCAAGGCCTTAAAAGGGAAGTTGTCACGCTGTTCGTTAGTAAAAGCCACAACGAAGGTGTGATCAGATGTGACCCATACGATAAACTAGATGGACCCTTTTTTGAAAAATATGTCAGAGAACAGTTCCCTAAACTTTTTGGGAAAGCAAACAAGAATGTGGTATAACAGGAGCAAAATATTAATAGAGCAAATTACTTCCGGTTGCAAGAAACGTCACTTCCTGTTTGTAAACCGTGCGTTTTCGAATACGAATTGTCACGAATTTTAAGTATAACTACAAGGCATTATATTTATTTCCCCTACCGTTTTTTCAAGGCGTTGCTAATGAGTATAAACTATGAACAAAATCAATGAGATTTCTACATTTCTTACAAAAAGTGACGCATTTCAACGGTTAACACACCGGCTGGCTGAAAACAGACTGTTCATGAAAAATATTTCAAATCTGTTCAAATCACGTTAACCGACCAAAATTTCTCATTCCTTCGCCGTAAATCTATGGCAGTTAAAGAACACACAAAATTAACCGTTGTTAACCGTGCAATTTCCTTATTGTGTGCAATCTTACATAAATATATCTGCGATAATTTCATATCTGTATATACATATTGATCAGTGTAAACCGAAGTGGGCAAAAACAGCTAGGGCAAGGCCGACTGGTTTTGATATAACTCCTTAATATTGTCCTCGTTTTTAGGACTCAGTAGATCTCTTTCTTCTTAATCGTACTAATGTATGAATTCCATGATGGAAAAGAACAGCAATTCGCAGTGCAGTAAAGTAAAGTAAACAGAACCCTATCTAATGTAAACAATCCACGTACATGGCTAATAATGCACTACTGTAACAATGTTTGTTTCACGCAATGTTATTGTTTGACAAGTAATCCTTGACAACTTACTGTGTATCAGCTATGAGAAGACGAGTTTTACATACTATAAACATATGAGAGTGATCACACTCTCATGTAGACAGATATTTGATAGTTTATACCAAATACATGTCTGGGGATCCTTTTGCCCAAGAACACAAAACGCGTCTATGTATGAGTTCTGTAAGTACAAGAAAGGAAAATATATAAGTCGTTGGCATGTCGTCATGGTATTCGATTGACAATTTGAGTTAATTAACCCTAATAAAGAAAAACAACGGTACGTCATCATTGAGGGTCATTATCAAAACAACTGGAAATTGTACATAAAAGGCATGTTGACGACGCTTTAGGAGCGTACATTTTGTTACAGGTGCAAGATCATAACGACAAAGCTAAAGATGTTGCTGAGGAAGTAGGAGTTTCATTAGCAACAATCTTTAGGATTAAGAAAGAAGGTGTCCAAGGCCTTAAAAGGGAAGTTGTCACGCTGTTCGTTAGTAAAAGCCACAACGAAGGTGTGATCAGATGTGACCCATACGATAAACTAGATGGACCCTTTTTTGAAAAATATGTCAGAGAACAGTTCCCTAAACTTTTTGGGAAAGCAAACAAGAATGTGGTATAACAGGAGCAAAATATTAATAGAGCAAATTACTTCCGGTTGCAAGAAACGTCACTTCCTGTTTGTAAACCGTGCGTTTTCGAATACGAATTGTCACGAATTTTAAGTATAACTACAAGGCATTATATTTATTTCCCCTACCGTTTTTTCAAGGCGTTGCTAATGAGTATAAACTATGAACAAAATCAATGAGATTTCTACATTTCTTACAAAAAGTGACGCATTTCAACGGTTAACACACCGGCTGGCTGAAAACAGACTGTTCATGAAAAATATTTCAAATCTGTTCAAATCACGTTAACCGACCAAAATTTCTCATTCCTTCGCCGTAAATCTATGGCAGTTAAAGAACACACAAAATTAACCGTTGTTAACCGTGCAATTTCCTTATTGTGTGCAATCTTACATAAATATATCTGCGATAATTTCATATCTGTATATACATATTGATCAGTGTAAACCGAAGTGGGCAAAAACAGCTAGGGCAAGGCCGACTGGTTTTGATATAACTCCTTAATATTGTCCTCGTTTTTAGGACTCAGTAGATCTCTTTCTTCTTAATCGTACTAATGTATGAATTCCATGATGGAAAAGAACAGCAATTCGCAGTGCAGTAAAGTAAAGTAAACAGAACCCTATCTAATGTAAACAATCCACGTACATGGCTAATAATGCACTACTGTAACAATGTTTGTTTCACGCAATGTTATTGTTTGACAAGTAATCCTTGACAACTTACTGTGTATCAGCTATGAGAAGACGAGTTTTACATACTATAAACATATGAGAGTGATCACACTCTCATGTAGACAGATATTTGATAGTTTATACCAAATACATGTCTGGGGATCCTTTTGCCCAAGAACACAAAACGCGTCTATGTATGAGTTCTGTAAGTACAAGAAAGGAAAATATATAAGTCGTTGGCATGTCGTCATGGTATTCGATTGACAATTTGAGTTAATTAACCCTAATAAAGAAAAACAACGGTACGTCATCATTGAGGGTCATTATCAAAACAACTGGAAATTGTACATAAAAGGCATGTTGACGACGCTTTAGGAGCGTACATTTTGTTACAGGTGCAAGATCATAACGACAAAGCTAAAGATGTTGCTGAGGAAGTAGGAGTTTCATTAGCAACAATCTTTAGGATTAAGAAAGAAGGTGTCCAAGGCCTTAAAAGGGAAGTTGTCACGCTGTTCGTTAGTAAAAGCCACAACGAAGGTGTGATCAGATGTGACCCATACGATAAACTAGATGGACCCTTTTTTGAAAAATATGTCAGAGAACAGTTCCCTAAACTTTTTGGGAAAGCAAACAAGAATGTGGTATAACAGGAGCAAAATAGTAATAGAGCAAATTACTTCCGGTTGCAAGAAACGTCACTTCCTGTTTGTAAACCGTGCGTTTTCGAATACGAATTGTCACGAATTTTAAGTATAACTACAAGGCATTATATTTATTTCCCCTACCGTTTTTTCAAGGCGTTGCTAATGAGTATAAACTATGAACAAAATCAATGAGATTTCTACATTTCTTACAAAAAGTGACGCATTTCAACGGTTAACACACCGGCTGGCTGAAAACAGACTGTTCATGAAAAATATTTCAAATCTGTTCAAATCACGTTAACCGACCAAAATTTCTCATTCCTTCGCCGTAAATCTATGGCAGTTAAAGAACACACAAAATTAACCGTTGTTAACCGTGCAATTTCCTTATTGTGTGCAATCTTACATAAATATATCTGCGATAATTTCATATCTGTATATACATATTGATCAGTGTAAACCGAAGTGGGCAAAAACAGCTAGGGCAAGGCCGACTGGTTTTGATATAACTCCTTAATATTGTCCTCGTTTTTAGGACTCAGTAGATCTCTTTCTTCTTAATCGTACTAATGTATGAATTCCATGATGGAAAAGAACAGCAATTCGCAGTGCAGTAAAGTAAAGTAAACAGAACCCTATCTAATGTAAACAATCCACGTACATGGCTAATAATGCACTACTGTAACAATGTTTGTTTCACGCAATGTTATTGTTTGACAAGTAATCCTTGACAACTTACTGTGTATCAGCTATGAGAAGACGAGTTTTACATACTATAAACATATGAGAGTGATCACACTCTCATGTAGACAGATATTTGATAGTTTATACCAAATACATGTCTGGGGATCCTTTTGCCCAAGAACACAAAACGCGTCTATGTATGAGTTCTGTAAGTACAAGAAAGGAAAATATATAAGTCGTTGGCATGTCGTCATGGTATTCGATTGACAATTTGAGTTAATTAACCCTAATAAAGAAAAACAACGGTACGTCATCATTGAGGGTCATTATCAAAACAACTGGAAATTGTACATAAAAGGCATGTTGACGACGCTTTAGGAGCGTACATTTTGTTACAGGTGCAAGATCATAACGACAAAGCTAAAGATGTTGCTGAGGAAGTAGGAGTTTCATTAGCAACAATCTTTAGGATTAAGAAAGAAGGTGTCGAAGGCCTTAAAAGGGAAGTTGTCACGCTGTTCGTTAGTAAAAGCCACAACAAAGGTGTGATCAGATGTGACCCATACGATAAACTAGATGGACCCTTCTTTGAAAAATATGTCAGAGAACAGTTCCCTAAACTTTTTGGGAAAGCAAACAAGAATGTGGTATAACAGGAGCAAAATAGCAATAGAGCAAATTACTTCCGGTTGCAAGAAACGTCACTTCCTGTTTGTAAACCGTGCGTTTTCGAATACGAATTGTCACGAATTTTAAGTATAACTACAGGGCATTATATTTATTTCCCCTACCGTTTTCTCAAGGCGTTGCTAATGAGTATAAACTATGAACAAAATCAATGAGATTTCTACATTTCTTACAAAAAGTGACGCATTTCAACGGTTAACACACCGGCTGGCTGAAAACAGACTGTTCATGAAAAATATTTCAAATCTGTTCAAATCACGTTAACCGACCAAAATTTCTCATTCCTTCGCCGTAAATCTATGTCAGTTAAAGAACACACAAAATTAACCGTTGTTAACCGTGCAATTTCCTTATTGTGTGCAATCTTACATAAATATATCTGCGATAATTTCATATCTGTATATACATATTGATCAGTGTAAACCGAAGTGGGCAAAAACAGCTAGGGCAAGGCCGACTGGTTTTGATATAACTCCTTAATATTGTCCTCGTTTTTAGGACTCAGTAGATCTCTTTCTTCTTAATCGTACTAATGTATGAATTCCATGATGGAAAAGAACAGCAATTCGCAGTGCAGTAAAGTAAAGTAAACAGAACCCTATCTTATGTAAACAATCCACGTACATGGCTAATAATGCACTACTGTAACAATGTTTGTTTCACGCAATGTTATTGTTTGACAAGTAATCCTTGACAACTTACTGTGTATCAGCTATGAGAAGACGAGTTTTACATACTATAAACATATGAGAGTGATCACACTGATCTCTGTAGTACGAGAACTTCGTCCCATAATCATGTTAATACCTTTCCATGTTTATCTCATGTCACCCATATTTTCTTCAAAGTAACGCTCATAATACTCAGCTTTAGCCTTCTTTATACTAATATTTACATTATTACGTGCATATTTATAACTGTCCCAATTAGCTTCGGTTTTATTTATATTAGCCACCCTTTTAAGTTTATCCCTTTGGAACATCAGCTTCTTAGTTCAGGGGTTAGCCAGGGGGCATGGTTATTTCTAATTTTTCTGCTCCTCTTTGGGGCATGAAAATCACAGATTTTCAGAAACATATTGGACCACATCTCCCATGCACTGTTTGGATTAAGTTCATAGTCAACAAGGTGCCATGGGACCAGACTGAGATCAGTACGAAACAGATGTCCATCAAAATTTCTGAATTAACTGCTCTGTACAATCAGTGGAGATCGTTTTGGCGAACTGAATTTACGAAAAGCAAAAATTAGAGAATGGTCGCTAATGCCAATGTGAAAAACACCAGACTGCGTAAATAAATCATTATTATTTGCAATAAACAAATCAATTGTACTGGCTGTTTTTTCTGTAATACGCGTGGGCTCGCGAATTAATTGATGATATTAGTAGAGATTGCAAATATCCAATAATTTTTTTGTATGTGATTCCAAGAGAGTGGCACCCACATTACAATTGAAATCTCCTATTATATTCAATTCTAGCCCTAACATCTCGATACGGTCAATAAGTGATTCAAAAGCCATCAATATTTCAGCATTAGCATCAGGCGGCCTATACCAGGTCCCAACAATAAAAGGCTTAGTCAAGAATTTATTTACTTTGATACCTAGCCACTCAAGCCTATCATCATCATAATCATGCAGAAGCTTATAATTTATTGTATTTCTTATATACAGAGCAACCCCACCACCATCCCTGTTTGGGTCATTTCTTTCCAGGATATAGCCTGGAATGGAAACTTCACCATTTGAGATTGAGCTACTAAGGCGGGATTCATTAATTGCAAGAATATCAATGACTTTTGAATGCATATAAACGCGGAGTTCATCTATATGGGCCTGAAGACTCACAATATTTAGGGCTGCCAATTTAAAACCTCTATTATTAGACATCTCCTTAAGCAAATGGCTATTTAGCGGGAATTGATCGGCTAATTCTGTTGTTGTAGAACAACCTTCACTGATTGAATTTATGACGCATTGCCCCGAGTTATTTGACTGAGAACTTTGGCTAATTTCCAAACGGGATCCTGAAAATTTGTGTTGTTTTTCCCTTTAGACCGATGTTTAGGGTTCAGTGCTTGCCTAATGCATGATGTTTGCGGCAAAAAGTTTAACTCCGTCTTTGTTCGAATGAATTCCTTTGTTCTTAAGGTGTGCGATTTCGATGCGTGAATTATCGATAAATGTCCACCCTTTTGTAACACAAACAGACTTCAGGGATTCATTAATATGCGAAATTTTGTTGTTTACATCAGGTTCCCGCTTTGTTATTATACTTGAGATTGTAATCTTCGTTGAAGAACTAAGCTCTGTGACCTTCACCGCCATCTCCTTTACTCGCTCAATCACTTCATCCTGCTGTGAGTCGGCTAAGTCATTTGTGCCTGCGTGTATTATAACGTGATCATACCCACTGTCCTCAATAAATGTCAAAACAAGTTGATCTCTTATCTTTACAACTGTCGCTCCGGGAATACAAGATTTAGTTATTGACTGGGTTTTTGACAGCTTCTCGGCCTCTGTTTCCTTGATCATGGAATCCCCAATTATTGATACTTTAGGCTTCTTACCTTTAATGGGTTTGACTGAACTTGTCGACGGGACTGTAGCACTTTTTCCCGAACCTGCACTAGAAGACCGCATACTTATACCTGTACATGCCTTCGGAGCTCTGTTATCAGTTAAAGCATCATTTGTAGTCGTAGATGTTGATAATTCCTGTTGTGTGTGCAGTTCTATTATCGAGTTATCCATAATAGGTGGAGACTCAGGTGTATGTGTTTTAGCGGCCAGTAAGGAAAGTGAGAACAAAAGAGCGTCCTTTTCCCGTTCAACCTCCTCAAGCCTGCCTTTTAGCGACCGATTCTGATCTTCAAGTCGACGGACTTCTACCGAACACTGACAATCCTGCTTTTCTAATTGATTCGGCGTTTGAATAATATTCCAAAGTTTGGATATTTCCTTTTTCATATCTCTAATCTCCTTGCACAGCCGGTGAGTAGAATCTATGTGGCTGTTCTCTTCTCCTACGCCGAAGTCATAAGTTATAACACCAACATGTTCTGCTTGTATAAGATAGAGCCAAGAGTCCATTACCCTCGATAGAGCCAGAAAAGAGGGACCTTGCGTTCTTCATCTTGACAGCAATTTACGTGACGATTCTATTTCGTCCTTCGATTTAACTAACAAAAACTAAATTACTATCTTGTTCAATTTTTTATTTAATGGTGGATGTATTGTTAGTGAACCAAGACAAAATACCTCGCATAAGCATCTTTTCCTCTTCTATCTGCATTCGTACAGTACACACTTGTTATCGATCTGTATTTTTAGACCTTCATTGAAAACCACCTTTGAGATCTTTCCTTTAAAGGCTCATTTTCACCCTGAATGCATTGCGTGCCACGCATAATTTAATTACAACTTTTTTTTCAGAATCTTCTTCGTCAAAAGTTATCAGTCGAAAAATCTTTCAGGTCCTGATTTGAATGAGTTCTCTACTGATCATTTTATAATTGTATTTGTTTAAAGTATTTCTAATTGAAGTCGAATAGTATCGAACAACATGACGGATTGCTGCGGCGAACACTTTTTGCTGCACAGAGACAGCAACCTTTGCCACTCTTTTGAGCACGAGCATCTTTATAAGACTATTTTACTTCTGCGTACTAGGTATCCTAACAAATCGAAACTGATAAAGTAAAAATAAGTTTAAAGTAAGCCATGCATTTCAGCACTGAAATAATGTCACCAAGCTCGTGAGCTTCAGAATTGTTCTATTCCTCTTGCTGAATAGCCGAACCGTAAAATTCCGCTACAGTGATTCTCCAATGTCTAAGTCGCCTGACTGCCTAAAGATAAAAGGTAATTTTAGCAGTTTCGCTAGTTAAAATCACCCGTTAAACCACACGACGATCAGGCTAATGTCGATGTTTCTTGTTTTCAACGACACGAACTGGCGCGACAAAAGTAGTTGGCCAATCGGAATAGGCTATTCGAGATTCAGAACAATAATAAACGATCGCGTTTCGTCTAGAATAAAAATGGGCCTTTAAGACACTTTCATCTCCAAAGATCATCGGTAGTAGATCTATACAGGCTTTCGGGGCCCTTTTCTGTGAACGTACCGACCATAGCAACTGAATTTGATGAGTGAGTGGAGATTGGGACTGAGTCACAGTGTATTTATAATTTTGCGCGCAAAATAGGGAGCGAAGCGACGGAGATCCGTCTAGCAAGTGACCATGACGAAAACTGAAGAGAAAGGGTGAAGGTACGAATTAGATATGGACTTTTGGGGACCCCAAATAAGGAAAAAAGACAGGAATGACGTGATCCCTTACTGTCGTTTCGCTCGTGTCGGCTCATGATCAGAGACTAAGTTTCACTTGTCACGTGGGTTTCCCGCCCTTTTTCCTTATTTGGGGCCCGTGACGGCATCCCTACTGTCCATTTTTTGTTCGTAACTGTCGTTGTGGCGGGAAAATTGCTTGTTAAACTGCTTCGCTTGTCGCCTTCTTCCTTAGCAAAGTTCGTGGTGTGTGGTGGGCGCAAGGAGAGACCAAGAACTGGATATCTCCGATAGGATACAAGCTTTCGGTGTCCTTTTCTGTCAAAGTAGATATCACCATAGCAACCGATTTTGATGAGTGAGTGGAGAGGGGTGGTCTCAGTTATCCATTTGATCTGTTTCAGATTGTTGCCATCATGTAAACGCGGGTATAAAATCATGAAGTCACCCGATGTGAAACTCGCACCTGTGCGAGTTTTCTCATGTAAACACCCCAACTTTTCAATTGCAATCTGACATCATTTCAATCAGAAGGCGCATGCGCAACTAGTCCCAGTCCTCTGCCTTGCATCTCAGTGAAAAACATGTAAAAACTCTCAGGAAACGAAAGGAAGAAGCGGTTTTTCTTAACCGGACCCGTCCCATCATCTTTCGTAAATTGTAGCATGGTATTTCTATTTGGACAAAAAATGGAACTGATATTTTGAAAAGTGTTTCAAAGGAGGGCCTTATGACGTCATAATCTTTTGAGAAATATTACGCTACAGATTTTGTCAGAATGTTATTATACTGTTGCGTTAAAAACTTGTGAAAAACAGTTAACTCGCTGAGTTTTTTAGGCAATTTTTGTTTTCGTCACGAGATTTATCAAATATGGTTGTGAGTAGAACCAGACAAAGAAATGTTAAATAGAACACACTCGTCGGAAAAGGATAACTGTAGAGTTATAGGGACTCGAGAAATGACTATTTGACTATTTCCGTAGGAAAGGTTTCGTAGTTTGATTGCCAGCCCCCTTACGCTGTGAAGGAATCAGTGCTGAAGGAAAACTATAGCAATAAGTGGCGCATGGCTGAAACCCGTGGCAGCTGTGTCTACTTGCGTACGATTCTGTGACAGAACCTTTTCTTTATATATCACCAAATTACTAGTTGGGAGAATGAACGTTTCCATCCTGGGAATGAAAGGGTTAAGACTGTTGGGATGCAACAATTGAAAGCGTTAAGCATTTCTGACATTTTGTTGAAAACCACTAATAACAATTTAATTATCTGAGGCGTTATTCCCAACGGTACTAAAATAAGATGAATCTTACTAACTATTCTATTTAAGTTACGAGATACAACTTTAGTGATAGTGGAGCTCATTTTAGCAAAACACCTTTCTTTTCTTTTGCCTGTCACTATAAAGAGATACCGTTGTAAGGTTAACTGGTTTCCATGATTCTAAGCCTTGAGTAGTTTGTCTTGTAATATTTACAAACCACTTAACTGCCACAAACTTCCGAGGCTTACAAATGGAGCGAGCTTCAACAGGAACCAGCAGCCAATGACATACTATTATTTTTACCATTTCGGCGCTCTTCCGCGCAAAACTCTTTTTTTACACATTGTTACAGGAAAAGAAACTGCAGGATACCCGGACACTTATTTGCATATGAATGGTGTGCAAGTGGCGTGTATTAATGTATAAATCTTTGACGAAATGAATCGTTCTGTATCATTAGTATTGATTTGAATACGGTACTTTTCATGATCCGTCTAATGATTTAACACTGAGTACGAATTACATGCAAGCAGTCGTGGAAATATCCAACCTTGAACAGGACTTAATGGTCCTGAAAATGCAGGGGCTGACCATGAGATAGCAATCTTAGAAGGTGTGCAACTGTGCAAGACTGTGCTATTCTTGTATTTTTTTATCGTAAAGGGTTTGTAATAAATACATGTAAAAGATTCAAAGTAGTTTTAAAGTCAATTAAGAAAATATAAAGGTGAACTATGTCAATATTGATAAATCGTACAATTATTTAAATTCGTGCCAGTCGACTTTTCCACCCCAAATATTTGCATCCGTGATGCGATTATATTTCTCTCAAACAAACGTCAGTGAACAAGTACTGTTTGCCTGATCTGCTGTAACGTATGCAGAACCGCTTGGTTTGAATAACAACTCAAGCGTAAATTATAAAACCTCCCCGCCATTATTTAATTCAATGGTTCATAACAGAATGGCAAGCGAATACATTCTGCTACGTCGGCGAAACCAAAGTCGATGCTTGTTGATTATCGGATCTCTGATCCTACTTGTGGGGTTGATATGTTTAATTCTTGGAATTGCGTTTATGGTAGATTCCAAAGAAAGCTATTCTTCTGTGACAAAACAAGATAATCGATGTGAATATTCGGACGAAGCTAAACGAGTTGGCCTTGACGACTTTTTGCAGGAAGCCCAAGATAAGTATTACGCGCTAAATCCTGACAAAATTGCAAGCAGGCCTGGCGTCAAACCAGATGAGATCAGAAAGAAGTATCGATGTTACGATCCAAGTCCTTCTAACATCAAGAAGATCACAGACGCAGCTGTCAAAATAGCTAAGGACCTCGAGGAAATGCCTATCGACAAGGAGAAGCTGACGCTCCGGGAGAAACGAGCAATTGCTCAGCTGGCTCACTGGGGTAAACATGGCTTTCCTTTCATGGTGCCCTACTTATACAACTACTATGTGGCTGACTGGATGATGGGTGGTGACATATTCTGTTGGAACCCGATGTGTTTCATTCTCATTGATATGCAGTCATCCTTGAAGCATTTTAAGCCATCGACGGTAAATGAAATGGAGACTCTAAGGGATAAATTCAAGGAGGTTGGAACAAGTTTTGATCAATTCGTTGCCAACATGAGGTTAGGTGTGGAAGCCGGCATGGTCCGTTCAATAGACGAATGCAAGGCTGGATTAGATGGGTTAAAAAATCGTTATACAGATGTTGCTTTTAACGGTGCAACTGGTAAGATAATGAATTAATTAAAGTTGCATTGATCTCTAAACCTGTTTCGAACAGGCATGTTTATGCAGAATCAAATTTGTTTCCTTCAACCATTTCACTGTTAAATATTGACGGAGCAGCATGCAACTATTTCAATCACCGGCCATCTTGTTACAGTCGAACCTGCATTAAGCGGTCACCCTAGGGGAATGGCTAGGTGACGGCCTAATTAATACAGGTTACAAAAAAATACAGTTCAAATACAATAAAAATGCTATTGTATATTACTGTTAGTCACTTAATGTTCAATTTATGTATGACAGCGCTGATAAAACTACTTACTCGATCAAAATTAATGAAAAACAACGATAACTTCTTTGAGAAGGAGAACATACAAAGAGACTAACAAAAAGAGTGAAAATTGTTCTACAACCTATTTGTTCTGAGAAGAAAAGTAATTGGATGTCTGCGTCTTTTTCTGTTGTCAACTTGACAGAAAACTTTGATGTAATCGGATATTTTCCTAAACTAACGGCAACGCGGATGACTCAATTTTTAAAGAGACCGTCAAACTCTGAAGAGGTCATTATTAAAGGAAAACGCGTAAACAGGGGGGGGGGGGGGGGGGGTGGCTATGATCTTGAGGTGCCATGTGAATATTATTTTCAAGGGGACAACTTCTTATGCAATTAGTTCAAACAAAAATTAATGAAAGAAGAATTCGATCTCCAGCCTGCTGATCAGACTCGTTTGACCTCAAATTAGAAATATTCATTTCTGGCGTTTTACTGAATTATTTGCGAAAATAAACAAGGAAATCACTTGTTGTACCTCGTGTGTTACATTGAAACTGCATAAACAAGTCATTGACATCGTGTGACCCTTTCATACAGGTGAAGACAATAGAAAAAGTCCCGTTGTGACTTCGCAAATGTTGACGACGACAGCTAAATATAATAGAGGTCAAACTTACAGTAATTACGGGAATTAATTATAGGGACTCTGAAAACTGACAGCTTAATTAATAGAGGTTGACCGCTTAATACGGTGCCGCTTAATACAGGTTCGACTGTACTTTGCCTGTAGGATATTTTTTTGTTCACTAAAAGCAAAAACTCGATAGCAAAATACCCATTTCAACAAAGTTAGCGCTGACAATGCAAAGCAAAGTTGTAACACTTTTAAGAATGTGAGATGGACTTCGACAAATAGAGGGAAAATAGTATCTCTGCATTTTGCAGCTGTGTCCAACTCAAATTCGACGATATGCTCTTTGCTGATGAAGTAAAAAGTACATCGACTCAAAGAGAATATTGGTTTATCCTTATTTATACAGGGATCTACCAATCACGCCTCTTGAAGCCATTTCTGGAATCTAAATTCCTGTCTGAAATGAAAGCGGACCAACTGACGGAGTGGAAAGCCAAATCTGGGAAATCTGTGAATGAGTCTCTCCACGAATTCATATTGGATCATGTTGGCAAACCAATTGATAGAATGCTGAGGTACGTTTGATTTAGTAGCCATGAAGGTTGGCAACTATCCTCAGCGAGGAGTGGTAATGATCATGCTCAGTTGAAGTCACAGCGAATGGAACAGCGGCTTTGGCAGTAAACGTAGTAATAATAGCTATATTCGCATTGATAAAACTTAGGGACGTTTGCACCCATTGCTACTGCGCATTTTTTCGCGCATGTTACGCACACGTCATGCATCGCAGACCACGAAGGTAAACACGATGCTAAAGGCGCAAACATTTTTCACAAAAATGGAACGGGAAAGCATGTGGCATCATGGGATAGCTGTGGACCCAGGTCTTTTTGGAAATGTCACGCAATGGCGTGACTGAGTGCGAATAGACAATCGCTTTGAGAATTTGGCAGCAATTTTACTCTCTTGAATGCTCAGTGACCCCAATTTTTCTTTTTGTAGATCACTTCCTTTCCTGATTTTGTCCATTTAACAAAAAACAAAAAAATCTGTACGTGACACGTTACAAATATTTCGCCTTTCATGCTCTCGTGGGACCGTACTAATATGTATCGTTTTTCAAGGTCTATTTCACCTCAGAAAAAGACATCAGCTGCAAAAGGTTGTTTAGTTATATTAGTTATGTTGAATTGAGTACGTTTACCTCATCCAAATTTCACTAATGTAGCTTTTTTATTGCTGATAGTTGTAAGCTAAGGTCGTCTTAAAATAACGCAATCTTCTAAAAGTGCACCTCGTGATCTCGAAAACGAGCACGGTGACCCCCAATTTTTTTTTTTTTTTTTTTTTTTTTTTTTGCCTTTTTGGTAAAAGTAGATCATTTCCTTTCTGCGTGGCAAGTTTAAAAAAATCTTTTCGTGGGAGCGTTTTGGGCGCGAACGTCCTTAACTGGTTGTGGTTGCACTGCTGGTGGGAAGTGCTATTGGGGGAGTGCATTCAAGGGTCTTTGGCTTGGGAGAAATATTCAAGTTTTGGCACTCAGCATTCTTTCGAGTTTCTCTGAAAGCATTTTCCACTTATGAGTTGAACCAAATTAGTACATGCCTTAAACCTTTTACATGTAACTTTAGATTTATAGAGGATGAATATATTCAGCACTGTGTACCGGAAAACATTGCCACAGGACTCAGTAGCTTGCCGCTGAAGTACATCTACGTGAACGGCTCGCAGACCAATACAGAGACCACTCAGAAGCTGCCTTCAGGAGAAACTCTGAGAGGCCTTGACTCTTACCTCAAACTACTGCAGCATTTTACAACCAATTCGCAGACTCCAGAGAACATTTACAAGCTAGGAGAGGAAATGCTCTCTAAACTGTATGTCGAGGTAGGAAGCCTGCCAGTGGCTTTACATTTTGAAGAACTTATTATATAGTCCTTACGCATGATTTGGGAAAAACCGCCCACAGGTAGGCTCAGTTGGTTGAGCACTGGACTACCGTGCGGGAGGTCACGGGTTCGAATCTCGACTGGACAAACGCGCAGTGTCCTAAAATAACTGGGGAGGAAGTGCTGCCTTTGTAATGACACCTGCCATTGGTTTGACTGCCAGGCCTTCTGGGATTATAATCCGTGGGCCCCGTCTCACAACTCCTATTGTTAATAACGTGGGAGTTTAAAGAACCCACACATTGTTTCCGAAGAGAAGGGATTGGAATTCCTAGTCTTGCAGACTGGCCGTGTAAGGAGGACAATATCGATTGCTTGTTGTGTGATTCTCAGAGTGAAGGTACTCACCCTGAAGGAATTGTTTCACTGCTTACTTATTGTATATCGTAAAGGAGTTTTTTTTGGCCCACTTGTCAGCTCAACATTCAGAAATATCTATTAATATACAGAAATATCTATTAATATACAGCTATTCATATATGGAAAAAAAAAAGACAAATAAACTACAAGTTCATCCCTACAAGCCTGTTTCGTGGTCGCCCACTCATCAGGGGATTTAATGAGAATAAATTTTACCATTGCCTATATACAATATAGTTTGTCTAATTTATGCAGCGAGAAATTGAGTTTAGTTATTGCGCAGGAGGGCTTTGTTTCTGTGGCGGCAAGAAGACACGAGTTCATTACGTTTGTTTAGTGTTGATAGTTCGGGTCGGCAGATGATTAGGATTTTTTCTTGTTGTTAGCGGCGGCGGCGGTGTCGGTGTCATCAATCTGTATAGATGCGGTTAGGATGCGTTTGTTATGGTTATCGATTATTTGTTTCGTGTTGTTCATGCAGCTGTAACTGATCTTGATGGTGTTTCGGTTGAACATTTTTCTGAGCTTTTGATCTTTGGGAAAGTGCTTGTCTACTAGGGCGAGGAATTTGTGTCCGATGTCCTTTTCACCAGGGCACCGGTTAAGAAAACTCTTTAATAACAGGAACACTTTGAAAGTGAGCTATTCGTGCATGCCAAATTTGAAAAGAAAAATAAGGCCCACAAAAAGTCCTCCTTCTTGAATAATTCTCAATCACAAGAAACATCGATCAATTGCAGAGACAAACACTATTGTAAAGTTCGTTAAGTGGTGATTGCTTAATCCAAAACGTGGTCTACCAAGCCACAGTTGCAAGCCCTTAGGGAAAGGAAACACACATCGGACTTACCGCGAACCGATTCAAAACAAGATTCCGAAACCACACGGCTTCATTAAGAAATGGGAACAAAAGGAACGCAACCGAGTTGAGTAAACAAATCTGGTCCCTAAAGGACACCAAAACGGAATTTGCTCTAACCTGGAAAGTAATGGCTCGCGCCAGGCCGTATTCAACTGTAACAAAGAGATCTTTGCATAACAGAAAAATTTTACATCATATGTAAACCGGAAGCGGGCACCCTAAACAAAAGGAACGAACTGCCGAGTGCGTGCCGGAACACAACCAAATATTTGATGCATATTTGATGCATTTCAAAGCATGCTTGAACCATCAACTTATAAAAGGAACGTTAGTTAGTCAGTGTTTTATTCACCTGACGAGAGAGGACCATCAGACCCTTTCGAAACAGTTCTGTAGTGTTTTAATGTTTTAATTTTTCCTTTCCTATACAATCAATTATATTTATATTTATATATATATATATATATATATATATAGAAAGACGGTTATGAGTGCTTCCTGAGCCAACAAAGATGCCAACCAAAAGGATCACAAGGATTCACAGTCCTGATTCGGTAGATGATAAAAAAACTGGTTAAAAATGAAGCCGAAAATGGACAACTTTTGGTTTAAAAACTGTAAAAAAAATTTTAAAAATTATATATATATGTATGTATGTATGTATGTATGTATGTATGTATGTATGTATGTATGTATGTATGTATGTATGTATGTATGTATGTATGTATGTATGTACATGTATATATGTATGAAATATCAAGTATTCTAACACCACCTCAATTTACCTCTTACATGATATAATTTGAACTCGCAACTGAAATAATACTAAACAATGTTTGCATCGGCAACGAGTGCGAGTACGAGGACAAGTATAACTTGTACTCGTTCTAAAAGTCGTGCCCTACGCATTTATGTAAGCTCTAGTCCGGCAGGAAATACTATTATGGGATGAAATTAACATTTCGGTGCCAGTTTTGAATAAGTTGCTGGAATAAGTTGTGGTCTTTTGACAAACTCGTACTTTCAGCTACAACTTGTCGATGTAAACTTGTCGCAGACCAGCTTTCGAGGACGAATTGAATACGCCAGACTGCCCAATACGGATACACAATAACGAAATCGTACTCAAAGTCAAACTCGTTGTCGATACTAACTTTCTCTAACCTCTTGATTACTCAGTCGATCATTATCATTATTATCTCGGATTTTTGAGAAGCAAATATCTCCGAGAATTCACCCTCCCAATCATGATATACCACAAAGAACCATACCCTGCTCTTTGCGAAGAGTGTGTGGGTTCGTTTACGTCCCACATGCAGGGTTATGAACAGTGAAGGCTTGTGAGATGGGGCCTACGGTGTATCGTCCTTATCCGAAAAGACTAGAGAGCCTAACCATTTGCGGACGCCATTAGAAAAGCAGCACTGTCTCCTCAGTTATGTAAAGACCCCAAGTGTTGGTTCGGCCGAGTTTTGGATCCCGCACAGTAGTCCGATGCTCAACAAAAGACCCAACCGTTCGGCTGTCTGCTCAGATGATAGGGCAAAGTAGCACATATCTCGCGACCATTTCTTCGCATGTCGTCCAATCCTTCTTTCTTCTTCTTTCTTTCCTTTTTTTTTTTTTTTTTTTTTGAAGACAGCTTAAGTTGCTTATGTAACTTTCATTTCAGTCGACCACTCTTCTAGCGTTCTGAAAACAATTTTCCTCTAGCCGTTTGAAAATGAAGAAAAAATCAAGCAACTATTTTAACCAAACAAAGTTATCCAAAAAATACTCCTTAAGGTGTATGCACGACACTAACATGAAATATTTATCTTACTGTTAAAGGTGCTTGAATTAACCAAGACGATCACAAAGGAGACTAATGCTGATAATGCAAAGAACAAATTCATCAAGATAATTAACGCCTCTGACCAATTCTACAGTGTAGGAGATATCCCAGCAAATGAATCTGATTCAAATGCACACAAGGTCTGCATAAGCGATGAAAAAGCGGCCATGTATTGTCCAAAGAGGACTGCTGCCATGAAAAACTGGTTCTCTTACACCAAAGAGGTGAGATATGAATAAAAGTGGAAGAGTTCTGATAAGCAAAACCTATTAATTAAGCCCGGCGACCTAGAAATTCTGTAAATTAAGTAACTAAATGTTTGAAGAAGACAATGATGATGCGTCTTTTAATACTCATGTTAAGTCTATTTTCAGAAACTATGTTCGAATTTTGGAAAACCCCATACTGTCCGCAGAGTGATACAAGTAATTCCTGGCTTAAACACACTAGGGAGCTCAAGCACGCGCGTTTCTGAGAGGTGGCCGGCAATCGGAAAAGGACATTTCTCGTCCCATGACAGTGGTGTCTCCCAGATTTTTATACTAATCATATCTAATGGAGAAAAGATACTTAGCAATGTAAATGTGGTTGTGTGAAGACAAGTTAAAAGGGAAAACTGCACACTTCCGGTTGCCGTCCGCGTCTCAAAATGTGTTGATGTCGAAAAAGTTAACTTTAATCGGTGATTAGGAATTTACGTGCCTTTAGTGAAGAGTATACTATTCGAAAATGAAGCAACTGATTTAGTCATCGTTACACTACCATACATTCAAGGAATATCAGGAAAAATCGCAGGGAAACTAAACTATTTTAAATAGATTTTCAATGTTTCCAAAACTGACCCACAACTGACTGTAGCCTCTATCTAAAAATGTAAAAACAAATTCAATCAAGATTTATCAACTGGAGTAATTTATAAAATTAATTGCATAGATTGTGATGAAGTTTACATCGGACGAAGATTAAGAGTATTTACGATCAAGAATAAGAGAGCACAAAAGAGCTATTTTCAGTGGTTCAACATTCCACTAAAAGACAATCACGAAATTGATCTCGACGACGTGAACATTAGGGCCGTTTACATAATACGCGTAAGGAACTATTTATACGAGTATAAATTCCAAGGCCAGGATAAGCCGCGGCTTAAGAAAGCCGTGAACGTAGATTTTGTACCATTTATACGGGGTGTTCGCGTCTTATGTAAGCCGCAGCCAGAGTAAGTCGCGGCTTATTTTCTCTCGTATAAACGGCCTTATTGTCCACAGCTGTTCCCAGTGCATCATCACGAAGATTGTTTTTAGAAGCGTGACATTCTTTTCGGGAACCCAACTCTTTTAACCATAACTTTCACATTCCTATCAGGTTCCTGCCATCTAAAAATTTCTTGCTAATCCCAAGTGCCGTTCTCACATCTTATTAACCCTTTCACTGCCAAAAGCTTCCCCATTGACGAGTAAAATCGTCTGGCGTTAGACAGAGTAAAATCTGTAAGTGTCAATTTGCATTTTTGCCGGTGAAAGGGTTAAAAAGCATTTCATCTACATCTGGACGCCATTTATTCTGCGCTATGCTGATGAAGGTTGTAGTATGCTAACCGGAACGTCTACTTTTTAAAGTTCTTGTTATCTGTCAATACTTTCCTCAGATTCTAGCAACAATGGATTATGAGATTGCAGACCTTTTCCACGTGACCGGTCCATATCAGTCGACACCAGGCTGCCCTATCAAATTGCAAAACGACTTTAACCCCTCCAGCGCTGTCCCTTTCTACATACAGTCTGATGCGAGATGCTCCCGAGTGGCATCTTACAATATGCCTTTCTTCTTAAAGAGACCTGGGCCCAGGTATGAATCAAAGACGATGGCGGCGCATGAGGCAAGGCCTGGGCACCACACTCAGGTTAGGTGAAATAAGAGAATCCATAGTATATACGATGTAAATACCCTGCATTCAATAAAGATTAAATCATTATGAGTGCCATAGGAACCATGCCTTTTAATCATACCGCTTGCATTTAAATTTACTGGTCGTTCGTTGAAACTACTTGATCTTTGAACGTACCAAACACTGAGAACCGTTTACAAATGTGTACGTCTTCACAGATTTTGACTTCAATTATTTTTGTGAGCACCCAATGGGATACTAAATCACTTACACTCCACACTCATTTGTAGGTGCAAGGTTATACGGAGCGGTTTACGGACACATGCGGGGGTCCCATTGGTTGGATAGCATCTAGCACAATCTATCTTTCATTTTCTGAGGGCTGGGCTTTGTATTCGGAGAATCCACTGATTCCTACATACACCAAAATGTATGAAGCTGATCCAATTAGCAAGTACGGGATGTTAAAGTGGCAGGTATGTCAATCAGTCAATCAATATTTGTCAGTCGGTGAAGTAATCTTCATTGGTACCAGTATATATCAATTTCAATTTTACAACTTGTGCGGTTGATATAGTAAAGAAATGGGTTTATCATCTGGGCTGATATGGTAAATTGACCACCGAAGAAAAATTTGAAAGCTGACTTTTCAAGCGTTAGTCCTTCGCTCTTAACTCGGACGAAGGGCTAACGTACGAAACGTGAGCTTTTGCATTTATCTACAGTGGTCAATTAATTTACCATATAAACCCAGTTAATAAACTCATTTTTTGTTTTTCACTTCCACACCGACGTAGCACCAAAGTTTCTTTCGAAAGTAAACCCCTTTACATAATAGATTATTCAGTACGAGCTGCCGGGAATAACCATGATGGCTAACGGAACCAGGCAGTCACAATTTCTGTTAAATAAATGAGAAAGATAAGTTGATAAGTAAGCAAAAAGCAACGTCCACTGTAAGGAACTAAATCAAGGCACGTGACAGGGGCAGGCCATACGAACCCAACAAAACGAAAATATCTAAAATACACCAGTAAATAGCGGGTGAAAGGTGCAGTGAGGCCCCAAAGACAATTATCAACCACAAAGAAAACCCAAGATATAACTATCTTCTCAAAACAGCTGGTACTGTAGCTACCATCGCCTAAATAACCAATTGGCCATCATCGTTAAGATTGTAGGGTAGCACTGGGTTCAAACTCAAGCAGTAACAACACTGGCAATATTCAGTGTACATGCAGTTTGTAATCTTTCGGTTTTGGGCAATTACGAACTTTCATGTTTCATCATCATCAAGTAGTTACTGTTCAGTATACGAAATGATTTGTTTGTCAATTTTCAGCTGCCGCTTATATAGGGAAAGAACAATGGAGTAGCTAAGAGCCAATGAGAAGGCATTGACGTCACAGTCAAACGAGTTGAAGCAAGTTTAAGAGTTGGTTAGAAAAAACAGTTTTGAAGATGATCACTATTCAAAAGGGTCTCCTTAATAATGTAAACTAGAAAAAAAACCGTCAAACCGGTTTGCTTTTCATCTTTATGGCACACCCAGAAATGGACACACACAAAAATAGAAAAAATGAACACGAGGCAATATTTCATATCAACACAATTTATTTTATTGAATAAACATAAGAAATTACCACAATCAAGTTCCAAAGCAATCGATGGAGAAATTATTACAATCGAGTTCAAAGCAAACGATGGCGAAATTAATACAATCAAGTTTCAAAGCAAATGATGGTCCTGAATGTTACACAGAATCAGTCACTTTATCTATTCTTGAAAATTATTGTCTCATGAGCTTCGGTCTTTGCATCATATCCTTCTTTGCATTTTCTCTTCTTTCGTAAACTGGAGGCCCCCTTGCGGAATACGTATCCACAGGCATCTCGTCAGCCCACTAAAAGTATCTACACGCGTCCTTCAATTCCTTCTACATGTAAACTAGGGTCTGAATGGATTCTTTACTGATCGTAACACCCTTAATGTAGGCGTCTCAATATGCTTGCACAGTAGCCGCTTACCACCCTCAAATACTTTTTACTCAGGGATCACACGGTCACACACGCATTGTTGATAGCCATGGATACTCTCTTCAGGGCAGAAGAAGGGACATTCTTTCCAATTTAAGCAGCGAATGTAAGGTATACCAGAGGCGGGCTTGATGACTTCAAGGTCTTGAAGACAGAGTCCACATTTTGAGTAACTCATCTTGAAAGTGATGTGTGATGAGCACGGTCACACCTTTTGAAAACCAGCTTATCACCGGTCAAACTCGTTAACACCATTAATTAGTAATCAAGTCTAGCCAATACCAACAGGTTTTGCAAAACTGGTCAAGCCACAGAAGAAGTTTCTCAACGTGTTTTTGTTCCTCATGTGGTGGCGTGTTAGCGACCAATCTTGTTCGTACGGCGCCATTGCATCCAACACGTCCAATAAATCGTGCCATAGCCAATAGACATTCTCGCGATATTTATCCAAATCTGATCTATTTAAACATGAGATCGCTTTTTGATTATCATGGACTAATAGTGGTTCCTGCTTATAAATATCCTTATACACCAAGAAGGCAAAAGTGATCCAGTAGGCTTCCTTTACTCTTTCTTCTTCAAGCTCTTCACAACACGAGCTGCTCTTATTTTTGTTTATATTGGATGCCATGATCTTGACTCAAAACAAACAAGACAGCAACCGACATCCTTCTGTTATATATTGTCTTTCTTTAGGTGAAAAGGTTTTTTTTTTGTTATTTTTTTTTCCGGTTCAGTATGGTTCCCATTGTCTATTGCTTCTCAGTCTTGCTACCATAGGTGTTCTTGGTTTCCTTGTTATTCTCCTTTTACGAGTCGGCGTAGACAAAGGAGTTTCCAAAATAAATGCTGGCACCTCGGGTAAAACCGGCTCATCGACTTTTGCAGCAGGAAGTTTAGATTGACTAGCAGGTGTTGATTGGAGTGTTTCTGGCACTGGTATCGTTTCTGAGGGAGGAGCTCCTTTTTCCCCATGACGCAGATCTGACAACGGGACGGGGAATTAGATTTGCTCAATCCAGTTGCAGCTGTAGATTTTGGTGTAGCGGGAAGTTCTCTCGACAGTACCTTTTTAGGCTTTTCTAAAGGTGTCGTAGGAGGGTTGATAGGACTTACCTTAGTTGACGCCGGTGTGACGGTTGTCGTCACAGTAGGTTTCACAGTAGCCTAGGTCTTCATTTGTTATCTACCCGACACGGTGAATCCAGTGAATGACACGTATATGGAGGACCTTCTTGAGGGTACCATTCGCAAAATTGAACATTTCAAGAAGCTTGGATTTCAGGTAGAAGTGAAATGGGAATGCGAATTTAAACAAGAACTGACCACGAACCTAGAGATGAAGTCCATTATTGAAGCCTCAAGTTTGTCACCCCCTTAGAGCCTCGACAGGCGTTCTTTCGAGGACGTACCAATGCGGTCTTTCTTTACAAGTGCGTGAACGAGAACGAGAAGACCCATTACGTCGACTTTACATCATTATACCCATGGACAAACAAATATTGCGAAATTCCATCCCAGCATCCTGAAATTTTAACAAGTGAAGCCTTAATCAATTGTTCACCCAGTGAGTTTTTTGGGCTGATTAGGTGTGACATCCTTCCACCGCCCTTTCTGTTCCATCCTGTGTTACCCTACCGTGCCAATGGAAAACTGATGTTTCCTCTTTGTAGAACGTGTGCCGAGACCCTGCAACAATTCTCTGTGAACATAACGAAGAAGAAAGCATCCTTTCTGGAATTGAGATTGCTAAAGCATTGGAGTTGGGATATCGTATGGTTCGAATGATAGAGGTATGGCATTTTCCTCAGAAATCGTCTAAACTTTTCACCGGGTACATCGATACCTTCCTTAAAATCAAACAAGAGGCGAGTGGTTGGCCCTCCTGGTTTGAGACAGAAGCTCAAAAACAGTAGTACATCACAGAGTATGAACAGAAAAAAGGCATCAAGTTGGAGTATGGAGAGATTAAGAAGAACCACGGATTACGCTCACTGGCCAAGCTGATGTTGAATTCCTTTTGTAAGTATTATTTCCTTCAGTTTAAACATGACTGTTCTTGGTTTCTTCTTTCAAAGGGGGAAAATTTGGACAGCGTGATAACATGCCTCAAGTGGAGCCAGTCAAGGATCCAGAACGCTCCTTTCGACTCCTCACCTATCAGTCAACGCAGGTTAAAAACATTCAGTTTGTCAACGATAGGATTCGTATAAGGATCAGACAAGACGAATATTGTCATCACAGCTTTCATTACCGCACATGCAAGACTCAACTCTATTCTGTACTAGAACGTCTTCAAATAACCATTAGCTCCCCAATTATGACTTCCATTCCATCATCATCACTTGTTATTTCAACTTTGCGACAGCCTCCTTTATTCATCTTATCCCAAAGTTCATGAAGTAAGGTTACGATTTTGTTGTGCAATTGTAGTCGTTGCAAACGGTTTGTTAATGTGTCCATCTCCAAAGCAAAAATATGCTGTTCGATCATTCGCTCCATCTGAATTGAAATATTTTTTTCCATTACCTTTATAAACGTGTGCATTTCTGGGTATGCCATAAAGATGAAAAGCAAACCGGTTTGACGGGTTTTTTTCTAGTCTACATTATTAAGGAGCCCCTTTTGAATAGTGATCATCTTCAAAACTGGTTTTTCTAACCAACCCTTAAACTTGCTTCAACTCGTTTGAATGTGACGTCAATGCCTTCTCATTGGTTCTTAGCTACTCCATTGTTCTTTCCCTATATAAGCGCAACACTATCCGACTGGTTGGGCGGAATCGTACCACCAGAGCACAGTACACTTCACTCCAAATAATAAAGCATCGTAACATCCAAAACAAATACACATGTGCATCTCATTAAACTCTTAACGCTCAATGCCTCCACCATCTTGGATTTACCCTTGCACACCTACGTGAAGTGAATCTCATTAAAACTCCTTCTATACCTTCGAGGATTGCATGTCATTAAAAGAAACCGGTTTGGGTCGAATTTTCCACCGGCGACCATTTTGAATAATTTCGTGTAGTCATACCCCCTATACTACTTATATGGTTAAACAATCGGTCCTCAATCTACTTCAGAATCCTTGACTTTAACCTCAGATTTTATGACATTTCACTGCCCTGAGGCCAGAAAGAAAAAACTAAACAGTGGCGGTCCAGGCCTGGAAGTAAGGTGGGGGCCCACTCTCAAACATTTTGTTTTTGCCCTTTCACAGTTTTGGTGCTTGTTTTATGGTGTTTTGGTGGCTTTGGTCCAAAAATAAGGGGAGGGGGTGATGGGCCCGAGCCACTCCTCTGGATCTGTCACTGCTAAAGTTCTTCTCCAAGGATGTTTGAGTGACGAGGTATTTTGAATCCTCTTGGGACTATATGTTCTTGAGGGGATCAGAAATTCTGCTCCTTGTTTTTGTGGGGGATCAGAAATTCCGAATCCTTTCCTGTGTTCTTTGGGGAATCAGAAATTCTGAATGCTATCCTGTTTTTTGTGAGATAATTCATATTCTGAAGCCTTTCCAGTGCGTTCTTAGGGGGATCAGAAATTCTGAATCCTCTCCCGTTCTCTATGGAGAAACTGTCGAGAAACGAAATTCAGAAAACAATTTAACTTCTCATGCGTGGCTAAGACATTAAAATAAAGTTCAAGTAAAGAAAGAGTATTGCTAGGCGGAATTGCAAAAACAGGGAAACTTTCAATACAGTTTTAAGATTCAGAACTACAAAAATCCACTCTGGAATTAAATGGTGATAATGAATTTCCGTGGAAGCTCCACATTTCATTTTCGGCCAATTTTACACTCATTTCCGACTAAACTTCAAACCTGTATCGTAAAAAAGTTGTTTTCCGAGACAGGTTTCCATATTACACGAAAAAAAACAGACAGGATTTGTTGGGAATTTTCCTAAATTGGAACACATTATTTTAGTTTGGAACGCGTTGTAAAACGGACATTTCTTAAAGTTGTTAAAATCAAAAACGGAGTTCGGAATTTAATAGACGAATCCTTCATCTTCAAAAGCCCGTTGGTCTTAAAACATTTTGTACCAGTAAAGGCCGGTAAAAAGCAAATGTGTTACGCCGGTTTTGGTAGATTAATTAGTGCATTTTCTTTGTAACTAAAGTCAATATAAGGTCTCCAAAATTTAAATAACTGAACGCGCGTGCGAGCTTTATGAATAATTAATGA
>OX421454.1:14946922-14984422 GCA_949126865.1 Montipora capitata | reverse complement strand
TCCCATTTCGTCACTTTGAAAGCCATTTTCATGATGAGCTATGAAAAAAAAAGAGAGACTTCATCGTTCATATAAAAAAGGATACACAAGAACGGGGATATTGGGACCGTACAGAGATGTTCGATGACCCGCACTAGTACTGAGAGGAAGTTTGATTGCGTGACTACTTTTTATGGATCGACAACAATGATATCAATCTAGTGACTTGACCCTCGAAAATGTAAGAACGTTTCTTTACAAGAACTTTCAGGCTGAGATTAACCAAAATTTTAAGAGCAATAAATTTCTAACACAATAAACAGACTAAGAGCCACTTTAGAACATCTTTATTTTTGCTTATTTTTTTGTTTTTGTTTTTGCTTTTGTTTTGTTTTTGTTTTGGTATTTTTTTTATGAGTAGTATAAATACAGGTAGATAAATGCAAAAACCTAGTCAGCTAACAGGACTATTTTAACATTAACAATGTAGCGGAACCCTCTCCTATTGCATGATACAATGAAGAACAATTCAGGTTTGTAGTTTAGCTTAGTATGCCACACAATCCAGGTCACGAACTGAATATGTTTAACACTGAACGTTTTTAGGTAAAAAAATAATAATAAAATAAGAACGTTAAGCCTCAGCTCCAAAATGAGACGTTCTTATAACAAAGAATGTATGATCTTTTAGTTTCCTTTCTCTTTCCATCTTTCACCTTCCTTTATCTTTTCGTTCTTGAACAATGTTTTGTTTTTCTTTCCTATCAGCCCATGACCTTTCTTTGTTTTGATGGTCACGCAATGTCATATTTTTATTTTTTTCTGATGCGTGTTAGCGGGGAAGACCTTAGACAGCAATGACCAAAACCAGGTTGCTGACCTGCGGTTTTCGTTAAAACAATGGTTTGCTGGGGGTGCTCACTCTCGCGGGCTCAGAAAACCTGGTTGTGGTCATTGTTATTTAAGGTTTTTCTGTCAGCGGGTCGGAATCCTAAATCCTTGAATTTGATTAACTAATAACCAGCTCGTGTCCGGTCCAGTCTTTTTTCATCCGGATCGGTTGCCCGGTCCGGAATTCGCTGGAAATCTTAAAGTAGGCACCTTAAGCAACAAGGACAGGAAACAACTGACAACGGCATTTTTACTGCGTGACGTAATTGAAAGCTAATGCGCATGTTCAGTTGCCTTTCCATGTGTTCAGGATCTGTGCTCAGAGTCGTCTTCGTCGTCTTCCCGTTGTGAACGTCAGTTTGCGCTATCTCTCATTGTTTTAGAGAAGAGAAATAAATTCCTTGGTTAATTTTAAATCTGAGATTAGTGTTAATCGGCTTTTGAACAACCGGGCCCAGAAGTTCTGGATCTGATACACTGGCTTACTTAAGAAGGAAATCTGAAAATAGTTCCAGAATCAGAAGCTAAAAGAAAAGATCAGGAGATGCAAGCAACTCAGTTAAACTGAAAGAGCAGCAACAGCAGATGATGAGCACGTTGACTTGAGTGAGCAGTTAAAGCAACAACAGCAGCAGAACCTAATGGAGCTTAAGCACGCGCGTTTTTGAGACGCGGAGGATAACCGGAAGAGAAAATTTCGCGTGCCAGGATAGTGGTGTCTCCCAGAGTTTTACAATAATCATTTCAAATAAAAAACGATACTTGGCAATGTAAATGTGGTCGTGTGAAGACAAGCTAAAGAGGAACATACCTCACTTCCGGCTGCCGTCCGCGTCTTAAAAATGCGCATGCTCAAGCTCCCAAAAATTGTATGTGACGTCGTGTGAAATCTGAAGAGGAAATCGGTTGATTTTCTTGAACTGTTGATATGTCGTTTCTAACTACAGAGAAGTCCTTTGAGCTTTGTTTCTCGGTTGACATCCGTTAACTTCTTTGGAGTTTTATTTAATAATCTTGTTCTATTTTGCTTCATTTAATAAACTTGAAATACGGATTCGTAGCTAAAATAGTCAAACAAACAAATCGCAAGGCTGTGGAGTTTGCATGAACTGATGTTAATGTCAAACTTTTTCCTTTGTAGTTTTCAAGTTTTGCATTTATTTCAAAAGGACTTTACGGAGAACAAAGGTAAATACTTGAAATAATATAGATGTGAAGGCAGATAATAAGATGTTCGAGTATTTTCACTAATTTTTTTCCTCAAAAGCACTTTAATACGTACAACATTATTGGCCTGTTATTTAGTTCATCTCTCTGTGCTTGCTATCAAATATAACTGTTTTTTTTATATATTTATTGCACCAAGAGATATTTGAAGTTCTGATTTTCATATATCTATTATTTTTCTCCGAACTTTACGAACGGCGCGCTTTTTTCAGTTATAAGTTAATTTCAACTGTCATAGTGCGACGTAGAGTGCGCAGAAAGACATTTTGCAAACCAGTTTGCCATCTTTATTTTCAGAAAAATAATAAGCAGAAAAAATAAAAACGTTATTCACCGGCTTAGGTCGGTCAGTATAGGGAAAAACTGTGCCCTCGGTCTTGAGTAAGTCCCTTAGCCTGCAGCCTCGGGCCGTACTCAAGACCTCGGGCACAGTTTTTCCCCATACTGACCTCCCAGTCGGTGAATAACATATATGGCTTGAGGACACGTCATTGCAATGTGTAGAAATGAGCTGATCAGAAGACTTTAGCTTAGGACTCCTTCAAATTGTTACAGAAAACAAGATTTTTTTTTTCTTCTTTCCGTTTAGTAGAGGAATCAAAGTGTATACCGCCGAAGTCGCTGAAAGGGAAGAAGGGGGGAGGGGTACTCCCTTATTTGGGCTATACGGGGATGGCTTTTTTGGCCTCGCTGTCCTGAACAGGGTATACAATTTTACTCGCCTCTGTCCTAAACAAGGTCAGAAACTATCCTAAACAGAGTATGGTATTACGAGCCATCACAAAGTCTTCAATCAACATCAGATCATTTTCTGGATAAGACTGCTATTGTTATCGTCCTTTGAGTGTTTTCAAATGACATCGCGGTGGCCATGTTGGTATTCCAAAACAAAGAAATGGCGGCCATGAATCCTCCGGGAATAGAACTCTATTTTTATGCAAATACTTTCTTTTGTTGCCAATCCATGGCTGCAGGTCACGTGAGTGAAAACGCTCTATTTAAGGACGGTGCCTACTATTGTTATTGCGCATACGTTCTGCGCATCTCCAGATACTCGGCTTTCCTATCGGTAGTGCTTACTAATGCAGGGATATTTTTGCGCGGTTTAAAACTAATCGGAGAAAGCATAACTTAGCAAGTGCTCTTGCTATCCAAAAAGAAAACTGAGGGTAGCCATGCATTTTTCAGGGATAATTAAGCTTTAATTTGGAAAGGAACGCCATGCATTGCTTTGTATTTTAAAGCTTTTTACAAATATTGTTGATTAATTATCTTTGAAAAATGCGTTGTTGAGATCTGCTTTTCCCGCATATCCATACAACCGCGCGAAAATACCTTTGAATTGGTAGGCACCGTCCTTAAACTGTTTTTTCCACTTATGAGTTTGATAACTACCCAGGGTTCCAGAGGTTGCATTGAGGTTCCAAAGCGCTTGCATTGAAGGGTACTCGTTCGCGTCCCCGATTTGTTTGTCTTGTTTGAGCTGTTTTCCGCTTTGCTATCTTTCGGAAAATTTTTAGCACTTTATGTCACCGGTTTGCGACTTTACACGTCTTATTACTTCATCTGTTCATGACCTTCATGACTTCTTTAATGTGCAGATCAACCCATTTAAAGTCAAAACCCTTTTGCTCTCCATTTCCTTGCATCCAGTACACCTTTTGTTACAAGTTCATTAACCGCAAATGGATATTCATTCAAGCGAAAAAGCATTGTCATCAGAGCGAATAGGCATACAATAACACGAACGGAGTTTCAAGAGTGCGATGAAACGTCCATTAGCTTATTTTGCATAGAATTTAACAATCATGAATATGTTTGTACAGCTTCATTCCCTTTTTATCGAACTTTCAGTAGCGTCTTTGTGCAATCAATAAACAAATTCACACATTCAATGACGCAAATAACGCAGTACATTGTGTCTATTTCTTTTTTAATTGGAATTGCATGATTTCAACTTTCTTTACATTTCTTTTACAACCCGTAAATATGACTCTTTACACTGTAAAGAGCCAGTTAGGTTATAATGGACCAATTTCGATATAATATTAAAATTCCGTCCGAAACAAAAGGTATCATATAGAGGCTCTGGGGAATAAACTCATACAAATCATTATATTTATTCCCCAGAGCCTCGAGACGATGCCTTTTGTTTCGGACTGAATTTTCATATATCGAAATTGGTGTATTTCAACTCTCCTCCAGTGAATATGACTGTTTACAGTGTAAAGAGTCATGTTTACGGGTTGCAACAAATTTAAAGAAACTTGACATCATACAATTCCAAGTGGAAAAGTAGACACAATGTTACAGTATTGCGTTAATGGATTTCCAAAAACGTAGTCTTGTTGAATGTGTGAATTTCAAGTTTATTGCTTGCACAAAGACGCTTATGAAAGTTCGAAAACGCTAATGAACCTGCACAAACATATTCATGATTGTCAAATTCTATGCTACATACGATGACGAACGTTCCATCACACTCTTGAAACTCCGTTCGTGTTATTGTAGGCCTGTTCGCTCTAATCACAATGCTCTTTCGCTTGAATGATTATCCCTTTCCGGTTAATGAACAGCAAAAGGTTTAGTTCAAGTTTCAAGTGCTATTGGGACATTTAACCCACTTCCAACTCTCCATCTACCGCGTGGATCTGGAATTTCATAACCATCTCTATGCCTTAACTGTGGCTACACTAATTTAAAGCTTAATGCTTGATGGCTTTTTGTTTAGTTCAAGCGCAGAGACGCAATAACTGGGCTTTAGACGCGTCAAACATGATTTCTCTGATTGGAATAGATTATTAAACAGTTTAAATTCCTGTAAAACGAGAGTGGGTATTATGTATCCTGTCCTAAACAGGAATCAGGGTCTTAAAATAGAGGGTGTCCTACACAGGGTAGGCTTTTTAGAGTATTTTGTCTTAAACTGGTTCTGTATTTCAAACCCTCGATGGCACCCCTATACCCAAACATAGAGCCTACCTAAACTGGTTCAGGATTTCAAACACTCGGCGGCACCCCTATACCCAGACATGGGTCAAGTACGCGCTTTACCATTCTGATATACACCCCCATTACTACACTAATACGTTAACTACAACTCACGTCAAAAATAAACCAATGAACAATCGCTATTTCAAATGAGGTCACACTCGGGCTTCGGCTAGATAATTACGATATTCAAATTAATTTTGCAGTTAATAAAAGACTATTCTCGAATAATACGAAACACGCGGAGAGTATTTTGACTATAACACAGTCAGTATAGCTCATTGCTCTTTGGCCTAATTCTCTTTTCGAAAAGAGCTTCATAGTATGGCATACATTCTTCCACGACAGAAGCTACTTGAGGCGGAAAATCCTCAATGTCGAAAGCTGCACAGGGTCGATTTCTTTTCTTGTTTTCCCTTGCTTTAAATCCTGAACTTTTCAGTAAGCCCTCGTGCCATCCAGGCCAGATATTCCATTCTGGTATCGGCCCAGGTTCCCAGGAGGTCATGGTCTCCTCATATTCCAGTCCCACTGCCTCACAATAGCTCTTTAGGAGTTCCTTAGGAGAATCCAGCAGATCATCTGCGTCGACAACAACAGGATCTCTGTGAACGTTTCGCTCAACGAACTCGTATAGCTCGGCCATCTGTCGGAAACCTGCTTCTGCGGGATCAAAGTAATCCCATCCCGTAAGCTTCGGGTTTGTAGAGGCTTTGTAAAGGGAGTAAACTGCCCTTAGTGGATGGCGGATCAGAAATGAATGCTTGAAGTTTTTAAAGCCCTCTTGTGTGAAGATATCAAACCTGTTCTCTAAGTAGTAAGCCATCTCCTTTGAGAAGAGGAAATCTCTTCCGTCGTACTCCATTTGAAGCAGCTCGCTGACACTGCGATATGTTGCTTGTTGATTAACCTCTTGAGATGCGTATCGCGGACTCTGCCTCTCGGGGCCAAAATAAAAAGCTACGGAGAACGGTTCATGTAAGATTTTGGAGTTCTTGAGAGTCATGACTGACCTCTCAAATGCCGTCGAGACGCATCTTGGAGCTGTCCATAGAAGAACGCGATTCTTTGACATGTTGTTAGACCTGATCGCTTCACCCGTTTAAAGTGGAGACGTCGAGTTGATTCTTCGTAAGACTCAAATTGTCCGCTGTAATGCGTAAGCGCGGGTATGTGACCATAGTTAATCTAGGGACTGGTTATGAAACCCTGGGAATTTCAAAAGCGGGAACAATACAGTGGCAATTAGATGTTGAACTGACCGCAACCCTGCAAAATCTTTTGTTTTTGGTTCGCAAGTTAATTTCGAATAAATTAGTCGAAGCTTTTGATTGGTCATCCTGCCGAAAAAAGCGTGTTTTTGTCGGGTTTTGTGCAGGGTCAAGGCAAAAAAGCGAACAAAAACTTGAAACAAAGAAACTTGTCGAGTTTCATAACCAGCCTACATCTATTAACTATGATGTGACTGAAGATCAATTCAAAAGGCGAAAGATCTGCATTTGTTATTGTTATGGTAAACAGAAACCCAGAATAGTGAGGGGCGTTGGATATTGTGGAGGCAATGTGGCCGAGTGGTTAAGGCGCTTGCCTTGAGATTGATATGATATGATATTTGATATTTTATTATTTATGCACGGTAAAATTGTCAGCTAAGATTACAAACAATGCTAAAATCTAAATTACAAAAGGTAAAATTTTAAAATGATTACAATAAAATACAATTAAACTATATTAATTCTAAAGCTGCTTCCCATGAATGCCGTGCTTTATACTAAAATATGTCTTTAATCAGATTTTTGAAAAGCCCAAGAGACTCTGCTTGTCTCGCTTTGAGGGGTAAGCTATTCCAGACAGTAGCACCTCTATAGCTGAAGCTGTTTCTATAATAATTTGTCCGCGGAAACGGAACATTAAGCTTTCTTTCAGAGTCTCTTAAACTATAAACAGATTCGCGGTTTGTAAATTTAGAACATAGATATTCCGGTGCTAGCCCCTGAAGACACTTATAGACCATTGTGGCCAGCGCAATTTGTTGCTGGCAAACTAGATTTTTCCAGCCTAAAATTTTGAATAGCTCGCTAGCATTTGCATCAAAATTAGAGAATGTCAAAACTCTGGCTGCTCTATTTTGCAGTTTTTGTAATTTGTCATGTAACGTGATACCACGGTTTCCCCAGACGACATTGCAGTAGTCAAAGTGCGGTTGAAGTAACGCGTGATAAATAGAGCGCAATGTCGTCTGAGGAACGAGATGCCTTATACGTTTGAGGGCTCCAATTCCAGAAGCTACTTTCTTTGTCAGTTTATCGACATGGCTACTCCAGTTAAGATTATCATCAATAAGCACGCCCAGGGATTTAGCAACAGAAACTTGAGTGATAGGAGCACCATTAATCTCAGGAATTGGAGGATTTGTGAGAGCATACAACCTCTGCCTTGATCCAGTCAGCATAAATTCGGTTTTTGTCATGTTCAGGGTAAGTTTGTTTGCTATCAACCATTTTTTAACATTTTCTAGATCATGGTTAAGACTTGATTCTATGTCGCCTGTATTGTCACCCGCATATGTTAGGTGGGTGTCACCCGCATATGTTAGGTGGGTGTCATTCGGAGATCCCGGGTTCAAGACCCGCTCTGACCACTCGTTGAACTTGATCCTGGTAGTCCCTGGTTCAACTTCCCAGCTGCACTTGTAAATAGCCAACTGGTTTGCCTCCGGCCAGTTGGGATTCTTAACAGTTGTAGTTGTTGTGTTCTGTTTCATTGATTGTGTTTCATTGGCCCTGAGAAGCCCCTATGGGGAGCGGTCAATTAAGTATGTATGTATGTATGTATTGATCGCTGTTACTCAACAATGGATACTCACTAGACCTTAATAATTGATGAAGGAGAATAGCGATGGACGCAGCGCCGCAGAAGGTTGAAAATTGATGCAATTTGAATATTTTGATATGGATCGCTGGTTTTCGACGGTGCATACTCGCTGGACCTTTAAACTTGATCAAGGAGAAGTAAATTCATCCATGTGGCCATCGCCAGAGAATGAGTGTGATTGGTGTTAGAAGAGAGTGATTTTATCGGCGAGATATGAGGTAAGCTAGAAACTACTTCCCAGCCTTTCCTTTATTTACTAGGTACGAGTGACAACTCAGAAGTTGCTTAAATGATCGCGCAGAATGTCACTGTTCTTCGCCAGTCTCGTTAAATCAGGCAAATGACCACACAGAAAGCGAGCAAATCACCAGGACAATAACGTACGGCTTTCTTCTTGAGAACTTTTAGGTGTATATATCTTTTTGAGTCTGTTATCGGGATTCCCATACAAATCCTTGAAGTTTTTAACCTTCCAGGCCTGGGCTGCCTTTGGTATCATACGACTTTCGTTTTCACTGAGATTTAAGCTACTTATGCTTGTGCTTGTACCGTACGCTTGTGCAGACCCTGAGAAATTTTGCGTACGGTCATTGCAAAAAGATGGGCTTCGTGTGTTGGGCATTTAAAATCGCTGACTTAAATTCTTATCAAAGAGAAACTGGAGCGTATAAGTTAGATGTTTGCGGCTCTTCGCAGAATGAGTACGGTAGAATTCGTGTGATTGAAACATTTTTCTCCCTTGCAATTCAAACCTATTTCTTTCCGCGCTGTTCCAGTGGAGTCGTTTCGTTTGAAAAACCCCACTTCTTGCAGTCCTTCGGTTGAACTTCTTTAAGGTTTGTAGCCTACCCGCAGACGTCCTTTGGGGCTCGTTTGTCACGTATTCATTTCTTCCGCTGCAGTAGAAATACCGATTGACTAGGGCCGAAAGAACAACAATATGTCCAGTAGTTCCACGCACTGTGTCACAAACAAGCGGCAAACACTTGATATATAAGGGATTTGCCAAATCCCGTTGGCATATTTATGAACACATTAGTCTTCCTATGTATTATTTGCAGGATATCTTCTTTCTGAATTTCTCGCACACCCGTTTAAAAGATTTACTGATTTTGGTCATGTTTTCGCGCGAATCTGAACAATCGGTTCGGGTTACGTTTTACAAAAATCCTTAAACGGCATGTGATTGGTGAACGTACGTAAATGTCGTCTGTGTTTAGCAGACGTCCGTGGGGAAGCAATGAACACGTGACAAACGAACCCCAAGGGACGTCTGCGGGAAGGTTAGTTAAGGATCCGATATAACATAACTGAGAAGTTAACGGAACAAAAAAATCTTATTTTTCTTAAAGACCCTTGCATTTCTACAACATCAATTTACCAACGAGTTCACTAACTGGTGGAGAAAGCGCTTCACTCAATTTCCGCTTCTCATTGCAAATTTTAGTCACCCCCGATAGCAAAGAAAAATGAATTCTCAAAGACAACTCTTTGATGCTTCCTTACCACCTCTGGGCACCTCTGACTAGATGCTTCGTAAACCTTCATCTAAGACTCTTTATGTTTTTTAAACTGGCTTTAGCAGAATTATCGCTGTATCGTTGTGACCAATTGTTTGCCTGCGACATGGTATCCCGTGTAGCGACATTTGTATCAACAAAGGATCGAGAAGACCAACTATGCAAGCGTGTGCCATCTTCTAGTGGCTATGGGATCCCAGGCCCTCAGGAAAACCTTCGATCGCGATTGAATACACCCACCGGTCTGTCTGTATGGAGTTTTGGCAAGTACATCCACAGCTTACCCGGCCCCACATTACAGTGCTTGAGAAAGATGTGGGTTTTGAATGCTACCCAGTGGGGAAGGCTGTACCCAACCATCCCATCCTTTGTTTCATTAAGTAACTTTGACATTACGCTTTTGATGTTACTACTGAAGAACATATGCGGTTTGAGTCCCCTAGTCAGCACCAGAGGCTGGGACATCCTACCTCCCGCCTCTGATAACAGCATTGAAGCAAACATAGCGAGAATTAACTATTACCGAAACAATGTCTATAGTCATGCAACTAAGGCCTTCGTCGACGATCCATCATTCAATGTGTTGTGGCTGGATATTAGCAATGCTTGAATTACACTTGGACTTAGATCTGGAACAAGTTATGCAACGGTGACAAGCCTACTGAAGACTGAACGCATGGATCCTGATGTTGAGGAGCACTATCGAGAGTTGGTGATGGAGTGGAAGAAAAATGATGAGAATACGAAGGAAAAACTAGAAGAACTTGAATGTATGCCTTCTGAGCTCAAGGCGGAGTAACCCGTTAGTAAATTAATTAACTCTTTGACTTCTCTGACCAATTGATATAAATTCTCTCCCCACAAGCCTTTTGTTTAGTATATCATCAAATTCAGGTATAAAAGGGAATGAAAGGTATTAGAATTTTGTGCATCATACCAATTTCCTACTAAGCTTGAGGGTTTCTTAGCTTTCAAGAACACTCAGCTATTGCTAAACTCAGACGTGTTCAAGTATTCTGCGATTTGCCAATCATCTTCTTTGCACCGAGGATTTCTGAAGAGAATTTTCCTGTGAGAAAAGGAATAAAAAGGAAACCTGAAATTTAGGGCGCGTTCGATTGACCCTATTCCGGAATAAGAATACGTGGAGTGATGATTAAAACGGTATGTTTGGCGCGTTTCGAAGCTGCAAGGATGATAAAAATATGTTTAAAATAGCATTTTAGCAAATGTTTGACAATTTTAATGTGAATCTCCGCAAAAACGAAGGATTTCCAACTTGTATTCCATGTATTCCTATTCCGGAATACGGTCAATCGAACGCACCCTTAATTTAATGTTTGAATGTCTTCTTTTGAAGTTTAGATAAGGACGGTCCTATTAAATAAATCATTTTGTTTTGTATCGTGGAGACAAGGGAAAAAACCTGACTGCCTTTACACTTACTCACTCCATTTGTATTTTTAATCCCTGGATTCATTTGATTCTGAATAATTTAAATTAAAATATTTTTAAAAAATGACTTTTTTAAAATCAAAGGAAGGTCTTCGTCAGCCTCGTTACCAATCGCAGGCCGTGTTGCTCAATACATTTGGCAGGTGATATTTTCTACAGCGTAACCTTTGAACCAGACAAAGCATAGGCAACCCGTTGCATGTTTGAGTGTAGAAGGTTTTCACGAAAGATAGAAAAACCCTTGTCTCTGCAAATCCAAATGGGTGGTGTCGAGCAATGTGACCATTCATCCTCAAATTTCCTTTTTTAGCATTAAAAAGAAATGTTCATTCAATGGAAAAAGGACGAGGGTGGCATGAGAGATAAGTTAGGAAAAATTGAAGATAGGTTCGGAAAAAATTCACGTCAAAATCAGACCAAAACAAAAACGAAACATGTGCTGTTAGAAAGGAGCAAAGAAATAGATAACTAGTCACACACCTTTGAATAAGTTAGCCTGGTTTTGCTGTAAGGTGTAAGTTGAAATACAATGGAATTCAAGGGTTGCCCAGATCACAACACCGGGAACACTATGCCATACTGTAGAGCAGAAAATTCATTGCTGGACAGAAGACGAGAAAGTATAATCACTTTGCAGCTGTGATTACAGAAAAAAACACTTCCCAAGCTTATTTCTGAAAGGAGCTTGAGTGGTCATGTTGTTCTAGCTGGAGTTGATCCTATGACCTTCCCCAGGGTATTTCGATACTCAACGAACTAGCCCAACAGGGTGGTCGGTAACAACTGATAATGTATTTGAAAACTCACAGGAGTGATCAGCATGTAAAGTTTTCTCACAATTTTAATAAAATGTCAGTCAGAAAGGGAATAAAGAGAATAAAGAGAAATATCAGCTTAAATTCTCATGACTACCCAACAAAGAAAAGCATGGTACTAGTTAGGAGAATGATTATTTTGATCTTGCGAATGAAAGGGTTAACATTATCAAAACGGCCAGCTACTGCTTGCTATGACAACATCGAAATTCCCTTATAGTCTTTTGCCTCTCTGTTTGAGAAGTTGCTCGATATCTGTAGCTTTAACAATCGGGAAATGAGCCAAAACCAAATAAGTTCTTTGATTCAAATATTGACCTAACGCAAATTAAATTTCAGCCTGAAGTTTCACTTGCTGTTTTTCGTTTACCTCAACGTTTTGAAAGGTATGCAGTCGATCCTGCTGGATAAGCTTGTAAAAGTCGTTGGAGTGACCAAGCCCACAAAGGCTCACCAGGCCCTTTACCTGGGTGCTGAAACCTTCCCGTAAGCATGCACTTGGACTTCGAAAAATTGAAGGACAAGGAGGAACTTCACGTAAAAAGAAACTATAACGTTTTTCTCATTGACTTTTTTGTTTCATCTTGTGAAGAAATTCTAAATCAGTGGAAGTCGGATGAAGACAGCTCGAAGAACAAGCTTAGAGAAATGGAAGGTACATTCACTTAAAAATATATGGCTCGTCATTTATGAGATAGAGAAACAAAAACACTAAGGTTTAGGGCTCTTATTAAAAATGCATATCTATATTAATAAATTATTAATGATTATTAATTATTCATATCAATGAATTCAAGGAAAATTTTTATTTAGCAGCGCTGGGGGAAGAAATGTTTGCATTATTATTCAGCCTTTTCTCTTGATTTTTATAACTAAACTGAATAAATAACAACACTTGTGCGCGCTGAATTTAGTTGAAAAGGCAATGAAAACTTAAAAGTTAAAAGTGGCCTTTTAAATCTAAAATTTCAGTCGACCTAGTATAGGCCTTGTTGAGAGAATACGGAGATATACGACATTCAGTGACACGTAAATATCTCCCACCCTACACCACCAGCACAGGCAGCTCAGACGCAATGTAAAGGTAGAGGTACACGTTATTTAACGACGGAAGTTCCTTTACTCTCTAGAGAATACTCTCCCAGGAAGCCGACGGTGCGCTCATTTTACCCCCGTCTTTCCATCAGTGCTCCGTTTTAAAGGTATTTAAAGCTACTTAGGCTACACTGAAAGGAAGGATGTGAGATCCGGGGATCGAACTCAGGACCTTATGCACCAAAGCCGCGCACTAACCGACTGTGCCACCCTTGCTCCTTCATTATGTACGCTTTATTAATTTTAAACTAGAAATTTTAAACTAGAAAGTTAGACAGCGAGAAATAAAACATTAACTCTCCGAGCGCCTACTCGATTACATCTTTATTCATTAACGCCCAACATTTTCGCATCGAAGGAAATCTTCTTTTTAAGGAATCTCGTTAGCTTTTTCTAACGTAAACTCGTTACATTTTGTTTTGATGCGTAGAGGGGCACCTGAAAATCCAACATGGCAGGCAGTTAGTGTTATTCCAAGGGTGGAACAGAAGAGGAAGGGGGGGGACTTTTTTTTAGGCAGCGGGCTTGAAAGTTGTTTTTCAAAAAACAGCAAAACAGGCAAACTGGTAACTAGAACAGAATAAGGAACCTGCCCTATGCGGGCAAAAGAAAAGCAAAGTCTAATGAGAGATGGCCTATATATAAAAAAATATATATTGGAAACTTTCTTTTGTCGCGTTGTCGCTATTTCTTTCTCAAAGGACACGTTACTACGAATTCGTAAATGATTTGCTATCATGGCCGCATAGACAATCTTTTGAAACCTACAATACATAACATTGGACGGCTGTCAGTGACTCTAGTAGCTTTCTTTGAATTGGTTATTGGTTAATTAAATTGACGTGTTTTTGTACATAGAGATGCTGAAAAGACTGGAAAAGGATGAAGGTGTTACGAAAGAAAACTGAAGGAGACGCAAGGTGGGGATTTCGTTGGAATTTACTCGCGCAGATTTTCCCGCGGGGATTGGAAACTTGTCTTTGAGTTCTTTAATCTTGGTGTTTGTATTGGTGAGTTTAATTTAAGTGCCTTTCCTTATAGAGATGCTGACAAGGCTTGAGAGAGATTATGGTTGTACTGAAGAAAAACTGAAGGAGGAAGGTAGGAATTTCGTTAATATTTAGTCGCGCAGGTTGTCTCATCAGGATCGGGTACTTGTGCCGGGTTCAGAGTTGGTTGTTAATATACCCGCATTGTTAGGAAGGCGACTAAACGCTCCAAATATTGTAACGACCAAGAAAATTAGACTGAGTCGGTAGGAGTATTTTATCTTAATGACCAACTTTCATTGAGTACTAAAAATAAACAACACTAGTGTCTTGTCGAGATCTTGTGCTCAAGTATGTAGCTTATCGACAATGTAGAGGATATCACATGGCCACGCGGGGATACGAATTTTACCTTCGAGTGCTGATATTATCTCTCACCAGTGAGCGAAGCGAAAAAGTGCGAAATACTATTGGCACGAGGAAAAAACCTCGTATACCGAAGCGGCCATGTAATTAATGTTTTCTTTATTATAGAGATGATGAAATGTCCAGATTAAAAACGACTTGTTTTATTCAATTTCGAAATGGCTAAAAAGTGGCCATCAACTGATAAAGCACTTATGTTGTGTAGCATGAAACTGAAATTGAGTCTTTAAAATGTCAATCTATGGTTGAGAAAATTATATTAAGGCACAAAAGTATCTTACAAAGAAGGGAAAGTTCGCTTTTTATTGGCTACTCGGGTTAGTTACTATGACGACACCTACATTTTCACACGTGAAAGATAAAAATTATATCTTCACTGCTTGCGTTGAATGTATGATTTGTTTGAAATAAAAAAAACCAGATGCTTCCGTGAAGCATACACTGGGTTGCCTGTGGTACGTGCTACAGAAAATCAGAAGGCACTGAATTGTGTGGTATTGAAATACAGCATTCCAGTCTCTGAAGAATAACAAATAAAAGAGAAGCGAGAAACATTGGCTTCTGGGCTGACATGTTGATAATTTTCAAGTTCCCTCACAACTTCTTTGCACCACAAGTGTGCCGTCTGAGCATCTGACAGCTTTGTAATACTAAACTTCACTGAAGTCAAGCCCTATTGAGCGGGGTTAGTGTTAGGATGGGAGACGAAAACAATAAACCCCTCGTAAAAAGCAGAAGCATCTGACCGAAAATACTATTAACGCTAACAAATGCGAACTCAGCAAGGTACAGATTTTGTTACCTTGCTTTATGCAAAACAAATATTGATGAAAAAGCAAATAACTATTGATACACAGTTTCAGGGGGGCCAGTAGAAAGAGCAGAAGGAAGTTTCCGGGACGGTCGATCGAGAATGAAATATTTACGACATGAAAACAACATTAATCTTGAACCGTGAATATAGAATATAAAAAGTTACGATCAGCGACAAACATTTTGGGAGATTTTTGCTACGTTCAAGTAAATTGCAAAAGTGACATGGCCGGAATTCAGCGGGCGCCGTGATTAAATTACCGCGGCATGTTTACTCGCCAAACATTGAAGCATCTGTGTTAAATGATGGCAAGATACGGGTTTTTGTAAGTTTCTTTTTCTGTCAAGTGTTATAAAGTTTGACAATGAAATGAGCGAAGTCAAAACAAAGATCCCAATCGCCCAACTCTTGTTTATGCAAAGTCAAAATTTACTCTCCAAGACGAGTACGACGTTATTTATCACCAGGTAATTCCATCATTTTGGAAATAGCAGCTACTTTATTATTCATCTGCGTCACAAGTTTTCACTGATTTTGGGGCTCATTTTGTTGAAACTCAAGCACGCTTCCAACAGGCCTGTGAACCCTTCCTGCTTACAGAGCAATACTAAAAAACTTCTCCCATATCACATTTCAACCTTAAGCTCGAAAATTCAATACACAACATGATATTATAATTCACAAAGGCAGAAAATACCACAGAATCCTTTTCCAGCGAAAATTTTATTGAAACAAACAACATATTTGCTCTTAGAGGCGAAAACCTCTTCCTATTTCATTGCGTGCGTGAAGACAAGAAACTCAATTGTGTCAAATTACCATGTACTTCAGGTAAATACTGCTCACTTTGATTTCGTCTCGACGGGCGATAGATTGTTGTCGAAGTCCAGTACTCGTCGCTTTTGAGATTCATGCCTAGTTTATCCAACTGACTTTCCATTATTGAGCTCCATAAGGGTATATTTTGTTTAAGGATCCACTAAAACGCCATTCGCGTTGCATGACTTTCGACGCCATTGCAGGCTAAGTTAATGATTCTACTGTGTCCACCAGAGAAATCTACGCAGTTCCACTACCCTCTCGATCCTAAGAAAATACGCGCAGAAGGCTCTATGCACAAAGGCACCACTCACCCGGGGAGTGACAGGCAAGACTTTTACCGACACGGAAAAAAATACTAAAACGGAAATCTACCTATTTTCCGACTGGGTTTCCCATAGGGCAACCCAGTAAAAAGCAAACAAACAAAACGCAGACCTCGACTGGGTTTGCCCATAGGCAACCCAGTAAAAAGAAAATCCTTGTAGTTCATCAGTATCTATATAATAAACTGGTAGACTTTTAACTGCTGCATTCAGCTTAACCTAGGGCCAGGTGTCAGTAGCGCCATTTAAAGTGTGTAATTATCCATTGAAAACTTTCTCCATTCTGATTGACTAAGAGAAACGCAGTTTTCACGTAACACTCCGCAGAAAAGAGGTAATTCAGTGCAAAAAGAAATAACAAACATTCAAAGAAACCTGACTGGTGAAATGTTTTCATGAAAAGAGTGGGTTAATTGCTTCTGCTTGACGATCTCGAAATTTTTTTGTGGATTTTTCTTTTGTTATTTGAGATACTACAACGGGCTCGTGCAATTTTGTTCAAATTTTAAAAAATCTGAACTCGCTCTTATTTGTTCCAAATTGCACCCAAAATTATATGATTACCTAGACAATGTGAAGTGTTAAAGGTTGCTTTTGGTTAAAAAAAATGAATGGTTAACTTTTCAGTTACTAAACACGTTCAACATCGTTTTCTTTTTTTTCCTTCCCAGATGCTTCTGACACCGCTAAGTTTATCGAGGGTATTCGACAGCTGTACAAAATCCGTGAAGGATGGCTCGCACCCTTCCCATGGTGCGAAGAGTTTCGATTCCATCTTGATAACATTTTTACTAGGCTAAAAATGGTCAGCAGAAAAAAAGAGCGAGGGATAAAGACTAATGACATCGTTAACATGTTTGAAATCTTCACACCACACGAAGACTGTTCTCAGCCGAGGACGGTCTTAATTGAAGGGCAGCCAGGCATGGGGAAAACAACTTATTGTAACAAGGTTGCTTACGACTGGGCCATGATCTAGATGTAGAGGTAAACAACACTTTCCCGATGTCCAAGTGTTGCTGTTGCTTAAGTGTAGAGATATCAACTCTGACCTTTGGGAGGCTATTGATGACCAGCTTTTGCCTGGAGATGTTAAAGAAGAGGAAAGAAAGGAATTCTTCTCGTTCATTCGGAAACATCAGGCAAATGTCCTACTAGTACTTGATGGACTGGACGATTTGCCCATGAGTGAATTACCGATGTATAAGATCATTCAAGGGAGAATGCTTCCAAAATGTCATCTAGTGGTTACTGCACGGCACTAAGCTGGGATAAGGGCTCGAGAATGCTGCAACGCCATTTTAGAAATCGAAGGATTTACCGAAGACGACGAGAAAGACTTTATTAAGAGATATTTTACAACCTTGTGGTATTTGGCCGAGGAGCTCTTCGAAAAAATACGCTCCGACAAAGCATTACAAGACCTGATTGCGAATCCTTTAAACACGGTGCTTCTCTGCCTCCTCTGTGAAGATTTTCAAGGCATTTTGCCGGAAAGTAGAACCGACCTTTTCCTTGAAATAGTACGGTGCGTCCTTAGAAGGTACAGACAAAAGAAACAATTACCACAAAACGGACCAAGACTTAATAAAATGCTACCTTGCCGAATTAAAACAACTTGGCCGAATTGCATTGAGCGGCTTGCTCAATGATGACGTGTATTTCGAGGATAGCGCCTTTCGGAATTGTACAAGCGACTTACTACCTAAATTGGGATTTCTGTCTATTGAGCCTGGACGCAGCAAACGAAGACCGAGTCTCTACTACGGGTTTCTCCACAAGAGTTTTCAAGAGCTGTTTGCAGCCTTTTTCCTGTGTTGCCAATGCAACTTGTAGATGGGCAGATTAGTCCCATGTAATGGCCTATTTGCTGACACCAGATATTTTGGAAAGCTTAAACAAGTGCTTATATTTTTGTGCGGTATCAGGGGCACCCAACGCGAATATAGCTCAAAACCACTTAAACATAGTATTGTTAAACGTATTTTGTGCTTAAACGGTAAATATAGGCATATTTTTATCCCCTAAAAATGTTTCATCTGTTCGGATTTCCTAACTGAAAGTCTAGTGATCCGAAAATCATAGGGATCAAAACTTACCTTTTCGAAAATTTCAGCCAGAAAAAAGGCTCCCAACAATTCTAGGTGAGCTTTTTAGGGTAAAAATCGGTTAAAAATGGGCAATTATACCATTTTTCAGATGTTCGAAAATCCTAGTACAGCAGACAACCACGACATTTTACAACAAATGTTCCGAAAATTCTAGATCTCCAATCGTCTTCCGAACAGATATTTTCCGAAAATTAACGTTGGGTGCCTCTGCGGTATGCTGGCATTGCGTTGGAAACGGAAAGTATCTGCACTGATGGTGAGCATAGCACATGTGGTCAACCAGGAGGAGAGAAGTGGCCCCTTAACCGTTGCTTTGAATCACGGTATAAATGAATGCAAGAAAGATCAGAGTACCTTCGACCGGGAATTAGCTCATTGTTTCGGCTCACTTCTTCGACTTCAGAGCGTCAAGTTTATCCACTACTTACGTGCTTGTGGTGCTGTTGCATTAGCCGAAACCTTGAAAGCGAATACAACCCTTATAGAACTAGATTTGAGTCGGAATGGAATCGGCGACGTGGGAGCTGTTGCCATAGCTAAGGCAATGAAAATACAGTCTTTCCTAAAATAATTGCATTTAGATAATAATCAAATTAGCCAAGTGGGTGGAGTTGTGCTGGCTGAAGCGATGAAAACAAATTCAAGGCTTAAGGAATTGAATTTGGCTTGCAATGAAATAGCTCAGTGACTTAGGTAGTTCTGCAATGGCAGACGCTGTGGAAACCAATTCATCCCTCACAAATTAAAGTTGCATTTGGACTCAAATGGAATACGTGACAAAGGTGCTGCTGCACTAGTAAAAGAATGGCATTGGCTTATAAATAAAAACAAATGGCCCTGCGTGCCCCGCACGTGTGTTTTACATTTTGGTAAATTTCGAGCCGTTCTCTTCTTGACAACGACGTGACGTAACCAAAAAGGACGCGAGCACATGGCCATAAATTCCAAATTTTGTTTCCAACCTCCTCGCCGTTTAGATACGTTTTTCTCTTGGAATACTGATACAGGCTTTCCATACCAATGGAATAATCACGAAATTATTACAAGAACGGGAGATAATATTCTTAGATAACACTCTCGTAGCGTTTGTGGTGTTCCTCGCTTATGCTCCCTACTTTTAAGATCTACGACGTGTTCATCAACGAGAACGCCACAAAACAACGATACCGTTGGTTAAGAAAGAATAAATAATCGTTCGGTACTCTGCACAAAAACAAATTTAAATCACCAAATGTGACGATTTGACGACAACCCGAATGTATAAAAGGTTTAAAAGTGAGTCTCCATTCTCTCTTTGTACTCTAAAGCTACTCGTACCAATCTATTTTTTAGGATACTTTGCCCTCATTGTAGGACGCGAACGAGATGGAATAATAGCGGAAGACTTACAATAGAGCAAAGTTGTATTTTGAGGTTCATGTTTGTGACGACCTCGCCGACGTAAATCTTAAAGTCCTTATTAACGTGACAATGCAGCTTAGTGACAGTAAAAATATGAGAGGTGTGTGATGTGACCGATGTTAGAAGCACATAGCTCAAAAGAACGAAGCTTCATATTATGTAAATTAGCAACGTACAGAGAAACGGCATCCAACTTAAAGGGTGTGATGAACTTCCTTTTCTCCTCCATTGCTAATCGCCGTCCGTTACTTTGTAGTTGGCAATGGAAGAGCATGCGCATTAAATACTAAACTAAAACAAACAGCCATTGCCTCTAAATTATGACTTGCCTCTATGAATTGAGGTTTGGCTAGGGAGTATGTTATCAACAGTTTAAAATGCGAAGAGGGAAAGAAAACTACCGACTTTTTACAGTGGTAGTTGCCGCTCATATGAATATCTGAAAATTTTAAAAAATTTGAAAGGAGTGAAGTTGGATATCCTCCTTGGACGTCTGCCGATTCAATATCATTTCTCTTCTCTTTGGGGGCCGGAGTATTTCTTCACAATCGTGATCGTGTGCATTCTTCGCACAAAATATGTACTTGCGAATGCTCTCCTTGAGATACTTTAATGGCGACGGACCTCGTCTTAGAACCTAAGATAGAAGAATAGAAATAGCTTGGATATATAAAAGTGAACCCGGGTGTACTGGGATCGCTGGACAAAGAAAGACTTACTACTCACTCACCGGTATGTTTTGCAAGGGCGAAATGACCCATCCCGAGGCAAGCATTTCTATTCCCTAGGCCTGGGGCCTTGGTTTCTATAAAGCCCCGAGATTTTCGCGTGTATTCAAGTTTTACAGTTTCCCGTAAATCTTCAAAAAGAACGCTTTTTCAATTCAGGAGCTTTTCAAATAAGAAGCGGGCAGTGAAACTATCAGTTTCCAAATTGTTGTTTGATAATCAGTTCATTTACATCTTTTTGAGCAACTCGTTGAAGTCACAAAATCTTTCTTGACAACAAAACCATACCGTTACTTTTAAGTTTAGGGGACTTTTTGTAACGTTAACTGCCTGTATACCTAGAAAAGGACATTTCGTGACGCTTATTGAAATCAGCGTTCAATTACTTGTATTTCTGGAGGAATCGGCGGTTGGTGGAAAATTATTCTCAGCAAAGGAAAATCCTTTCAGTAGATGCACTACAAGTATTCAGACGAGGGCTTTGGGTATCTCCTAGCAGTCCTGGCAATCTTTCGTCTATTGTTTGCCTAGTGCCTGTCCTATTCCAAGTGGCCACCAAGAATTTCACACACGAAGTTAGGTGATGATATGAAAAAAGAGAAATTGCACGGATCCACCTCAAGATCAACTGAAACACACATTCTGACTTTTAGCCTATTCACTTTTCTCAGTTACTGACTAATGGCAAAGGAAAAAAGGGATTAAAACATCTCTTTTCATCGACCGGTTGGCTCAGCTACTAGGTGCAGGAGGCCTCCGACTAGACCAACACACAGGGTCTTTAAATAACCGAGAAAAAGGGCTGCCTTTGTAATGACATCTACAAATGGTTAGACTCTAGTCTTCTCGGACGATAAACCGTAGGCCGTATCTCACAACCCTTCAATGTTTATAACCCTGTGGGCCATAAAAGAACCCACACACTATTCGAGAAGAGCGGGACATGGAAATCCCGGTGTTGTGGTCTGTCTCAGGTTGTATAGTCTATTTTCTGTTACGCTCGCTGTTTAATACAACCTACCTGGAAATGAAAATCCTTCAAATTAAACTTCTTTCCTAAGGCTTTCTCAGCTTCTTCTTTGAGCTCCATGATTGATAGCTGTCCCAAAGTGTAAGTGACAGCCTGTCCGGGAATGCTCTGGTAACGTGTCACTTCCTTTTCGACTTTATCGCTCGTGTCCCACGCGTAATCAGCGAACACCTTCACCGCCCAGTCACGTGATTTACCCTTAAAATGCAAGCCCGTGTCCACCACTAGCCGCAAAGCGCGCCAAATCTGCGGAAAAGGTTTTTGAGAGAATAACATATTTTAACAGTTCTCTTTCTCAAGAAAAAAAAATAGAAATATGTATACAACTTTTGTCTGCACTAGCTTAAGCCCATCATTTTCTTATTATCACCACTCACCCCCGCCCGGTTTAGGCCGTCGGCTTAGTTGACACATCCGGTTGTAAATCTGGACGGGAGAGTCTGGTTTCTTGTTCCTAGTTTCTCGCAAACAAAGTGTTGGCTCAATAGGCCAGTTTCGTTTTAGATCGAGCATGACATGGAGGCTAATGGGGGAGAATCTTTTCACTTGCAAATTATTGCCCCGGCATTACCTTCCATTTCATGCTAGATCCAATCTACCTGTGAGAATACGAAGCTTGCCTATTTTTGGCGCGATGTTTAAACCATTTCAACGGCCTCCGCACAACTTTCATTTCTGTTTCCAACATCCCATCATGCACGTTAAAGCAAAAGTTGAAACAGTTTAAATGGGCCATGGACTCTCAAGTTGTTCGGATAAGGAATATAAATCATAGGGCCTTCCGACACCCCTTGTAGGACGTTGGGGATCTCACACACTATTCGAAAAGACCAGGCATAGGGTTTCCGGTGTTGTGTTTTAGTCTGATTGATCGAGGGCCACAAGTTTATTAACCTTTGGATATTAAATACAACCCTCGTAGAATAAAGGCTTCCGTTCACATCACTCATGATAAAGAAGTGCCAAGCATAATTGGCTAAAAACAGTGGAAATATTTTGTTTGGATGCTTCTTTGCTCATTATCGACACTGAAATGCTTTAAATTTGAGAGACAATAAAATTTTGAAATGATTAAAGTTATTTAATAAAAAGCATTCTTAGCGAAAAGGAACTGAACAAGCACACGCAGGCACACAACAGATTCACATAATTGAAGTACCTGCCATTTAAGCATGCCATATTTAGTCAGCGGGTCATCTTTGTATGCGTCCGTGTACATTGCTATGAGCGGATTTTCTGCATAAAGCGCCCATCCCTCGGCAAACTCTAAATAAAATGTACTCCTTTGAATCCACGAGATAGGGTCCTGACAGCTGTCTCGAAAATGTTCCACGTAGCCTTGACTCTAAAATCAACACGACAGCAGAAGCGAAAATTCATGCGGATCCTCCATCAGTGAGTTCGGTTATGCGAAAATGAGAAGTAAGAAAAAAAAGCAGGACTCAAAGGCGTTAGCTACAGAAGTGCGCTGGTATCGCACATGTAGCCTTAGTTCATTCCCTTACGCATCTAAACAAGATTATTTGCCGCTAATCATGGTCATAAATAGGTCCCTTAAACCCTTTTCCCTCCTAAAAGCGGCACTAAAAGTGATTTTGCTCTTTCTAGCACCAGATGGTTTAACTTGTCAATGGAAAGCCTCTCAGGCGTGGAATTGTCAATACCATCTCTCCATAACTAACACAATGCTGAAGTAGTCCCAAATAAATCACTTGCGTGATTTGTCCCATTCAAATTGAGCCAGGAGTCAAATGATGAAGGCAATTACTAAACATTAAGGAGATAAACGCAAAAATCAAGCTAAAGCCCGGCCTTCTTTGTTGAGGCTTAATTATTTCTAACCTGCGTGTAGTGTCCAGGCCTCGTCTCGTGAGCGTTTATAGTCCACTCTTCATTTCTAGGCCCAGGCCTTTTCAAAAAGAAAGGAATGGTGTACAGAGGTGGCCTGGAACAACTCGAGTCACTTTCCTCAAAAGCAGGAGCCGCTGAAGAAGGGTTGAAGTTTGGAACAAGATGAACGGGGCAGTTTGGAGTGGACTGGTAAGGTCCAGTAAAATGAAACATGTCTATTGTCTTAGGGTCGAGTGTCGCCATGATCTGCAAATTTAACAGTTTTGAAACGATCAGTGTCTAAAACAGCTTAGGACTCGTCTAGGTGGTCGTGCAATTCGGTTAATTAAGTTCACTCAAATTGTACTTGATTTCACTTTTTTCACAGAAAAAGTATGAGGCTTACTCGGTGTCAGGAAGTCAATGGCCAAGTATGAAGATCTATAAGGGATAAACATACTCAATAAACCGTGTGTATAGCAAGATTGTTCAAATTAAATTGCAAAGCCATTGTATCCCTTCAGTGGCCTCAGTCTCTTAGCCGACGTAGGCTTGGTATGAGCTTAGTTAAAAAGAAACCCTCACCTCTCTAGCATGAGCAAACCAGTTTTGCATTGCCTTCCAACGTACAGGACAGTGCCTTTTCGCTCCACTTATTGAGCTACATAACTTGTGTGCTGTTTCGTTTGATTCGTTCTGTGGAATTTCTATTTCGCTGTAAAACATTTCAGATCTGTTCAAAATCTCGATGAATTTCTCCTTGGCCAGTTGTGGGTCTTTTTCAAGGGTCACATCTCGCGTTAGATTTAGAACCTGAGAAATGTATCCATCAATAAGAGAATTTTAAGTAGTCGATGTTAACCAGAAGACTGCTAATAAATATTAATAGTGAATGTAAAACGTATGAACAGGACCTTTTTTATTGCTCATAAAACCCATTTGTTTGCAACTGTGACATCAGCAACGAGCAAAAATGACTTTAAGAAATATACGAGACAGCTCATAAACATGTCCCCAATATGGTTATAAAGTTCTGAACAATTGTGGAAAACCCATTTTGACATACTTTACCTGGAATGCTCACGTATTTCAATCTGGAAATATATGTTGCAGATAAAATCCGTTTTCAAGTTGAATCCGTTTTAGCCTAGGTTAAATTCGTGATCCGCATTTTACCGTGGTTAAATTATGCACTCAACCGAGCTTAAACACCCTCTAAAAGAGATACTTATACCTTCCCTGCTCAAGCTCTGTCTTACGCATCTCAACAGATGTACGGTTTGTGTATTCATACAATTATTAATTCAGTCTCAACATTACAACATAGTGATAGAACAAAGAACTGTACTATGCACTTATCGGTACTGGAACTCGCACCCTTCAGATCTGTAACACTGTGCCTTCACCACTTCACTACAATGACGAACATGCTCAACCCAAAACCGTTCTTTTCATTATTTACCTTTCTATGATTGGGCAATTAATATCTATGCATAATAACCAAAACTAATCCTAACCTGACCCTAAGCTTCTTCAATCCATCTGAATGAGTATTCAACCTAAGTAAAATGAGGATCACCAATTTAACCTAGGTTAAAACGGATTCAACCTGAAAACGGATTTTACTGGCTACATACTTCAACCTCGCCGCTGTCGTCATCGTCATTATCATCATCATCATCATCATCATCATCTTCATCATCATCACTTTTACTTTTACTTCTAGCATGAAACATCGTTATCATCAATACCGGCCAATCATCGTCACCAATATTATCAACACGAATCCAGAGGCAATTACCATAGTAAGTCAATGTCACCGCATTTTCAAGGACCGAGCTCTTTTTAGTTCGCACAAGAGACCATTTTCAATCCCAGAAATTGATTATCAAAGCTGGAAATGAACAATCGGCTTGAAAGGTCTGGTTTCGCGGCTTAATCAGAAACTGTAGTGCTATGTCGGAGGGAAACAGGACACGAAAATTTGGTTTTACCGAAGGAGCTGATAAAGGTAAATCACGTTTTGACGATTATCCCTCCGTCTGTTTAACTAAACGTAATGGCATAAATATATGGAGGTTTTACTCTCGTCATCATTGTCTTCTGCAAGGATATAATCATATCTTTTATGTACTCATCAAAACATCGCGTTTCTTATTGGTCCATGATGAATGAATAAATAGGTTAAAACGTGCAGTGCGGAAGTTGCTATGGAAACGCAGCGATGGAGGAATTCTTTTGAGTATATAATAAATAAATAAAAATAGTATGACCTTGCTCGTGCATTTCCTTTAGTTTATGGTCACTCGTGACGTTTTGGAAAATCACGAAAGCCATTCAAGTTCGTAGGATTTCCTACACAAAATCGACTACGGGTAAAAAGTTGCTTGAATAGAGCTTAATCCGTCAAAAACTTAATGAAACTCTGTCCTTCGTTTTAAAGCTTACCAACGGATACGTTCGATTAATGACTGACCAACCAAGATCATAGATTTCATCCGGGGACTTTTCAGTGCTGGTAAAATACCGAAGAAGCTTCAGATACGTTGTCTTCCCATCAATCTTTTCACCCGTGGGGAGACACTTTGTCGTCTTCTTGTCTGTTTTCTTGCCATGAATGTAAACATAGTCGAGGGGTAAACTTGCTAAACCACTGGACACGTTGCTTGGAATACAGTACTGTAAATGCTCGTTTTCAACATAACTGTGGAAGAAAGAACCAAGATAAGTATCTTCCTCAAGAGTTGTTAACCCCTTCTTATAGTTCAATGAGTTGGGCATCCGGCAAAAGTCCATCACCCAAGGGTAAGATTTACCCAAAGTGGCCTAGTCGCCATCAGCCATCAGTGTTTATTTTTAAACCAAGTTTTGCTGGAAAATAAGTTATAGACCAAATTGGCTGACTCAATGTTGTACACAATTTAAGCTCTTTGGGAATAAAACGTTTTGCTGCAGATATTTTCATATCATTAAAATGTGAATGCTACATTGTAATGCAAATACAGTACGCAAAGCCGAATCTTAACCCTGGGAGATTTGAATTCGGTGCAACATTTGGTCTATTGCTTACTTTCCCGCGAAAGTTGGTTTAAAAACTAGACACTTTTCTGACGCTGATGGGGACAAACGTATTACAGGTTTTTACTTTTCGGTAATGGACTCCTGCATCCTGTCAGTGTTACGGAGGTCTTTGGCTCGAATCCTGCATGGGACTCAGTTGTCCTCTTGCTCGTTGCCAAGCAACTGCCTTAGAATCTTTATCTTTAGAATATTTATCAAGTGGCAAAGTAAATCGGTCAACACTCACGGCCATTCCTCAAACTGACATTTCCCTTTTTATTCAACTTACACGACAATCTACTTTAAACTTCAAATCTGCCTCAAAGAAACAAATATTTTAAACATGCAGAGAAGGTTAAGAAGGGGCGAGGCAGAGAGTCGAACTTAGATCGGTGTCACAAATCAGTTTCTGATATCCTCTACACTAACGAGACACGCTCCCGGAAAGTCAAAGTTTTAGGAGTATTGACATAGCGGTACCCAGCAAAAAAACTTAAAGGTAACCGTTTTCAAAGTGGTTTTTAGACCTAAAATTAAAATACCGTAGATCAGCGCGGCTTACCTGCAGGGTTTCATTACAGCGGTACGGCTTGTCATATTGAGATGGGATTATGCGTTGTGTAATTGTTACGAAGCGTCTAATTTCATTTTGAGGTATGGCCATGAGTGTTACCCAAGTAAAACATCTCCCAAATTTACCACTTCAGGCGCATGATATTGTCGAGCCCGCAGACCATCGTGACTCTGGCTAATAACGAACGTAAATAAGCGACCTTTTTATACACCTCGACTTTCACTCAACAAAGCGAGCACTGTGATTGGTTGATTCTTGGTCTCGTGCCCCTGATCAAATTCATATGTATCCCGACCACGATACAATTCCGCAGTTGTTGCCCGCTCCCGATGTTTTGCTGCGATTGTTAAAGGAAAAGTATAAATATATAACAAAGCACTTAGTGTCTGGTCCTTCGGGAAACTTGTTAGTTTTGTTTGCCCGAGAGTTTTCGACATATTCAATACATCTTATTCGATGGTTTAACATATAATACGCGCGGACATTTTGCGAGTTGCGTAGTATTTTTCCGAGCCCCGCAGGGGCTAGGAAAAATACGAGCGGGGATCGGAGGATCGGAGGATAAGGAGGATTCTTTTGTCAACACCATTAAGGAAGCCACAAAGGTTGCTATATGCTAGTGAAACTGCTGCCAGCATTAAAAAAAAAAAACGCCCGTGAACTAACCTGTCAACTATGTGTAACAAGTTCACATTAACGTTTAGCTATTTAGCTTTTTTTTTTTTTTTTTAAATTTATGTTTTATATAACGAATATACGCATTGAGTTCGTCAGCTGAAATTATTGAACTTGTAGGGCTACAATCTCCAGTTCACAATATCCTTTTGTGATATAAATCCTTGTTTAGTATTATCGATACTTTGAAAGTATGGTGCAAGTAGTAAGAGGTAAAAATTAAGAAAAACAAAGGAAAGGAAATGGAAGAGAAGAGAAGAAAGGGGAAGCGAGGGGAAAGCATGGAAGGGAAGCGAAGGGGAAGTGGGGGAAAGAAAAACATCATTATTAAAGTTTTTAAATTGCGGATTCCATTACCTTAACGCACGATGTATCGCTTCACCCACATATTCAGTGACCCAGTGCCTTAGAGAATCGTTCATTGTTTTTCCGTACTTCAGTTTCCATTCATCCAATTGACGCGGTTTCACCTTCGACAAAAAAGCATCCGCGAAAATTTCCTTTATGTACACGGCATCGACAATACCTAGAAAAATGAAGTTTGCTTTTTTTTAGTTTGCAAAATGTATCAATATTTTTGCGTCCTAGAAAGAATATAAGATAATGGGAGGGGTACAACGCCTAAAGAATCGAAGAGTTGAAAAGTGGCATATTTTTTTGTGAGCAATTATACTACATACACGAAGCGATCGACAAGTAACTAGGGACTTTAAGACCTTTGACGACGATTTAGGCGGAAACGTCACCTAAAAATATAACCGCGCGCTATCGTAAGTTTTTCCGCGATAATTCCGTCTCGTTCACGTCGTGCACTGTTTGCGAAGTACCCTAAAAATAAATTGGTACAAGCGGTTTCAGAGTAAAAACAGAGAATGACAGCCGGATTCACATTCACATTTGTAGGTTCGCGCTGTCGTCAAAACTTCAAATTTGATGATTTCATGTCGGCGGTTGGTGAATTTGAAAAATTATGACAGAGAGAGCGTGCATTAACAGTGCTGCAATCTTTCTAAAGGCGCTGTTACGCTGTGCAATTTTTCGTGCAACTTCTCTTGCAACTCCCTTTCTAGAAACGTTCTCACATTACGAAAAAAGTTGTTTTACGGGTGTTACATTGAGCAATGTTTAATGCAACTTGTTTCGTTTCGATGATCACATGAGGTTAAAGGAAAATGGTCATTGGCTGGTTCTGCAAATCGTCGCCGCAAAAGTTGCAGGACAGATGTTACACTGCGCAATGCTTAAAAAATTCGTTACAACCGTTGCGGAAACTGAAGTAAAACTCAATTCTACATTCCGCAACGGTTTTTGGCCGCTGCAAGGTATGATACATTGGGCAATGATTCGTGCAACTTACTTGTCTCACAATGGCGGTAAGAGACAACTTGGACGAGAAATCGTTCATAAATCATTCATAAATCGCAGTGTATGAGGTAACTTGCCCAGCTGCAGAGAAGAGTGACTTTTTGACATTACCCGCAGTTTCAATATCTAGAAAGTTTATATAATTTTAGCCACTATCTCTAAGGGAATCGAGGGTTACAACAATGTTTATTTTTAATTTCGCACTTTCCTCGGAAAACTGATTGGTTTTTCACAAGCACTTTAAACTTCCAAATCTCTCTTTTCCTTGAAGAAAATATAGATCGTCCTTTCTGCATGCTGCTTTAAAACATGTCATTTCTGGGGCAAGCAAAACACAATTGGACACGCAAAATAGGGAATTATTAAGAAAATACAATTGAGACTTCAAAAAGCTTTTTTCTACAGGACTATATATAATAAAGAAATGTTTACAGTATGTACCCTTACGCGGGAAGATTCAAAATAACTCGATGGAAAGAAACTTGATGGTCGAAATTGCATGGATTTTTGAGCAGCTAGCCTCCAACAACAAACTGCACTCACTGTAATTGTGTAAAATTCACTGGTAATTACGATATTTATTTCCTTACTTTTAGGGCCATTAACAGCAACTTCCCTGAATGCTCCCCTAAGTCCGTCAAGTCCAGCCTTACACTCCTCGATGGTTCGAACCATTCCAGCTGCCACGCCCATCTTCATGTTCTTAACAAACTGAGACAATGTTTGGTTCACTTCAATTAGCTTACGTCTTATCGTTTCCATTTCGCTCAGGGTTGACGGCTGAAAGTGCGGCAGAGCTTTACCAAGGTCCAACGGAAGAAAACAAATGGAAGACCAACAAAATATATTAGGACCCATAAGCCAATCGCCAGCGTAATAGTCATAAGCGAATGGTACTCCGTATGGAAACACGTGCTCCATCCAGTGCGATAATTGAGCTATAGCCCTCTTTTCTCGTAAGTTTAACTTGTCTTTGTTAATTTTCAGCTTTTTCAGTCGCTTTGACAGATCAGCAATTTCATCCGTAACATGCTTAATTTGCGTAGGCCTTGAATCGTAGCTTCTGTAGCGCTGTCGAATTTCGTCAGACGTTACGTCATGCTTAAAAACAATTTTGTGTGGTAGCAATTCGTAAAATTTCTCCTGTGCTTCGTGCAAAAATCCTTCCAATCCAGAGCGTTGGGCTTCGGCAGAGAATTCACAACCTCTGTTAATCGCTGGCGCGGTTTTGGGCAGTTGACATTTCTCAGTAGCCTTTCGCGTATTCGCCTGTACTATTAAGACTATTCCAGTGACAAGACAAGCAATGCCGCCTGTTATAAGCGCACCCACTATAAACGACTCGCATCTGGTACGCCTTCGCGTTAACGTAACCTCCTTGTACAGAAGCGCCATAATTATTTAAGATCAAACAAACTGTAAGCCATAACTTTTAACCCAAATGTGAGCTTTTATGCACTCGGAAATGGTTCATAATTCCTTCTAGGGTTTTTTATTACCCAAAGTGTAATTACAGATTCAAAGCAATCAGTTGTTCTTTCTTTCGTCCGGTGTTTTCATTTTTGAGTTTTTCATTAGTTAGCCAAAGCCTTTTAGAATGTAAATTAACTTGAAGTGGCATAAGGGTTGTTGTTGACTGTATTATTCAACTGATATGGAAATGTCGCACTCAACAGTCGGTACTGAAGACTTCTTGAACGTTGCAAGCATCAGAAGTAAACGATATTGTTTCACTGCAGGACTTTTGACTGACTGAAAACTAAATCAGCATTTTCCCCTGCAAAGGGAACTTAAAACCATCAAACTCAATAAAAAGTAATTAACATTTCAGTTGATGGGCAGTCAATTAATGTCGACGAAAAGCTGAAAAGCTTGTTTTATATAATATTATACGCATTTAGTTCGTCAGCTGTAATTATTGAACTGGTAGGGCTACAATCTCCAGTTCACAATATCCTTTTTTGATATAAATCCTTGTTTAGTATTATCGATACTTTGAAAAGTACGGTGTAAATAGTAAGAGGTAAAAATTAAAAAAAGGAAGGGGAAGGGATCGAAGGAAAGGAAAGAGAAGAAAGGGGAAGGTACGAGAAAGTATGGAAGGGAAGCAAAAAGATGGGTAGGGAGGGCAACACATCATTAATATACAGATTTAACCAAGACTAAAAGCGGAGCTCCCTGGTTATTTATTCTTACTGCCTGTTGGGTTAGTAAGTTAGTCAGTTAGTTAGTTAGTTAGTTAGTTAGTTAGTTAGTTAGTTAGTTAGTTAGTTAGTTAGTTAGTTAGTTAGTTAGTTAGTTAGTCGACCACAGTCGAGCAGGGTTAGTGAAAATAAATGGTTTCGAATTGTTCGAGTTTTGATGTTTCCGGTTGCTGCTTTAACTAAATCATTTTCTTTGCTTCCTTCTATAGAAAAAAATCATTGCCTAACTAATGAATTGCACGGTAAATTTTACGCTAAAAACCAATATCGCATGAATCACGAAGCGATGGGTACAATATCGGTTTTTCGAGTTAAATTTACTTTGGAATTCCGCAGTTTGGCAATGAATTTTTCTTGAATCGCATGAGTTTTAAAAGAAAACAAGCACACCCTCAGCGAGCGAATGGAAAAGTAAAAGAGCCATTTCAGAGTCAACTGTCAATAGCCAGCGAATACTGAGGAATCGCGCTAAAATTAGAAGCCATAACCATAACAAGAACTTTTTTAGTTCGAGGTCAAAAAAGAGTTTTACTGAAGTACTTTATTTCACTTTATCTCTGAAAACGAGATCATTCACATTTTGATGTATTTCATTGAAACACACCAGGTTAGCTTGGAACAAGAATCGCAAAATACGGCAATGCAACCAAGAAAGGACGAACTTCAAACAAGATCCCCTCCAACACTTAAATAACGCTTAGGTGCTTTAAAATAAATTTAAAAAACTTCTGAAAACATAAGCTAGTGGAATTTCCCCCTAATTTTACGAGAACTCATTGCGATTACGTGTTTGTAACATAAGGACAATATTTTCTTATCACTGTCGAGGCACAACTAAAACCAGTTGGGCAAATGGATTAAAAAAGCCCTTGTTCGCTCGCATTTTAGAGCAAAGAAAACAAACAAATTAATCAACTTTTTCTTTATGTCCAAAAGAGTACAGTCAGATTATTGTTATTTAGTTCCAGTTGAGAACAAAAATTCGATTTTCATTTCTGAACAAAGGAAGAACCGATTAAACCACCTTTTTAAAATACGCATCCACTTTAAATAACGCATCCGTAAAAATAACGAACGGTTTAGTGCCCAAGGAAATAATTTGTGGAGTAACCTCTTCCACTAAGAATGAGCTATTACTGGTATTCTATTTTGTCGTTGTCGTTCTCTTTTGCTTTCCTTTCGTTTCTGTTCTAGAAATAGGTCCTCCAGGCATCATATAACCTTATCAGAACTTCTAAAGATATGCCAAAAATTGCAGTACAGAGAAAAAAGCAGTTCTAAGCAAATTAAAAATAAACACTCAGCTTTACGTTTATATCCCTCCGATGCTTGATTTGAATAACTGCGTAGCCACCAGTGTGGACCACAGATATCGTGATATGTCAAACTGGATTGAAACCAGCGAAAATGTAGAAAGAAAACATATTCCAAACCGTTTTCCACCAGAACGCGAAGAGCGTTAACTGTGTAAGAACTATAGTTGATGTAGTATGGCCGTGTTGCCGCGTCGAGCCACAGAAAGCGCGCGAAAAATGAAGCCTCGTTTATGTTTAGGTGAGTTAACCTGGCTTGAGCCTGCAATGCAATCGAAAACAAGTACCTAGTCAGAAGTCAACTTAAGAAAAAGCAGCTGACCTCGGTGAGCTCTAAGATTGAGCCCGCTATATAGTCACGCGATATTGGTCAGCGGATACCTTGTTTTGACAGGTGTCAATTGATCAAAACATGGATGTCCAATATCAAAGATGTATGCTGTAAACTAGCATGATACTCGTCACATTGGCATACATGGATGAGTGGACGTACGTACGTACGGACGTACGGACGTACGGACGTACGGACGGACGGTCGATGACGTCATGGCTATAAAACTAAGATTTCTCGCATCGATGGGTTACCATATCTTTTTAAGTATGGTGCTCCGTGCGCAAGCGGAGCTCCGCTATTTATTAAAGTTTTGATATACGTACGGCATTTGAAATTACTGATTCTATTACCTTAACACATGATGCATCGCTTTACCCACATATTCAGTGACCCAGTGCCTTAGAGAATCGTTCATTGTTTTTCCGTGCTTAAGTTTCCATTCATCCAATTGACGCGGTTTCACCTTCGACAAAAAAGCTTCCGCGAAATTTTCCTTTATGTACGCATCGGCAATACCCGGAAAAATGAAGTTTGCTTTTTTTAGTTTACACAATGTATCGACAGTTTTACATCCAAGTAAGAATATAAGATGTTAGTAATGCCTAACGAATCGAAGAGGTGAAAAGTGGCATGTTACCTGTGGGCAAGTATACTATACACAAGTAACTAGAGATTTTAAGATCGTCGACGGCGATTTAGGCGTCGTTGTGCAGAGCTGCAAAGTATGTGAGAATAGGCATGCAGCACGTGCAGCACGATTAGTTTTCTACTTTTAACCAATAATATATATATATTTTTTTGTGGAGTTCTCGTTGACGACCGCTTCATAAATCTTGTCCCTAATTTTCCCGTGGGCAGAGGTCTTTTGGAGAGGAAAAGATGAGGAGGATCCGGTGGGGGGTTAGGAGTGACAAGGTCTCTTCTTTGGGAACGTATGATCAGCGACGTCCAAACACAATGTGTGAAATAATCAACTGATTAATATGTCAAGTACCCTACAAGTTAGAATAATCCAAAACAGCGGACAGTCTAAATATACTACGAATGAGAATAAACTTGGGGCACGTTCTTTTGGGGCTATTCCGGAATAGGAATACTCCGAATAGACAGTAATCGTGTTCTTTTAGGACTAATTCGGCAGAAGCGTTCTTTCGGGAATTGGTATTCCGTGTATTCTGTTATTCGTAAACCTGAATAATAATAACTGGACTAGTCCCAAAAAGAATACGCCCTTGAACAGAGCCATTAAATAGTAAGCTAATTCTCAGTTTTCTCAATTTGCAGAACGACGAACATGCATGCTCTTCTGAAAATTAATACTGATAGCAAAGTCACCTTTGTTTACAACGATTGAAAAAAATCATAAGAGTGATTTATGACGTTTTCACCATCCGCTTTTTCTCAAAGGAACGACGACCGGACACTCAAGGCAAGCAGATGGTACATCATGTATATGCAGCGGAAATTCTTAATGATAAGCTTCGATGACGAATTTGGGTTACAGTTTTGTGGAAGAAAACACCTTTGCGGTTGGTGAATTTGAAAAAGGATGACAGAGAGTGAGTGTATAAACAATGCCGCAATCATTCTAAGTGAGTGAAATCAATTGTCGCCGTGTGTGAGGCAACTTGCCCAGCTGCAGAGAAGACTGACCCTATGACATTACCCGCGGTTCAAATATATGGGAAATTATATACATTCACTGTAACAATGTTGTCACTAAGGAAATTGAGGGTTACAAGAAAGCGCTTTGTTTTAATTTTGTGCCTTCGTTGGAAAACTGACTGGTTTCACACGAACATATTAAACTTCTAATTGCATCTCTCTTTTGCTTGAAGAAACACTATAGATCGTATTATCGTACTATTAGGATTATTCCAGTGACAAGACAAGCAATGCCGCCTGTTATAAGCGCGCCCACTATAAACGACTCGCATCTGGTACGCCTTCGCGTTAACGTAACTTCCTTCTACAGAACCGCCATTAGTTTTTAACATCAAACAGAGGCTGTAAAACATACTTTTAACCGAAATGTAAATGTGAGTTGTTATCCACTCGGAAACGTTCACAATTTCTTCTAGGGTTTTCTCTTGGCCTAAGTGTAATTACAGATTCAAGGAAATCAGTTTTTCTTTCTTCCGTCCGGTGTTTTCAGTTTTAAGTTTTTCATTATTTAGCCAAAGCCTTTTAGAGTGTAAAATAACTTGACGTGGTATAAGGGTTGTTGTTGACTATATTGTTCAACTGATATGGAAATCTGGCACTCAGAAGTCGCTACTGGAGAGTTAATAGAAAGTTGTAAACAACAAAAGTAAATCATGATCTGGTTTCACTATTTAGGTGAATGCTAAACCAACACTTGTCATGCAAAGAGAACTTAAAACCATGAAACTCAATGAGGTAATTAACATTTCATTTGCAGTGATCGGCAGTTAATGTCGAGGAAAAGCTGAAACAGTTATTAAGGCGACAACAGCCTATCCAATATGAAACGACTTTCAACTTACCAGCTGGCTGCTGGTGTTTCCCTTTGTGATTGGTTCCTTCGATATATAAGGCAAGTCCAATACCTAATAAAAGGGAACAAATGAATCAATGGCGGATCTAGGGGAGGTGCACTGGGTGCACGAAAACCCCCCCCCCCCACCCTTGGTTACCAAAAAAAAAAAACATTTTAGTTAAAAAATTCTAAAATTTACAAACGAAACAAAAAAAAAATAAATAACAGACAACGGTCCGTTGTGCCTTAAAACCGCTAGTTTTAACTTAAATTTTGAATCAATAGAAATGATCAAACAAAAGGCTACTGTATAACAAGGGCGAGCCTTTAAAAGTCATTTAAACAGAAATAAGTTTGAAACATAACATATATACGTTAACTTAACAATTGTGAACAATCACACTGCAAGCGCCTGAAATTACTGTCATTTTACACTCATAATTCTTCCTAGTAATGTAAGCTTAGCTAAAAACGGCAAAGCGAATTAAGCTACTAGAGGATATTAAAAGCACAAAAACTGCATTAAGTTAGATTTTTATTTGCCTCATAATTTACAGATTTATCATACTACAGCCCTAACCCTTTTAAAATCATGTATTATACATTGTCTAACATATAAAGATTGGGCTTCCTGTGCATTTCCGTCTGACATGTGCACCCCCCTAGCCAAAATCCTATATCCGCCCTTGTTAATTATGATATTGCAATTGTTAATTTCGCAGAATTTCACTCAAGTCCGTTGGACTTACTGTTTTGAGATCCACTGTAATGTTTCCGGTTAAAACAAATCAGTTCGCGGAAAATGTAATTTAAGAGCCGCCTAAGAATAGCTTTGTCTATGTAAACGCCGTCACATATATAGGCCAAGTGTGAAAGCCGTACGCTCCTGTTCATGGGTGATATACGGAACCATCATGTGAGAAGTTCTGACCAGTGGCAGTGAAAGAGAAGAAGAGTGCAGAGGAACAAATGGGCCAACGATGTGGACGAACGAACAGGAAAGAGTGGTCCTGTCACATGACCGTCACAATTTGAGCCAATTGGTTCATCAAGTGACCAGGCCGCAGTTGTTCGAAGGGTGGATAGCGCTATCCACTGAATAACTCAATTGGTTTTGCTAGTGTTTATCCGATTGATAGCGTTATCCACCTTTTTAACAACCGAGGCCAGAAGGGTAACGACAGAAAAAAAAGGATGGGAGGAAAAAAAATATGACATGGAGAAAAATTGACGGCCTTCCTTTCTAGACTTTTGAACTGAGATTTTGCGATCGAGCATTGAAAACTGCTGTAGCATTTACAATCAAAGTAAATTCCCACTTTATTTTCTTTTGTTTGGCAACTTTCTGTTCGAAGGCTCGAAAGAAGGCAACCTTAATCTAAGTTAACTGGGAATTCTAGTTCAGTTTGAGGTCTTTGAACTTCCGATTTGTTGTACCTTTGCTGCAGCGACAATGCCGCACAAGCCGTTAAAACTTTGTTGGTTTTTCGCAAGTCGGCTGGAAAAAAAGCCATTACTAATACTACTGAGTTACGTTGGAGCACAGTTTGCGTGATTCTTGTAGTTTCCCTATAGGTTGTTTTCACGTGACGTCATCGCCGCCATGTTTTTGCACGAAAACAAAAGATCTCTCATTAGCTCCTTTTGTTCGTCCAACAGAAATTGTACATTGCAGCCTGTTATCTATGGTTGTTTACCATTTACCAAAAAACCCCGGAAATTTCGGTTGGAATGTAAATGGTAAGCCTATTGTGGTATTTCCGGAGAAAACGGGATTTCTCGAAAGGTAGTCCAAAATTCCCAAACGGGAAAACGTGTTTACCATTTGCATTCCTTCATGATTCTGCCTCCCCCCAGACTCTCTCGGTAAACGTGAACGAATTTTGTAAATGGTACACGCCTATCCCAACTAAATTTCCCATTCGGCAGTTTTTTGCTTACTATTTGAACAAACCTAGTACCAACCGATTTCTGCTTGTAAATAGTAAACAACCTATGTCTCTATAGAGATTGGTTGCAAACCAACTATATGGCAAATTAATTAAAAGGATCATTGTCAATCTGATCGGTACGGTGGCCAGTAAGGGACATAGCATTTCGTGATCAGTTTTCCTGCTTCAAATTTTTAAGTTTGGAAACTCGAAATTTTGTTTT
>OX421454.1:14941922-14944422 GCA_949126865.1 Montipora capitata | reverse complement strand
AATCAAGTCAATACATATCAAATAGTAGGTTGGTTTTTGAAGAGAGGGGTAACCTGAAGTACCTTGAGAAAAACCTCTCAAAGCAGACTACAGAATTAACAAACACAACCCACATGCATTGCCAACTCTCGGAATTGAACCCGAGCCACATTGGTGGTAGTAATGAAACAGTGCCAGGAAAATTAATGTTGTGAACAAGTCTCTCTCTCTCTCTCTCTCTCTCTCTCTCTCTCTCTCTCTCTTTTTAAGTGCTACCGAAACCAAATATTCCTCATTCAGATTTTTGCATAATAATAAAGTACTAGCATTGCTTTATGAATACAGCCGTTGTTAACCTTTTTTGCTTAACGGAGCATGCAACGCTGTCCTTTTGCCTTGTGAAGCCTGCCCACTGACTCCGTAAGTGAAAGCCACTTTTGAGCGGCCAAAAGATCCCCAAAACGTCACTGGTTCTATTTGACTAAGAGCTCAGAGGAAACCCATGTACACTGAAAGCATGGAGTGTGACAATCCAATCGGGAGGCCAAGAAGAAGTCCTTGGAGAAATAAAGTGTTGCTGGCGGACCAGGAAAGTTTTAAGAATAACTCTACTACGCTCGCTCTTAACAGTGCAATTGGCGACATAAATGATATACATGTAGGTTTGCTTTCTGCAGTTTCCTTGTGAAAAGATGAATACTTGTAGGTAAACAGTTTGAGGTCACCGAATTTAATAAGATTATTGTAAGGTTTTCAACTCTCAACACCATGTACGCATGTACACTGTAAATGTGTGCCAATTAATCTTTTAAAGTATTATTCCAACTACATGTATATACAAGGCATGATGTTGGTTATGGGTTTAGGGTCTGAGGCTTGTCATTACTTTTCTACTTTTCTGTTAACTACAATTTACAATTCAAGTAAGTCATAATAATTTAACAAGTTGGGTGCAAGAGAAAAACATAATATCTAAAAAAAAAACAGAGGACCCTTATACATTTACCTACATGCTTCTGTGAGTGTCATTAATCTGTTGCTGTACTTACAATCGTGTTGGAGCGTCTACTCCTCCTTCATCTCCTTCTATTCTGTAAACTTTACCGTACATAACATACTCAAACTGGTCAGCTCGTGAGAGACCAGTGTCTGCAGGATTATATTCACCATCATCTGGGGTCCCATCTTCTTTTAAGGTATTTGCTAAGACAAGCCGAAATTTATCACCATAGTCCACTGGATAGATTTGAGTGTTAACGTCCAGAATAAGATCCATCTTAAAACTCTCACTTTCACAATGCAGTCGGGAAACTGTGTGGACAAGGTGATACAGTTAAACGTTGATTATGTGGGAATCGTTTATCAGACTTTGGCTAAATTACAATGTATAGAATGCAGGGCCACTTATTTCCATATCATTGAATAACAATAGTGCTTATTGTGAAGTGTTTCGTTCTTCAAAAGCTTCCATTCATTTGCATATAGATTGCCCTGTGATGGCCCTGAATTCTATAAGCGCTCCCAGACTTTTTCCAGGGCTCCACACTAACACTTACTCCTTGTCCATTGGAAAATAAATTCAAGACTTGAAGAGTACAAAATCAAAAATGAAACAGAAAACTCGGCGATATGGAAAGTAACTTTCTTGGCTATGATAGAAAGAAGATTTTTTTCCTTTTAAAGGCTTACAGTTTCAAACCGTTTGCAAATGACATGAGAAAGAAACCATCGACTATAAAGATCTTCGTCGAAGCAATCCTAGATTTTTGGCTTTTGTAAGGAAAGAAGCAGCTTGCAGTGAATGCAACGCAAACTCGTCTCATCCTCATCTAAGGCTTACCTCTGTCGAACTTTTTTCCCTCAGGATCGATGTCTTTAACGTCGAAGATGTCCTCGAACAGCACGCCAGCCATGTTGAACGCAAAATGACCAGGCGCACTTTCGATGTCAACTGTTCATGAACAGCACTGGGGACCGGTGAACTTTTATATTTAAGAGTGACACAAAAATTATGTCCACTGTTCATGGATTTTAGTCATTAGTAATGGAATAAGAAAAAATAAGTTATGTTAAAGGCATCAACTCTGTTATCACGGGAGAAAAACAAGTGATTTTGGGAGAAATATAGGGTTGGATTCAGTGACACCTCCCCACTCAGGCAAATCAAAGTACGAGACAGACTGGTGAGAGTCAAACACGTGAAGCACCGAACATGGCCGACGAGGAGTTGAATACTCCTGCAAAACCTCATAGAAAAAAGCAAGCAGGCCCTAAAGCTGAGAGAAAAAGGAAAAAGAATAAGCCAGAAGAAGATGTTAGCGCTGGAAGAAATCCAAAGGCCTTTTCATTCAACTCCGCTTTGCGGGCTTCTCGTCAATTTCGTCGCAAACAAGACGTTGAAACGAAGCGACATCATGACCCGAAAGTGGATCGAACGCCTTCGGAACCTCCGCCTTACATCATAGCCGTGGTGGGACCGCCAAAAGTTGGAAAGACGACACTTATAAATTCTTTGTTAAAG
>OX421454.1:14926922-14931922 GCA_949126865.1 Montipora capitata | reverse complement strand
TTTGGCAGGAATTGAACTCATGACCTCCTGCATACCAGCCTGATGCTCAACAAACTGAGCTAGCGGTCTGCGGTACATGTATATGACAGGCTTCTCCATACATGTCGCTTTATTGGTATCATAATGCAGCTGTAATAGAGCAAGTTTCAATCGAGTGTCTAAAACCAAAACCATAGTAATTACTGTGGCCAATCCAGTAAACCAATCAAAACTCAAACATGTAGCCGACACAAAGCACGGGAAAATGTGCATGTGCGAGCCACTATTGGTTTTGGTTTTGGTTTCACTTCTGATTGGTTGAAAAAGTGGCACAAGAACTTTGAACCAATCACTGAGTGAAGTAATGCGAAACATAAGCAATTCACGCTCCAAATTAAATGAAATTTTATTTTGCTCATCTGTAACAAATAATATTGTTTCTTTTTGTTAAATTAAATGCAGGTTGTGGAGATCACACTCTTCAACAGATCAGTCTTTTGCCTGATCCATGTCCGTTGCCAGATACAGAGAAGAAACGTTCATTGAACGAGAAGGAACGGCTAATTTATGCACCCTTATCTGGAGTTGGTGGGGTGGTGTATGACAAGGTACAGCTTGTTTCTTAAAATAATTGCGCATGTGCATCACCATACTGATGCTAATATGTTAAATTTCTTCTGAAAGTTCATTTACCATAATTATTTACCCGTGTATAAGTTGATTCTGTGTTCAAGTCGACCCCCTATTTTTGATGTCAAAAAAGCAATTTCTTAATTTATTTTTCAAATGTTCATGGGATACATGTACTAATCTTGTATTATTTGATTCTGGAACTGTGCATACACAAGAAAATCAGGGCCTCAAGTGCTTAATAGTTTTTTGGTTCAGTATTTGTTGTATATGCGGGCATTTTTTCCTTGAGTTTTGAAAAAGTTCTCAGAAAATCAAACATGTAAACCTCAAACTAACCTGTTTCATTGTTCAAGGATAAAGGGCTTTATCCTCTCAACATCACAGAAGCAGGAGTCAGTCTTTGAAAATGACTTCAAAATTGGTCCTTGATTTATAATATTACTGATTACTGTTAGTCTTTTTGTCTCATTTAGGATGCCATATATATCGATCTCGGTGGAAGTCAGGCTGCTAGAGAAAAGTCAAAGTCTACATCTGAGGTGATTGGAAGACTGGCGTACAGTACACATTGTTCATACATGTAAATTAAAAAGGAAAGGAAAGGAACTTTATTTAAGTGTCCAGTCATTCTAGCGCTGGAGCACTAATCGGGCACACTGTAAAATGAAATTAACAATTAAGACAAATCAAGTCAAATGTTTTTGAGGAGAGGGGAAACCGGAGTACCCACAGAGAAAACCTCTCAGTGCAGAGTAGAGAACCAACAAACTCAACCCACATATGACGCCGAATCTGGGAATTGGACCCCGTGCCACATTGGTGGGAGGCGAGTGTTCTCACCACTGCGCCATATCCCTGCACCCCTGCAACAACAACAACTTTATTCATGTACATGTAATTCAGTGAAAGGGAAGGCTACTAGAGGTTATCCCTCCCAAGGGTATCTATCTGCAGCTGGATGTAATTGAATGAGTTGATTTTGATGTGGGAGGAAAATCGGAGTACCCAGACCTGACTGATTCTTGGCCCACATTATGACGGTAGACCTCATGGCCTAGGCCAAGATTAAACCGGTGTCACAGAGGTGGGAGGTGTGATTGATAACTGTTAAGCCACCCTGACTCCTCAATAGGGATTCAACCTTGCAAGTGTGACAAAAGTTGTCATGAATAAAGTAATGTACACTGTACATGTACATACAGCAACAAAAAAGTGTGGTCAAAATGGTACTGTAGTACACGTAAAATTATACAGGGTGTAAATATACATTGTTGGGAAATTATGTACATGTACACTGTAATCCTTTTTGCATGGGCAAATCCTGGGAATTACTCTGTATATGTTACTGACATACAGCTGCAATCCATGTGCATGTACTGTAATTCTAAGATAACAGAAACTAATGAATTGTCAATGTTTTTACATAAATATGAAATAGGCAAAGAGTTCCTACAGTATAAGGGATTGCATTTAGTGTTGCAAAAAATGGAATTTGATTTTGTTGTCTTACAGAAGTTCTGTACATGTATGTGTTATTCATGAGATGCTTACATGTACGTGTATAGTAAAGAATTTGTCGACTGTATTTAAATTGTGTTTGTGCATTGTACAGAAATCAAATCGTGTCAATTTAACTTGAGTCAAATTGTAGCTTGGTTTTTGAGGAGATGGGGGGCGTTTTCCATTTACAAAAAATTTCCGGAAATTTCGGTGGACATTTCCATCGGGTGAAAAACGTGTTCCATTTAACTCAGGTCCGTTCGCTGCCCAGTGATTGCGATTTTACGTGCCAAAATTTGAAAATGTGGCCGTGAATAGCCTGGAAGTGGTAAGACCTTTCAAAAGTTGTAAATGGAACACACATTTCCATCGGAAAAATTCCAACGGGAAAACAGGACTACCTTTTCAGAAGTTCCGTTTATTCCGGAAAATTTCCAGTGGAACGAACCAAAAACGTGTGTTCCATTTACATCCCAACCGGAATTTCCGGAATTTCTTGGTAAATGGAAAACGCCCAGGAAAACCGGATAGAGAACCAACAAACTCAACTCACACAAATCAAACCCAGGCCACAATGCCGGGAGGCGAGTGCTTTCACCACTGTGCCATCCCTGTGCCATCCATATACATGTATTTACATTGTATATATTTACTTTGTATTTGTACAGTTATTCAACGTAAGATGTTACATTTGTCACCATCCATGGGAAAACTAAGAAAAACCTTAGACATGCATACACTGTAAATTATATAACATCGCATATGTGTGTATTTTATGAGTAGGGCAATACATGTAGATGTTACTTTGGCTTCTCTTGTGCATGCTAACACACGCCAAAATTAATATCTTTTGTTGTGTGGTGTGTTTAAAGTTTTTATAGCAGCCTGTCAGGTGCATGCCAAACAAGGAAAAGAGCAGTATATCATGGTTGGCAGAGTAAATGCTTTGAAGTCGACCTGTGTATTGGACTCTCTGCCCTATCCAAAAATTTGGTTTTATCAACGGAGGTTATTATGTAAATTGGCCACCATACAGAGATTCTAAAAGTTGACGTTTCGAGCGTCAGCCCTTCGTCAGAGCGATTCGCGGATTCGTGAAAATTCTTTTTTTGAAGATTCTTTACAAAAGGTCGTGGATTCGTGGACTCGCTCTGACTCAGGGCTAACGCTCGAAACGTCAGCTTTTTAGAATCTCTGTACGGTGGCCAATTTACATAATCGACTCCGTTGATAAAACCAAATTTTTGTATACTACTTCCCCACCGACGCAGCACCACAGTTTCTTTAGAAACTACCCCCTTCATTCCCTGCCCTATCGTTGACTCTGGGGATGGGCATTGTACATTTACCTAATGAGTAATTAATAAATGAAGGGAAATGAACTGTATAGTGCTGTGCAAAAGTAATATGAATGAATATCTGTGGTTTTAATTTTTTTTTAATGTTTAGGGTTATTTTACCAACAAAGTTGTTTTTAATTTTCTGTTGCTTCAAGGTTGAGACTAAACCAAGTAATGAACTAGTGTCATCGCTGATTGACACAAAACAGACAATTGATACAAAAATGAGAATAAGCCACCTCACGTTATTCAAGGTAAGGTTATCAAGAGATCTCATTCTATTTTCCCATTTTGATGAAAGAATAATTATATAGAACGTCAAGAAAACATAGAGTGACAATGTGCAATAGCAACAGACCAGATTCTTTACAAAAGGTCAATTACGATTTTTATGAGAGGAATTAAGACGGAATCCACCAGAAGTTCTAGTAACTAACAAGTGGACAAAAACCTAGTACCAAGATTATAAACATCGTGTTGCAAACTTCTGTACGACTGTTTTAAATATCTTCTCAAAAAAAGTCATCTCTAGCAACACCGAACTTCGTAAGAAACACTTGAAAGTACTGGTGAAATGAAACTGATGATGAAATTTTACCTGTGTTTGCACAATTTCTCTGAACGTTGAAATTTAATTTTTTCGTTCCCATGGGAAATTGTTTTCGGTGTTATTTCAGGCAAATATTTATATCTTTAGCTTTAAGAAATGTAAAAAGGACTGTAAAATACTCAAAATTATTCTGGTAGCAGATTTTTGTCCACTGAAAACTGAAATTGCTCGATTTTCTATCGGATTTCGTCTTAAGTCATTTTTTCTTGCAGATTTTTCAGTGATACATGTAGAAAGAATTTTTTTTTTCAATGCGCGTGCACGCGGAATTCTGTGTATCCTGCAATCTGATTGGCTCTTGGAGCGGGCGGAATATTGTGAATGGAATCATCTGATAATTGCAGTATTGTCTGATATTTGTCTTTGGATAATAAGGATTGCAAACTACTGTAGACCAGCCTTAGGCATAGGGCACATGTATGAAACTTCAACGGATTGTCTTGAATTTTGGCCTGAGGATTCATGGGATACCAACCTAAAATGTTGTTTGAGTTATTTTCTTTTTTTTTTAAATTTGAACTCCCGCAATGGCCTTCGACATAACCTTTATCGGTAGAATTTAGATAGGCGTACGTGAGACAAAATTAAATTTCTAGGCAACCAATTGATGGTTTGAGTCTGACGTCACGGCGGCCATGTTGCATGGCAAAAGTTTACGTTAACCTGTCTATCCGCTGGGAACTAAACTTTATTATTATGCAAATTCTGTGAAACGAAATTGCATTGTATTACCATCCAACATGCCACCGTGTCGCGTGGGTGCTACCCTGCGAGCAGAGGCCCTTCGATCTTCCTAGATAAGTCGGGAAGAGGAAGGGACCTCTGCCAGCCGGCTCGACATTTCGTGTTGAGCATGCGTTAAAAATTCAAACGTAACGTATTCGGGAGTCAGTCACGCCTGACTAGTAACCGCAAAACCACAAAACCAAAACAAACAG
>OX421454.1:14844422-14924422 GCA_949126865.1 Montipora capitata | reverse complement strand
CTATTACTAATAGTCCTCTAGTAGTGCAGCCAATCAAAATGCAGGGTTTGCATTAGTCCACTAGTTGGGTGATACTAATTATTTTTATTCATTCTGGTTCGAACAGACACTTGTTCAGGTTTCAAAAAACGTTGTTGTTGTTGTTAAAGACTTAAGGTTGTATGAACAACAGAGTTGTTTACTTGGCTAGCGCGTGGTGTTTCATGATTCATTCACTATTAAGGTGTGTCATGACTCAAGATGTGGGAAGACTTTATACTGATGCTTTCGTTATTTCTTTTTTAGTGATCAAGAGTCGATGAAACCATTTGAGCGAGTTGTTAGAGATGAGAATGGCCGCACAAGACGCAAAGCAGTTTTTGATGACGAAAATGGGTTCAATGAAGGTGATATGAGTAGTGAAGAAGACGATGATGATGGTGCCGTTGGTATTGAGGATAACGAGACTTCAGATCATGATGATGTAGGGGTTGGAGATGATGACCTTGGTGATGGTGGTAACTCCATTAAAACTAAGGCATTAAATGACAAGAGAATCAAATCCTTGGAAAGTAATAGCGTTGGTGATGTTGACGAGGACGACGAGGACGAGGACGAGGACGAGGACGAGGACGAGGACGAGGACGAGTACGAAGACGAGGACGAGGACGAGGACGAGGACGAGGACGAGGACGAGGACGAGGACGAGCACGAGGACGAGGACGAGGACGAGGACGATGACGATGACGATGACGATGACGATGACGATGACGATGACGATGACGATGACGATGACGATGATGATAAGGAGCAGGAGGAGGAGGATGAAATAGTTTTCAACATTAAAGCTAAAAAACAAACTGAAAGAGTACATGTAAATATGCCAAAGAAAGTCAGAAAAGGAGTAGAAAAAACAAAGGAAGGTTGCTTGCGCAATAAATTTGACAAAGATCCAGTGCAAAGGGAAAGCGAGTACAGTGAAATGGAATTCGAAGAGGACAACGATGAAAGATCTGTTGACGACGTGGGTTCTGATTCAGAAGTTCAGTTTTCAAAAGGAAAGCGAAAATTAGTTCAGGGATTGAACGGAGGAAGACAGAGGATTAAGAAGTTTAAAATGGAAACCAACTCATTGGAAGGCAATTCCAAAGAATTTTCTTCAAAGCGATCAAAACATGCTACAGCAAAGAGGGATGAAAATAAATACACAGATGCGCACTCTAGCAAATTCAGGACAAACTCCAAAAGCGGGATTTTAAAGGAAAGAAACCAAAGTGAAATTGATATGGAAACTTTAGATTCCGAGCAGGAAAATGAATCTGTTGACGATGATGCAGATGGAGAAGATTCAAGCCTTGTATTAGCAGAAGAAGAAGAACAAGAAGAAGAAGAAGGTAATTAAGTTGCAAATTCACACGACCAAATAAATGAGTTTGTTTATCCTTAGTTGAACAACTCAAATGCAAAGGGTGGCAAGAAGTTACTACAGTAAGGCAACCACGGCTAAGAGCGGCAAATTAAAACAAAAAATGACTGACAGAATTTTTTTGCTATTTAAAGAAAGGAAAAAATCCTCAGGCTGCAAAATTAAAAGAAAACGTAACATTTAACTTTCTTGAAAGTTTCTAATATTTTTTGGCGTCTTTCGGGTGGCATAAGACGCTTTCTTTTTTCAAACGAAAAGGTTTCTTGTCATGAATTCCTGTAGTTGTTTCATTTTCTCTGTCCCTGTTCCAATATCGAGTTTTCAGAAATAAAGATCTCTTAGTTTCGGGAAACAGCACCCTGCTCCCAGGGGGGAAAAACGTCTTTTGTTTTCTGAAAATCTCAACATTGAAAATGAAGGGGAAAAAAGTTTTTAAAAAATAATCTTTAGCCCTTTCACTCCTAATATGGTGACGTACTCAAACATGTTCTCCCTTTTAAGTAAGGTGTATGTAAGTAATGTGTTTTCACCCTTTCAAGATGAAATAGGAAAACAAGTTATCTTAAGTTTTCTTTAGATCAAGATCATTTCTGGTCTGCCAACTGAAACAGAAGGCATTTTCTTGTGGGACAGCGCGGCAAAAGCATGAAGGGATCGCCACTGTTTATTAATAATCCCGCTGTGCGTTCACGCGCAACAACGTTTGTTTTCACGAACAACATGTCATTGTTTTCTTTTGACGTCATATACATGTATTTCCATCCCCTCCTCCCTCCTTAGCGAGCGTTTTTTTTAATTTTTGGATATTGTGGAATCCATGGAAACGTCAATGAGCCGTACGCTTTACGGTCAAAGAAAATCTCAGTTGCATTTTCAGTGATTTTGTCATGCATTTTTCAGGTTTGTTAAAGTGGAAAGAAAACTTGGCCCAAAAAGCTGCATCTGCGTTTCTTCAGCGCCAACAGGATACAACAAACTTGCAGAAGCTCGTATACGGAAATGGTATATTTCCACTTATCTTGACATTCTTTTTGTAAGCAGGAGATAGTGTTTCGGTTTTTAAAAAAATGTAATTTACATGTAGTAGCTGCTAGTACGATGTTTTGTTAACAATAACAATAATTCCATGATCAAATTTTGGTTATGATATCATAAATGGACAGCAAGGCGAGTAAGGCCGAGTTGGCTATAACCAAACTCAGAGCAATAGGAAACACGTGACAGTACTTCAAGTTGGTGGCGCCATGCGACACGTGACAGGTGTTCGAGGATGGCGGCGCCAAGGAAATTTAAAAGTGAAACGAAATGGTTTTTATTTTTATTTTTTTTTCCTCTTTCCTACTTTTTTGTTGCCTGATACACACGATACTGTGTTTAATAAAGATTCCCCCCCCCCCCCCCAAAAAAAAAAAAGAAGTTACATTTCCCAACTATATTTGTTCTGGTTGGGTGTTATTCTTTTTCAGTGTTGAAAATAATGGTCCCCTTAATCTTAAGCCTAACAAAATCTGTAAATTTTAACTATGGCCCTATTTTTGTTTCTTTCTTCTTCATTCGCCTCCCTCTTTAGATCTTCAAAATTCCACCGAACAGGAGCCTGTGGATGACAGTGACGATGATAGAATAGGCGGCATCTTTAAACTAAAGCCAAAGAAGAGTTCTTTAAGTTTAGGTACCATGCATGAGAGAGACTGTTCACTAGCGGTAACTAGTATGTCAATGAGGGACTGGAGCAAACCGGAAGTACTTGAAAGCATTCGATGCTGTTTTGTTACTGGCAAATGGAAAGACTCGGAGGATGCCGAGACACTGCTTCAACAAGTTAATCAGTGTATGTATCGATTATGCAAGAGCGTTTTAAAGTTTAAATATTTCTAACGACAGGTCAGTTCATTACCCCTGAATTTGTTTTTCCTCATCTTTTACTGTCTCGTCTGCTGCTCATCTTCGTTGTTGCTGTGTGAAGGGACACGGTTCCTTTGGTCCCTCTCTTCGGAACCGGAATTGAAACAGACTGAGGCTTCCCAAGTTAGATTATAGAAGGTCAACTTTTCTACTGGCGAAAATTTTCAGTTAGTATAATGAATTGTCAAAAATCTGGGTGCACGTTTGCCCATGGATTGAGTGTATGCGGTGGTTTCTGTTCAGCGAATGCTCAAAACGTCAGCTTTTTTTTTTTTTCAACGGTGGTTAATTTATCTTTATCAACTCCTTTGATAAAACAGAGTTTTCATGTTTCACTCTTCACCAACGCCGCACCACAATAGACCATTTTCGAATTCGCACGGCTGGACTGGATCTAGCATGAAATGGAGGCTAATGCGGGCAAATCTTTTCAAACGCAAATTAATTTGCCCGCATTAGCCTCCATTTCATGCTAGATCCAGTCCAACCGTTAGAATACGAAACTGGCCTATTTTCTCAGAGACTGAACCCCCTTTTTACCTACCGGTATTTATAGCATGCTATCTAGTATTTTCATAGTAGTTTGACTTCAGATAGACTGCTTGAAGTCCGTTTTTCTTGGTCCATCGAGTATGCGACCTTACAATCTCGTCTCCCGTTCCAATCTTTCTCATGCACCGTTTTTGTTCAATATTCGTTAAGTTTTGATGGACAATGAGACAGAAATAGACTGCCAACAGTCTAGGCTTCAGACACAGATACCAAGACGTACGGTTGCATGGCGAACTGGCTATCCTTTGTTAAAAGCATTGGCCTTAATACAAACAACATAAAATAGGAAATTGAGAAGGATTCCCGGAGAATTTCACGAATATGAAGCAGGACTGAAATGTCTTAGCCATTGGGAGAAGTTTTTGAAATACTTTTTTCCCATTCATACCTTGATCAAGGGAATAATCTTCATCGCGTTGTTTAATAGTGTCTGATGAGGAGCTCTTTGGGGACTTTGAAGATCTGGAGACAGGTGAAGTGCACAGGGGTAAGGATAAAAACGATTCCCACTCAGATGGGGAGGGACATGCATCTGATGACAACAAATTAGTGGAAGATGATGGAGGGAATAAAACAGAACAAGATGGTGAAAGACTGGAAAAGAAGAAAAAACGAAAAGCTGCTTTTGACGCTGTGTATCCTTCCAAGAGATACTAACAATACAATACAATACAATACAATGCAATGCAATGCAATACGATAAACCTCATTTTGAGAAGGTAACATAAATTATTAACCCAAAAAGTTATCTAACCTTCGGCCCTCACTATAACAAATTTACAGATGAGACTAAATCGATGAAAAAGAAAGGAGCGTAAAAAAGATATCACAGAACAATACAAGATACTGTAATAAAAGGAACTAAACAATAAGAAAAAGAAAATTAACGTACATGCAAAAAAAGTGAAAATAATAGAAAATACTAATATTATTAATTACATAACAATGTAATTACAACGAAGAAGTAAACGACAGTCATAGCATATTACAGCGGTTTTCAATTGACTGTCGTAAAACAAATACCAAAAGTAATTACTTGGACCATTCACAGTCGGTGCAAATTCAACAGCGCAATGACCCAATCCAGATTCATAGCAATTCCATGTAACTTGCTCAAAGTGCTGGAAATACCATGCATGCAAGTCGTGATAGGCTTTGGCTTTCCTTTTCATTGGTTGATAAACTGGTGCGAGACTTTTAAACCAATCACCAAGTGTAGCAACTGCAATCGAGTAATTACTTTCGGCAGTCATTTGAAACTGCTTTAATTCTTCAAGATGATTAATAACATCATTCGTGGAAAACTGGAGAAAGAAGTTGGGAGTTTTATGCTTAAAGCTAGTTAGCTATGATGAAAAAGTAGAAATTGTAGAAGGTGATTGACGTTGGAATTTTGTTTACGCCTTTTAACTTCACCCCTCTTTTGTTGAACGATATGTTAATTGTATTATCAAGATACCGCAATTTTCCACCCATAGTCTCTTTACACTGCATAAGCTACAGCATGACTTTTGGTTCTCCACAAGTGCATCAAATTTTGTGTGGTTACCGATTAGATTGTGAAGATAACGTGTTAAAACAATCTCTGAGGAGTGGTACTTTGAAAATTTGAAATTTTGGTAAGAATGTATTTGATCATTAGTGCATTTGCCACTCATGAATTGATTAGTTTTTGATGGCAAATAACTCGCTCGTTATCAAAGCCAAAATGCTTAAAAGAGATGTAACTTAGTTTAACAAGTTCTTTTACCTTTTGAAGTCAATTTGTAAAGATGTATGTTAGTGAAACACAAATGTAAACTATGACGTCAGCAAAGATTCCCTTACTGACTATAGAATTATCGCTTAACTAATCAACCCTAGGTCATACACTTTTATTAAATCAATGCTAGGCTGTTGCATTGTTATCCATTTGACAATCTTAAGATATGATGAAGGAGATGAAACTTCATATTATGACGATCTCAAAGCACAGATGTCCGAGCAAGCTCAGTTAAATCAAGCCGAGTTTCAAGACCTAGATGACGAAACGCGTGCACATTACGAAGGGTTCAGACCCGGAGTATACGTAAGGGTTGAGGTAAGATGGTCATTCACAGTAGCAATTGACCGAATGCATAAATGGCGGCCAAAAATGTATTCTTTTGTTTATGTGCTAATGAGACTCACTAGCCTCGCTCTCGAATGACATTTCTATTGAATTTTGTCCATGCAAACGAGGCTAGTGAGGCTAATTAGCAAATAAACAAGAGAATATTTTTTTGGCCGCAATTTAAGCATTCGGTCTATAGCATACTGCCAGGGTTTTGTTCTTAAGATAGTCTACTTTGAGACTGATACTGTCCAGATGGGGGTTGGGGGAGACTGTTCAGCATGTGCTTTATGTGTTTGTTGATGTAGTGGATTGTGCTTTTATTACATATGTGCATGAAACTTCATTTTGTGTCACCAGTGCATTAATTGCATTAACAAGAAAATTTTCAATTCATTGGCAATAGACCATATTTGTATTGTCAGTAATAGATTGGAACTAGCTTGCAATGGATGCTAATGCGGGGAAATCTTTTTAAATGCAAGTACTTTTTAATATATTCTCCTGCATTAGCCTCCATTACAAGCTAGTACCAGTCCAATACTGAGAATACAAATATGGTTTAGTAAATTTTCAGCTCCGACTATTGCATTTCTAGCTTTTTGATTGGCGAAAAAACTCCGACTATGAGCCAATAGTCGAAGTTTTACGTCATATGGATAATAGTGCGCCAAGATGCTCTTTCCGGACGCTTTGTAAAATTGTGGAAATAAAAATCGGCGGCAAAACCCGGTTTGAGAATTTACTAAAACAATTATTCCATTCGCCCTTGTTGGATATGAAGTGATTATAACCAACTCGCGCTACGCGCTCGTTGCTTATTTTATCACTTCATATCCAACTCGGGCTCATGGAATAATTGTTATTTATTATATTTATGTCAATGCACAGGCCACTCACGCCAAACTTCAACATAATATTAGCCAATCAAAAGGCTGATACGACAGTTTTTCATTAGTGAAAAAAAATAGCCCGACCAATCAAAAGGCCGATACTATAATTTTTCTCTAGTGAAAACATCGTATTTCATTTTTATTTCGTCACGGAAGTGTACGTAAATCTCCGCTATATTTATGTAGTAAACAATGATCTGTTATTAACAAATTTAGTAAACAAGTACGTCTTAATTAAGTGATCTTTAATTTTAAAAGTCGAGATGGTGTTAGACTTCCGAAATTCCTAAGGTATTAAGTTCCATAGTTCCATTCTCTTAGTGCATGAACAGCGAATTCCCTGTCTCCATAGGTCTTTGTATACGATCTAGGCTGCATTAAAAGTTCATTACTAACAGACCTCAATGATCTAGTATGAGAACGATAATGTAGTTTCTGAGCTAAAGAGCTAGGCGATGTCCCATTCAGTGATTTATACACCAAAAGCAGAATATTGAAAATAATACGGTATTGAATCGGCAGCCAGTGAAGCTCGCACAAAACAGGTGTAATGTGCTGAAACCTACTCATTTGCAACACAACTCTAGCCGACGTGTTTTGTACATACCGCAATATTTGTAACTGATATTTAGGCAGGCCATATAATAATGCATTACAATAATCTAGTTTCGATGTTGCAAATGCGTGAACAACAAACTGCTGCTGGTTCGTTAGTGAGATACTTCCTAATTGGTTAAGCATTGGGCGTTTGTGCGGGAGGTCGCGAGATCAAAAACTGAACCGCGCACCGGTGGCTCAGTTGGTTGAGCATCGGGCTGTCATGCGGGAGGTCGTGAGTTCGACTCCGGCCGGACCAACACTCAGGGTCTTAAAATAACTGAGGAGAAAGTGCTGCCTTTGTAAATTACATCTGCAAATGGTTAGACTTTCAAGTCTTCTCGGTTAAGGACTGTAAACCGGAGGTCCCATCTCTTAACCCTTGCTGGAAATTAAAAAGTATGGGACGTTAAAGAACCCACTCACTATTCGATAAGAGTAGGGGACGTAGTCCCCGGTGTTGTGGTCTGACCTTATCTGGACGGGGGCATCTTTCACTTCCTAAAATAAATTGTAAACTGTGTAATAAGCAGTCTCGCTTAAGTCCCCCGAAAAACATTGTAAATTAGTCCTGAAAAGCCCGAGGGGAGAGACCAAGCGCTTCACTTCACTTCACTTCAAAATTCCGGGTGGATATTTGGATTTTGAGTAGCCAAGCAAAGCGTGCCTTCAATGCTATCCAATGTTTTAGTAAATACTGAATAGATAATTATAGATAATTATATCTGCATTCTCCACCATTGTGATTATCGTCATCACCATCACTATCATTCTGGCCAGCCATCCTCGTTATCGTCAGTGATTAGCATTTTTCTCCCTTTCTTTCAGTTGGATCAAATGCCTTGTGAGTTCGTGACCAACTTTGATGCCAAATATCCTGTTATTCTTGGCGGTCTTCTTTCCAGTGAAGAAAAGATGGGATTTCTCCAGGTAAGAGCTTTCCAAAACAGACAAACAGTTCACTTCTTGGTCTTGAGTGGTGTCTAGATTCACTTCGACCATCCGGTTGCTCTATCACTGAACTGGAACTGAATCCCACTGAGTGAGAGCGTGGCCATTAAACTGGCGTTGATATTATCAGCCGTTGTGTGAATGGGGGTGACAGGCCTGCGCGACTCCCACACTCGTGTTATAGCCATTCTCATATCTTTGCTCCCGCGAATATAATTTTATTTTGCGTTGGCCTTATCTTTGGTACTTAGCCTTAGCGTTGACATTAGTGGTCTTCGATTTGAGAGCGTGTAGGAGATACTGTACGAAGTATGCACTTTGTTGAGTCTTGTTAAGTTGGCAGTCGTAATATTGTTTCCCAAAATCATATTTGTTTATATATCATCACTGGTCCGAACACATCCCATGAACCCATGAAATCAATAACAAATAAAGAAGAAGTACGTGTCTGGAGTGTTTTAAAAGCAGTAATTCTTTTTTTCCTGTTACTTTTTCTTCAGTTACGCTTCAAGAAGCATCGATGGCACAAGCGCATACTTAAGACTCGTGATCCGCTGGTCGTCTCAGTTGGCTGGCGTAGATTCCAGACACTTGCAATGTACTCGATTCAGGACCACAACGGCCGGCATCGGCTTTTAAAATACACCCCAGAACACTTACACTGCATGGCTACCTTTTTTGGTAAGGGTTATTCCGTATAATTGTGGCTGCCTCTTATTTCAATATCAAAATTGCCAGAGGGTGGATTTATCTTGATTTTTTTTACAATGGCAAAAGGCATGGAATTTTCCCTTTAAAACAGAGTGGAAAGTCATCTACCTGCAATTTTGACTCCTACATGTAGCTGGCACTTCACGTTTTCCTGTAGGATTCACTTCCCTGTCGTACCAAGTTGATCGATCTCGTAGTTTTGTAGGGTCTCTTCAAACAGTGAACCGGCACACTTTCGGGATCTCCTCATTATCTATCTGAACGTGCGTAATTTTAGAATTTACAAGTCATGGGAAGTGCTTTTGAACTGCATATTTTCGTTTAGTGAAAACACTTGGGAATACCCTTTGTCTTTAGTAACTAAAAAAATTATTTGCATACATGTAGTTTCATACGCTCCTGAATGGGATAAGACAACTTGAAATGGCGCGTGAACCTACTTGTCCATTCCAAAATTTGAGCAAAACAACTTCCCAGCTGTTGCTAAAGAAGCATTTGTTCTTACAATTGTATTCATTATCCTTTTTGCATGTATTGGTTTTAGGCCCCATTGCTCCTCCTGGTGCTGGTGTTCTAGCTATAAAGAGCGTAGCAGGCAATACGGTATGCACTGGCAATTCAGTTTCAAGGTTTTATGTGAAAGACATACCTAAACGGTCATAGCTTAATCTGGATCTCCTACTTTGCGGAATTAATGCATGCAAGGAGATGTGTTGTCAACTGGAATTTTCCACTGTTTGGTACATTATGGCTAGCTCACGTTGACATTTCCACTTCCCTCATTTGGCTTGTTTGCGCAGTTCTTGTTTGCGCAATATGTTAATTGACGATTGCCAATTTGATCTCGTTAGGCTTGCTTGTTGCAATACAGGGAAGATAAAAGCGAGCTTTAGCATCGCATCCAGTTATATCAAACGTCAAACGGGTGCTTGTCATAAAACCATGAAAATTTTCTTTTTCAACTCTAACTCACTCTATTGAGAAGTTACTTGATATCTGTAGCAAACATGCAAGGAATGAGCTTATATCAAACAAGGCTCTTCCATTTTTCACAAAACTCAATTCTCGGCCGATATTTTCCAATTGGCCTGAACGTGATGTGAAATCTCTGTGTTGTCTCTTTACAAATCAGCTTTTTTGAATATATATACATTTTTCTCTTGACTTTTAACGAGGCAGCTATGTAGCTCACCTGCATAAAGGGTCGCGGGTTTATTATTCTTTCATTATTATTATTTTTTCATGTTTAGGGGATCATGCAACCAGCCTATTTTAGCGTTGTACTTTCTTTTGAATTTTCCCTGTCGTAGTCATAGCGATGCTAGAAAGCCTTGTTAATATTAAACACTGAAAGAAAAGGATGTTAATAGTCCACTTCGGAAAATGTTTTCTCTTGGGGCCATTGTAAGTCCCAAGAGGAACTGGTAACAATGCTTATGGCTTTTTTTTTTGGGGGGGGGGGGGTGGGTGGGGGAGAAACAAAGAGTACTATGTTTTTTTCCGAAGTGGCCTATTTGCCATCTATTATGAATAAAAGGCCCATGTGGAAACCTGTTTCTGCGTTGGAAATTGTTATGAGGCATACTTGATGGCTCCATTTTAAAGTTATATTTATTGCATCGTTTATTGTTTTAGCTTTATGTGAAGTTTTTTATTTATTATTTTTATTTGATTAGAATTATTTATTTTGCGGTACAAAAAATTACCGACTTAGAGCAACAAGTGGTTTTCACGTTACGTTGCCGCGACCATGTTGGTGGACAAAAAGGCCTCTCACTAGGGACCTAGAGATCTACATTACGAGTCATTTTCTAAACTGTGTCGTCATTAGTCCAACTCGTTGAACTTCTATAAACTACCCGAACTATCCGGGAAGTGATAAAACCTGGCGAAAAATGTTGATATTCAGCGCTATGTGCTCACGTTGGCTTCAGAACTTGAATTTTACGTTGCAGATTTATTTGGGGGCGTTCTCGTTGACATCTCCGTCGCAGAAACTTAAGGTCCCTATTAGGTCCTTTTGTTTGTCCACTTGCAATATCACATTGCATCTTTGTTGTCTGTGTCTCTAGAGATTGCTTGCAAACCACCTATTGGTGTTTAAGCCAGGAGCACACTGGAGCTATCAGCTTAGCAAAGTTTCATGTAAGCAAGTTCCCCATTGTGCGGTGCCGCTTTCAGCGCCTTTCGTCCAGCGTGCAATCGGCGCCGAGTATTCAACACGTTGAATAATTCAGGGAACCCAACATCAATTTTCGGAAAAGATCTGTTCGGAAGATGATTTGAGATCTAGGATTTTCGGAACATTTGTTGTAAAATTCCTTGCTTGCCTTCCTGTCCTAGGATTTTCGAAGATCTAAAACATGGTATAATTGCCCATTTTTAACGGATTTTTACCCTACAAAGGTCACCTAGAATTTTCGGGAGCCTTTTTCTGGCTCAAATTTTCGAAAAGGTAAGTTTTGATCCCTATAATTTTCGGATCACTAGACTTTCAGCTAGGGAATCCATGTATCGGTAATTCCACAATTCTATGAGAATAAAACGTGAATTAGATTAAATTAAATTAAATTAAACATGGCCCATCCGAAAGGGGAAGAACAATACTCAAAGCCGGACTCCAGCTCATCAGATGAGAAGAAATTTTGCTTTCTCTTTTTTTTTTATTTCAACTAAGACGAAGACGTTTCAGAGATTTCCAGAAGAAAGATATGGACAAAGCATTAGATTTAGGTTGTTGTTTGGTGTATGATAGAAACTCGACAGCTTTTCACGCGCGCACACTTGGAGGGAATGTTCACTCATGCCAAAAAGTTACTCAACATGTTGAATACTCGGCGTGATGGCACATGTGATGAAAAGTGCTGAAAATACCACCGCGCAATTGGGGAGCTTGCTTACGCCAACAGCCACGAATGAAACTTTGCTAAGCTGATAGATCTGATGTGTTTGGGGCTTTAAACACAACTTTTTCGACGTTTTCAAAAGGTGTTTATCAGTCGATTACATGTTTCCAGAGCAGGGGAGTGATCTTTTTGATTGATTACTCTTTTGGGTTTTTGTTTCCTTTTTTTTTTTATTTCAGGCTGACTTTCGTATTTCAGCAACAGGAACCGTGTTGGACTTAGATAAGTCCGTGCAGCTCGTGAAGAAACTTAAATTAACAGGGACACCAATGAAGATATTTAAGAACACTGCGTTTATAAAGGTGGCTAGTAGTGAGTTTATGCAAGGACAACAGCTGCAATGTCAATGAAAATGTCACTCCAAAATATAACTAAGCATTACCCTGTCTTGTTCTCGTTGCACAATACGCGGCGAACTATCTTGCAGCTGGATGGGTATAAACAGTTTTAAACTAAATGTAGACAATGAATGTTTTTTTGTTGGATGATAGCATTGTCGTCAAACCTAAAATTGGGTGATTTCACGTTGTTGTAGAGAGAGTAGGGACCTTAAGCAAGGACGACGACGACGGCTACGAGAACGTTGCCTAAAAATATTATTTCCCGTTACTGTAATAATTTTACGATTATTCCATGTCGTTCGGCTTGGAAAGTGTGAATGCGCAATCCAAGAATAAAATTGAGGAGAACGGTGTGGACAGTTAAAGAGAAAATTGAAAATTCGTCGCCATGTGCTCTCGTCCTCCACATGACCTCAAATTTGATCATTTCACGTCGTAGTCAAGACGAGAACGGCAAAGAAATGTATCAAAATGTGAAACGCACGTGCAGGGCGTGCAAAGCTATTGTTTTTGCCTACTGAATATGCAAATTTGTTGCGTTCTCCTAGCCGTCGTCGTCGTCCTTGCTTAAGGTCCCTAGTATCTCCCACGAATATGTCCCAGGCTCGATTCCCAGACTTGGGTGTCACATGTGGGTAAAGTTTTTTGGGTCTCTACTCCGCTCCGAGAGATATGCTCTGGCGGGTAATCCGGTCTCGCCATCTTCTCGAAAACCAATCTGCGGTTTGATATGAGTTCATTTCACTTGGTTTCTGTGCAGACTCCCCAATTAGAGCTGCAGTGCTAAATACAGTTAACCTGTAAATAAATGTCATTAAGAACAGTTCATTAATGTTGGTTCCCTTTTTCTTGCTTGACGCAGGGCATGTTTAATTCTGCTCTTGAAGTTGCAAAATTTGAGGGCGCTACAATCCGAACAGTTAGTGGTATCAGAGGACAGGTCAAGCGCGCGTTGAAGGTATGGGTCATAAATTTAGGAGCTTTAACACCAATCTAACATTTTTAATCGGTTTAGTATTTGTTTCTTAAACAAATGCATTTTCTCAATCGCTTTATATGCAGAGTCCCGATGGTGCATTTCGTGCAAGTTTCGAAGACAAAATATTAATGAGTGGTATGTATATTTGTCTTCTGCAGCGTGGCCTTGGTGCCACTATGATGCGGAAAACGCACGCTTAAAGTCGTTAATAACACAAGTTGTTGTTGACCGATATATATCATGGCCACGGTGTTGGTGGACAAAAACAAAAGATCTGTCATTAGCACCAGCGATTGTACATTGCAGCATTATCTACATCTCTTGAGATTGGTTGCAAACAACCTATATATGATAGGGTGTTACCCAAGATGCAATGATTTTAATTTACATGTGACGATCATTCAAGAAGTTGGAAGTTCCCCATCTACATAACTTACACATCAGTATTTTCTTTTATTACAAGGTGAACAGTGAATCGCAGCTGAGAAAAGAGGAGAAATTTCATCTCAATTATTTACTCAAGCAAACATTATAAGTGTTGATTCCGCTCAGGGGGAATTTAAGCAAAAACCATTTTTTGTTGTCTAGATATAGTCTTCATAAGAACTTGGTACCCAGTCTCCGTGCCGAATTTTTACAACCCAGTGACGTCACTGCTCTTTCCGTCCGACCAGAAAGAGAAATGGCAAGGCATGCGTACTGTGGGTCAATTGAGAAAGGATCTTGGACTGAAACCACCTGTCAATGCAGACTCGCTGTACAAGGTTCACAACTTATTCTCGTTCATCGTTATTTATCCTTGAATTTACAAAAACATTAGGTATTTATAAAATGATTTATATGGGGGAATATTTGTTATTATTTTTTGCCTCATTATCACAAAGCTATGATTTTCTACTCAGTTAGCCAAGAATAAAGTGCTGAAAATTGAAAATACATTGCATAATGAGACACTGAATCTCTGGAAATTGGAACCCGATGTAGCGGATAATCTCTGAGCAATAATTCTTTGAGGTTCGAATCGGATCATTTGCGCCTTTGGCACGCAAGAATGTATCACTTTTTGATGGCTAAAAAGTGGCACGTTATCAAAGCTAAAAGGCTTAAACCTGGGAATTTACCTGAGGTTAGCAAATTATTTTCCCCTTTCAGTGAAGTCAATTTGTAAATAACATGGTGCCTTCTGTCAGCAAACTCATATGTTAATGAAAACATGTAAACAGTGACGCCGGGAAAGATACCCTTTTAAAGGCCAAAAACTATGAAAATACTAAAATCGTTGTAAGAGATCAAGCTTAGCGTTACCCGTGGCATACTGTAAGTTACCATTGGAAAAAAAAAAGGCTTTCTTGTTGTTTTCTCTATAATCTGTCCTACTCTAAATAATCAAACGGTTTCTTTCGTAAAATTGTAAATGGTTTGAACCCAGGAGTCATATCATTAAGTAAAGTACGATCGTCCGGGTGAGTGTAGTCCTGAGAAGGACTGTTTGAGATGACATTGACTGACGTTTCGACAACCTGAGCGGAAGTCATCTTCAGAGTCAAGTGATTTGTGTAACGTCAGTAGATACTATAAGAACTCCGGTCGTAGATGTCATTGGTCAACTTATTCAACTTATCCGTTTCGTTTCAGCCTATCGAACGCGTCACCCGCCACTTTAACCCTCTCAAGATCCCAGAGAAACTACAGAAGGAGCTGCCGTTCAAATCGAAACCAAAACTGATGAAGAAGAGAACCAAGCCGACCCTGGAAACCAAGCGAGCCGTTGTCATGGAGCCCAAAGAAAAGTCGGTGAGTAGGAGAAAATGCACGCTAGCTGTTCCAAGGTTTCACCAAACATTGGATATAATTGGTAGTGTGAAAACCGTCTTGGAGCTGAACTCGTAGTTTAGGAATCCTGTGCTCATGTATAAATAGATTTGAAGAGGCTAATAGACCACCATTTCAGGTTTTGCTTTGACAGACTTGTTTTCAAAGCGAGTTCAAGTGTGCGATCAGAATTGTATCCGTTCACATGCAAAGAGGAATGACCAACCAGCTCCAATTTAAGAAGGAGCTGAGCTAAAATTACCTTTTGTAATGGAAACTGCGGCCTGAATCATTTTTGTCTTTTCACCTAGCAAAGAAGTGGGTCAGTACGCAGCTATTACAACGGTCCTCGGGATTGGCTCAGAAAACAATGGACCAAAACAAACGACCAATCAACGATGGACTCTAACCGTAAAAACAATAGGGTCAAAGGAGCGGGATTGATATGCTTTGATTGATTGATTAATTGATTGATTGATTAATCGATCGGCTTCAATCGAGTGATTGATTGAAGTAAATACTACGGAGAAAGGTAGTTCTAAGAAATTGTCTCTATAGACACCTTGGAAGATTCAGGTGTCTTCAACGAGATTCAATGCCAGTGCAATGCCCTACCAGCTGAATTTGTCAGGTGTCTTTGAGAGACAATTGCTTAAATTGTCCAGTTAAGTGCGAGGGTCGCTTGTACGTTGCGTATTATTGATCGATTGATTGATTGATTGATTGATTGATTGTTTGTTTGTTTGATTGATCGGTCGATCGATCGAGCGATTGATTGATTGATTGCCGTTGTCGTTGTTCTCTTTAGGCGTTTACTCTCATGCAGCAACTGAACACTGCAAACAAGGAGAGACTAAGAAAACGCAAGGAGAGTAAACAAGAAAAAAAGAAACTTTCCCGCGCGGAACAAGAGAAGAAGAATTTGAAAAGATTACAGAAACAGAAAGAGCAGAGAAGAAAGATCTTCAGAATGTTGGGACAGGCTGAGAAGCGGAAAAGGAACGCCAAAACATAATCTTCAAGCAACAAACACGTTGTCGCAATGCACCTTCTAGCACTGCTCGAATGTTATACTTCCTTGGAAGCTCGTCAACAGGCGACGATTCTGGTTTCCCTGTGGTTGTGTCCTTTAAACTTATTTCCTATGAAAAGCAAAATGATGCGTTTGTTTTTCGCCTCGACACGACTTGAAGAATTAAAACAAAAGTAGGGCAGACGCATTTAACATCTGATGACCTTTGTTTTCTGTTGAAATGCAGCGCTTGGGCCTACTTCAGTAATAGATGCCTTAAACGTCCCAAACTATCGAGTGCGATAAAAACGACACGGTGTTTAGACATTCTTGTTTATGCACAGTTACGCGCTCACGTCCAGACATACTTTATACACACACGCGCCTCTTGCGCTGCTGAAAGTCCTATTGAGGCTTTTATAATGTCAGAGCTAGCTAGTTGAATAATTTAATTTTCTACAAGACCAAAAATAGGGAAGTCTGTTTACATTTTGTTTTTCTTACTGGCACAAGGCTATCGTTTTGTAATTAGTTAGCCGAGAATAAAGTACTCAATATGAAAAGTGCATTGGATAATGGGGTCTTCGCTATTTCAACAAATCCCATAATACAGTTCATTTTGGGGGGTTATTTGCATTAAAACAATGGATATCCAGTTCAAGAATAAATGACTTCTACCTCCAAAACGTATTGCATTATGGGAATGGGAAAGTAGCGAATCTCTGAAAAATTTAACCGGGAGTGAAGGCCTGGTTCCCAGGAGGGAAACGATAACCGGAAATAGGTCTGCCACGCAGACAAACCAGATCGTCTCTGAGCAATGAAACTTTGAAAATGCGAGATTTTACAAAGCATGCACTTTCGCGAAAGTGCGTTTTTATTGGCTGCAAAGCTAGCCATTTTGATACTATTCGCGTTAGACATATTTGCTGTATATTTGGTCAGTGGTTTCCTTTGTGAATGTCTACTTCCAAATAAGGGAGTGGAATTGTGGGGCCTCGCTTCCGCCATTTTTAGCAAAAGCCTCGGGTGTTTTGTGTTATTTATATAAATCGAGGCGATTCAAGGTTCTAGGAGTTTCAAATGAGGCGTAGAGGTAAGTCGCTTCTTACTATAGTCCGAGTTTGTAACACTTCGAAACAAAATTAAGGTTCATTGAGAAAATAATTCGTGTTAGAGCGTTAATTGTTGAACTGTACCTATATTAGGTAAATCTTTCTGAAGAGGTATCTTGCTAGCGCAGTCATTCAACGAATATCTGCAATATCCCCTGGATTAATGTGGCAAAATTATGGGAAGATCTAAGAAGAGCAATATACAAGCAGTCATGCTATTAAATTGTTATAGAAGATGAAGTTTTTTCTGACAAGAAATATATTTTAAAAAAATCTCCAAAGGAAGTTACGTTGGAATACGTTCTATCGGCAGAATAAACTCTATGCCATTATGCAAATGATGACCATTATAAAATACTTTTTCCATGATGGAGGACATTCTTGTAGAAAACATAGTGTATTGATAATGGCTGTGTAAGAAATTTTAATTCAGGTGAAAAATGTGCTGCTTGTAATACATATTGGTAGGACTTTCTGCATGGATTTCCAGGTGACCTGTTTCTTTTCTACCAGTATCAGTTCAAACAAGACTTTGCTCAATGAAAAAGTGGTTGAGTGATCTCACATTTCTCCTCTTGGATTGCAAGATGTAGTCATCATATAGAGGCCCACTTTAAACGTCACATACAATTCCTGGTCACCTCCAGGAACTTAACTAGGGCAAAGTGGCGACCAAAATCAGGTAAAGGTAAAGTCTGCTACAAGCCTAGAAGGCCCATTAGGCCGGCGCTTATCTCCAGTTACTATAGCGTGAAGCGAATAGAAGTATTTTTACTCCCCCCTGGATGGGATGCCAGTTCATGGCAGCGTTACCCCAAGCATTAAATTCGCAGGTACCCATTTATACACCTGGGTGGAGAGAGGCACCGTGAGAGTAAAGTGTTTTACCCAAGAACACAACACAATGTCCCCGGCCAGAACCCAAACCCAGACTACTTGATCCGGAGTCAAGCGCACTAACCATGAGGCCACCGCACCTCCCTCGACCACAATCAGACCTAGGATTTAAATCTGTGAGAAATAAAGGATTTTACTTAAAATTGCTGGCAAGGAGCAAGTCTACCACTCCAAAGTTAATAACAAAGTTCCACTGTTTCAGAATGGGTATCACATTGACCTTACTTTAGATTATCCTATAAATTCCAAAACATTTCAAAAGGGAAATGCCAATCAATCTTTTGATCACACCTTCCTGTGGTGCTGGGATAACAATCACATATGCACTACAGGAACTGCACAGGAAACTTGAATGAACTTGAACTTTAGTTCCTGGTAGTTTGGTGAATGAATGCAAAGTATCATAGTATTCTTTTGCTGAGTGTATTGCATTGCAGTACATATATTTTATACTGAAAGAAATGCTGGTACCTAAATGGGCCAAACTGGAAGCAGACAGTATTTGCGAGATTCCTCCTAGATTAAAACCCCAAAGCAATCAGTTTTTCATGCAAAGATCAGGGCTTGGTTCATGGCAATGGCAGAAAAATTACCCAAGAGGCTCTAAATGTTAGTCTTCAGCCACTTGGATTTGGATTCTTTTTTGGTACAATTATTATCTTAAGTGTTCTGAATTACATTTCTTATTTCTTCCTTTTATTCAACCTTCTGAATGCCAAGGATACTTTTCTCTACTTTTCTAACTGAATGTTTTTGTCAATTGTAATTAAACTAGAGAGGAATCAGAATTAAAAAGAAAAAACTTTGATTGCAGCTGACCTCACGGCGGTCGTGTTCGTGGAAAGAACAACAACCAAAAAGTCATTTGGGAATTTGACTCTATTATTATGCAAAACATGGGCTACTATCATTATACCGTTTTCTGTTGTTGTGGCACCAACAAGGCTGTCTTACCATTTGAGTGCAATCAAAGAATATTGCTCAACTGTTGTTAGCTTCAGGCTTGCTTCTGATCTATTTATTGACTATTTTCCCTGTATTTCTAAGGGACTGTCTTGTTTGCAGTTTTCAGCTCCATGTGTTCTACCAGTACTGAAAACACTATCGTAGATTGTTCCCCAAATTGAATTAGGTTCTCTATGACTTTGGGGCATTAAGAATAGCTCAGTGCCTTTATAAAGCACCCCTACAAAGTGCCTCAATAAGCCATTTTGTCCTTTAGAGTGTGTCCTCAGCTCTTGGGGAAAAAATGATGGATATACTGTAAGTTTGGAACAAGCAAGACATATGAGCTTGAAGTTGTGGAGTCTGAGTGTTTAGCCATGCCTAAAAAGGACATAAAGGCCCTAATCCAAGTTTGTAAAGAAATTGAAAAACAAGTTAACAAACTCAATGAGAAACAATACCATGCAAACACCACACATCCTTTTAGTACTGGCAGAGCAGATAGAGCTGGCAAGAAAATTGCAAACAATATACACCCTTTAAAACAAAGTAAAATAATCAATAAGTACATGACAGGCAATCCTGGAGATATTTGGGTGATATTAGGAAGCTTTTTTTTTTCTTTACAATTGTTATTCCCTCTAATTTAGTTACGATTCATTTTAGCATTCAGTTGGAAAAGTAAAGGAAAGTTTCCTGTGGATTAAGAAGGTTTATCAATTGTTATTTAAGGAACTTGGTTTGTTATCATTGTTATTTTTCAACTACATGTAAGCAAGTGATGACTTGAGTAATCAAAGGAAGGTTAACGAGAAATGCATTTCACGATTCTTATGATAGTGGCTGTGTCGGAAAAACAAGTAACTGTAAGCAATACAAACAAAACTTGGTAAATATCAAGTGGGACTTTACAAATCCTTTTTACACAATCTGTCTTGTCCTCAAGCCACAACCAAAGCGGGGCCTGTCCTCTGATGTGAAGAGAATATGTACATGTAGACTTATTCCAGACTATATCATAAAAGAACGACAAAAAAATCCATCAGAGATGAGAAGTCCGGAAAGAAAATGGCCTTGGATATAAATAGGGAAGGCAAACGTACATGCAGTATGTTCTTAAAGTCATTTCATTAAACTTCAAGTTTCAGTCAAACATTACACTGTGATCATGTAATAGCTTACTGAAATACACCATTTTTTCTCTTACGTCACTCTTGCCAGCTGAATAATAAGCAACCTAAAGTTTCTCTGCAGTTTCCTCAAGCCCTGTTGTACAAAATACTGAATTTCCGGCCGACAGCAATTAAAGTCACGCTAAAAGTCTTCTTTTTTTCAAGGAAAAGAAAATTGACAGTGTTACAGTCCTTAATTGGGAACCAAAGAGGAGGCTATCCCCTGGTTGGTAGAAACTTGTGTATCTGTCTCATATAAAAAGATCAGAAGTTCAGGAAGAAAATGACTTTGGAATTAAATAGAGAAGGCCAAGGTAGTATGTTCTTAAATTTGATTAATGCATCAAGTTTGAATTAGGCATTACACTGTAATCATGTAATAGCTTACCGAAACATACCAAATTTTATTTTAGGACGCTCCTGCCAGTTGATAAATGAGCAACGTAGAGTTTCCTGTGCAATTGCCTCAATCCTTGTTGTTCAAAATACTGAATTTCCCGCAGCAATTTAAGTCATCCTGGAGGCCGTCCTTCTTTCAAGGAAAAAAAAATTGGTAGTATTACCATCCTTAACCCAGATCCAAAGTGGACGTTGTCCAATGGTTTGTAGAGACATGGACTAATTTTAGACTCTCTGATTAACAGATAAGAGGTCGGGAAAGGAAATGACTTGGGAACTAAATAAACAAAGCAAAGGTACTATGTTCTTAAATTTGTTTTTGGCATCAAGTTTGAAAGAGGCATCATCGATATCATGTAATAGGTTACTGAAGCACACCAAATTGTATTTTAGGTCCATCCTGCCAGATGAATAATGAGAAACCTTCAGTTTCCTCCTCGATTGTTCCTTTTCCCTGTATAGCAAGTAAAAGAATTTTGTTAGTCTTACAGTCCATAACTGAGAACTAAAGCTGAGGCTATGCTCTGGTTTCTAGAAACTTAAGCTCTCGTGTCTCACATCGACAGATGACAAACCCTTGAAGAAAATTCTGTTGGCATATATAGAGAAGGCAAAGGTAAAACATTGTTAAAATTGATCGAAGCATGGAATGTGAGTCGGGCATTACACTGTTAGGATGTAGTAACTTACTGAAGTACACCAAATGTTGTTTTAGGTCCCTCCTGCCAGCTGACCACATGAGTAACCTAGAGTTTCCTCTGCGACTGCCCCAATCTTTGAAGTAACTGAAGTTGTCCTGTAAGCCTTGCTTGTCTTAGGGCCCTTAACCCACAACCCAAGAGGAGACCTTCCTCTAGTTTGCACACAGCTATGGACTTAATCTGGACTGTGTCATATTGACATATAAGAAGTCTGCAAGGAAAGTGACTTTGGATTTAAATAGACAAGGTAAAAGTAATATGATCTTGAATTTCAGTAAAGCATCAAGTTTGAATCAGGCATAACCCTGTAATCAAGTAATAGCTTACTGAAATAACATCTCTTTTTTTTTTTTTAGATCTTTTGCGTTAGCTGAATAATGAGCAACCTAGAGTTTCCTCGTCGCGTACAATGTCCGGTCACATGCGGGACCTTTACATGCCTCAACCGCGACCCAGCCAACTGTATAAACTTAACATATGGCGAAAACAAAGATTTATTGCCCATTTGATCGATGTGGGCAAGTTAAGGCATGAATGAATGTATGTGCGTATTTACCATAAAACTATGCGTAGTAAAAATGAATAATTGTGCAGAAACTATACCGGAATGAGCTTTTCTCAGCGGAGAAAAGATCAGCGTAATTCTACGAAAGTTAAAATCGCTCAACGAAAGTTAAAATCGCTCGACGGAAAGATCACCATAATTCAAATTACCGGAGAAGGGCTTTGGAAGTGGAGAAAAAAGTCTTCCAAATCTGACGCTTTTGATGCCCTTAATGGCACTTTGCAGACTCTGGGTTATTCTCTGTTGCCACCAGCGAAATGTAGAATAGCGAAAAGCCTATATCAAAGCATAGAAGAATTTGCGAAGAAAATGAGTTCTAGGATTACTGGGAGAGCAGCTAGAGATCGCACTAAGAAGAAGCCGAAATAGGAGCTTTGCCCAAGGATTTCATTGACAGTTTGAAGCAAAAACGTAAGGTCTCGTTCTAGAGTGTCTTACATTGACAATTGAGAAATCCTTGAAGAAAATGCTGTTGGACATATCCAGAGAAGTCAAAGGTAGTACGTTGTTAAAATTCATTGAAACATCAAATTTGAATAAGGCATTGCACTGTTAGCATTAAGTAGCTTACTGAAATACACCAAATGTTGTTTTAGGTCGCTCCTGCCAGCTGACAAATGAGCAAGCTAGAGTTTCCTCTGCTACTGCCCCAATCCTTGAAGTAATTGAAGTGATCCTGTAAGCCTTGCTTATCTTAGGGCTCTTAACCCACAACCCCAGAGTAGGCCTTCCTCTAGTCTGCACAAGGATATGGACTTAATCTGGACTGTGTCATATTGACATAAGAGAAGGAAAGTGACTTTGGATTTAAATAGAGAAGGCAAAGGTAATATGATTTTGAATTTTAGTAAAGCATCAAGTTTGAATCAGGCATAACCCTGTAATCATGTAATAGCTTACTGAAATAACATCTTTTCTTTTTTTTTATAGATCTTTCCCATTAGCTGAATAATGAGCAACCTAGAGTTTCCTCGTCACGTATAATTCCTGGTTTCATCCGGGACCTTCACAGGCCTCAATCGCGACCCAGCCAACTGTATAAACTTGACATATGGCGAAAATAAAGATTAATGTTGCACATTCGATCGATGTGGGTAAGTTAAGGCATGAATGAATGTATGCGCGTATTTGCCATAAAACTACGCGTAGTGAAAATGAATGGTTGTGCAGAAACTATACCGGAATGGGCCTTCCTATACAGTGAAAACCCGCATATAAGAACCTGGATTTTTTCAGTTAGCCTAAACAGGTTCTTATATAAATGGTACTTAAAGCAAATTTAGGCTAACTGGGTTCTTAAAATAGGTTCTTATATTTTTAATATAATTTTTTTTAATTTTGTACAATATAACTATGATCTCAAAATTATTTATGTGCCAGAATATTTATATTTAATTTTAATAGAATATAAATATCATCTCAAAATCATTTGTGCATGATAATGCGTAAAGGCAGTACAATGCCTCTATGTACTTAACAAAAAATATTCTCTAATAAATTCATAGTCAGTTCTATGACACGCCATTTCAAAGTTGATACCAAGAAAATCTTGCGAGAAATGCTGTATTCATGACCAGTTCAAAGCAATCAACCTGTTGCCTTTTTTGAAATTCTCTATGCTGTAATATGCAATGAAGAGAAATACAAAAATATTAAAAACTGTATGGCTCTAGCCCTTGGGCTTTGATCATGTCATCATCAGATCCATCAGCTGTCATTAGACAGCCAGTCTTCATAAAGAGTCTCTTAGTAAACATCTTGTATGAGGAGAGCTTTCTCCATGCTTCCCGAAGTCCATTGTGTCATGAGGATTCTCATTTTCTCTGCACTTATACTATCATGCCACATGTCCAAGTTCTCGTCCTCCTCTAGCCATTTCTCCATTGCCTCACCAATCTTGGCCTTCATCTGTTTTCCAAACCCAGCATCTATAGGTTGAACGTTATCTGTGTGATTTTCTGGGAGCAGATAAATGGTGGCATTGATCTGCTTCCTGCCCATGTAATGGAAGACCTTCTCTTGCTGAAAACCAACATTGTCAGCAAATATTACTTTCTCTTGGGGGGAATGTCCAATTTCTGGTATCAATGTCCTACTTAGCCATTCCTTGTTTAATTGGCTGTCCATCCAGGCACAACTTTGAAAATACACATCTACATCTTGGTCATACTGAGCTTTCTCTGCACTTAACACGTTCCCTTTACCTCGAAACACAATTGCAGGTTTTACATGTTGATCTCCCCCTGCCCGTATACACAACTGCAATGTAGCCTGTCTTTTGTCAAGACCAGAAGAGGGTTGGGAAACCCAAACTTGCTTGTTGCCTGTTACGTCATAGGTTTTATCCTGATCTATAACAAAGGGAAGAGGAACTTGATCAATATTATATTGGTTCTTTGGTGTCCATCGCCCATACTTTACATCCTGAGCCGAATTAAATCGCCTTCTCCTTGACTTAACAGCCTCCCTCAGGTCACGGTGGAATTTCTGGATTGTTTGTCTCCCGTCATCAGCTGCATCTTTCTTCTTGTTTGTTCTCCTCCTGAATGAAATACCATGTCGTTTGTTAAATTTCTGAAAACAGTTACCACTTCCTTTAAACTTTGAAGCTTCTTCTTTTCCATAGCATTTTTCGATTTTTGACTTTATTTTTTTCTTTAGCCATAGTTTTGATACTTTGCACCCTTTCGCTCTCCTTAATTTAAATTCAACGGACTCGTGCAGCTGCTAAGGGATATTTCTCACTGTTCTTTTCTTTGTCACCTACAAGCTTTCTCCTTTGCCTTGCCGCCTTCACACCTCCAGCATTTTCCTTTCGCTTGTTGCGCTCAAATTCGGCTTTGATTTTATTCTGATCCTTGTTCCATTTTACAACAAGCGACTCGCTAACTCCTCGTTCTTCGGCAACCATTTAACAATTCTTTTTAACCTTTAGTTCACTGAAAAGGTCTAGACGCTCAAGAGTTTTTGCCTTGAATTCGACTGTGTATGACTTTCACTGGCTATTTCCTCTCCTGTTGTCAGGTTTTTCAACCTCATGCTCTCTCGAATCTGCCACGTCGTCTAGCACCAGTGTGCACTCATTAAGCTTACTAGATATCTTTCTGCTTTCAGTGTAGCTGGGAGTGGACACAGATTTAGATTTGAGGTTTACATCGCTGCCATGTTTCCATCGTACATGTGAATCAAGGTACTTTGCTGCTGCAAAGCATTCTTTGCAAATCTCACATTCAAATGGCTTGTTCGGTAATTTTACAGACTTTGGTAATACGCTTGTGACGTCAAGCTTCTCTCCTTTTCTTGTCTCTACAGGTTTCCTGAACCCACAGTCAAAAAGCGCACGATTCGTTTTACATGCCGCTACTCTACTCACTCCATGTGCCCGAAACCCGCAAAGATTGTTTGTTTTAGAAATTCAACCTTTGCTTCCCGTGATGCTTTGTATTGAGCCCACGATTTGTCCCTGCAACAAAGTTTTAGGGAATGACTCATTGGACAGCGGTTACCACCCACCGTCACTGAATGCCCGCCATCTTTGTTGTGACAACTTGAGAAGAAAGCAGAAGGGAAATTTATCTTCTAAACTGACTTAAAGTCAAGAGAAACAACCTCAATATGTTTGAAATGTATGTAGAAGCAACTGTGCGCGGCTACCATGCATATCTTCATGACACATCTGTTCGGATTGGTGAAATATTGACATGCGAATTGGAGCTCGACAATCCTCATGACAGATATGCTGTGGCGGTCAAAAACCAAGATGGAAACTTGGTTGGCCATGTACCAAAGGAATTATCGAGGCTCTTCCATAAATTCCTAAGGGATTCTGGAGAACTTGAAGCAGAGTGCATTGGAAATAGGCTTAATGCTGGAAAAGGAAAGGGGGTTAAAATCCCTGTGGACTTTAGACTTGTGGCGAATAATTCTTATCTGGGAAGGCTCCAGAGAAAATTATCCAAGAAGGACTTTGCCAAAGATATTAGCATCAGTGAAATTAAACGGATCACAGAATAGCTTAACAAGATATAAGGAATGGTCATTGTTTATACAGTTCTATACCTATCAGCAACAAGGAAAAACAACACAATTAATACAGTGCATTTCATGGATCTATAACCTTGAAATGATGCCAACTTGACTTGTGAAGCATGGGGGGCTTAGCTTGATTTGATAAGGATTTGCACATTGTCTTGTGAAGCTGAAGCATTGCCCTAAAACAACATTTGGTGTATTTCAGTAAGCTTCTACATGCCCCAATCCTTGAAGTAATTGAAGTCATCCTGTAAGGCTTGCTTGTCTTAGGGCCCTTAACCCACAACCCCAGAGTAGGCCTTCCTCTAGTTTGCGCACAGATATGGACTTAATCTGGACTGTGTCATTGACATATGAGAAGTTGTCAATGAAAGTGACTTTGGACTTAAATAGAGAAGGCAAAGGTAATATGATTTTGAATTTAAGTAAAGCATCATGTTTGAATCAGGCATAACCCTGTAATCATGAAATAGCTTACTAAAATAACATCTTTTTTTTTTTATATAGATCTTTCCCGTTCGCTGAATAATGAGGAACATAGAGTTTCCTAGTCACGTATAATTCATGGTTACATCCGGGACCTTCACAGGCCTATATCGCGACCCAGCTAACTGTATAAACTTGAAATATGGCAAAAATAAAGATTTTTTGCGCATTCGATCGATGTGGGCAAGTTAAGGCATGAATGAATGTATGTGCGTATTTACTATAAAACTACGCGTAGTAAAAATGAATGATTGTGCCTAAATTTTACGGAATGTGCTTTTCTCAGCGGAGAAAAGATCAGCGTAATTCGATGAAAGTTAAAATCGCTCGACGGAAAGATCACCATCATTTAAATTAGCGGAGAAGAGCTTTGGCAGTGGAGAAAAAATTCTTCCAAATCGGGTGCTTTTGATGCCGCTAATGCCGCTTTGCAAACTGTGGGTTATTCTCTGTTGCCAAAAGTGAAATGTAGAATAGCGAAAAGCCTATATCAAAGCATAGACGAATTTGCGAAGAAAATGAGTTCTAGGATTACTGGGAAAGCAGCTAGAGATCGCCTTAAGAAGAAGCCGAAATTGGAGCTTTGCCCAAGGATGTAATTGACTGTTTGAAGCAAAAACAAAAGGTCTTGTTCTAGAGTGTCTTGACAGATGAGAAATCCTTGAAGAAAATGCTGTTGGATATATCCAGAGAAGGCAAAGGTAGTACGTTGTTAAAATTCATTGAAACATGAAATTTGAATCATGTATTACACTGTTAGCATGTAGTAGCTTACTGAAATACACCAAATGTTGTTTTAGGTCGCTTCTGCCAGCTGACAAATGAGCAAGCTAGAGTTTCCTCTGCGACTGCCCCAATCCTTGAAGTAATTGAAGTTATCCTGTAAGCCTAGCTTGCTTGACTTAGGGCCCTTAACCCACAACCAAAGAGGAGGCTTTCCTCTAGTTTGCGCACGGCCATGGACTTAATCTGGACTGTGTCATATTGACATTTGAGAAGTCTTCAAGGAAAGTGACGTTGGATTTAAATAGAGAAGGCAAATGTAATATAATCTTGAATTTCAGTAAAGCATCAAGTTTAATCAGGCATAACCCTGTAATGATGAAATAGCTTACTTAAATAACATCTTTTTTTTTTATTTTTATAGATCTTTTGCTTCAACTGAATCAAAGAGCACCCTAGGCTTTCCTCGTCGCGTACATTTGCTGGTTACATCCGGGATCTTTACAGGGCTCAGTCGCGACCCAGCTAACTGTATAAACTTGAAATATGGCAAAAATAAAGATTTTTTGCGCATTCGATTGATGTGGGTAAGTTAAGGCATGAATGAATGTATGTGCGTATTTACTATAAAACTACGCGTAGTAAAAATGAATGATTGTGCCGAAATTTTACGGAATGTGCTTTTTTCAGCGGAGAAAAGGTCAGCGTAATTCGATGAAAGTTAAAATCGCTCGACGGAAATATCACCATCATTTAAATTAGCGGAGAAGAGCTTTGGCAGTGGAGAAAAAATTCTTCCAAATCGGGTGCTTTTGATGCCGCTAATGCCGCTTTGCAAACTGTGGGTTATTCTCTGTTGCCAAAAGTGAAATGTAGAATAGCGAAAAGCCTATATCAAAGCATAGACGAATTTGCGAAGAAAATGAGTTCTAAGATTACTGGGAAAGCAGCTAGAGATCGCCTTAAGAAGAAGCCGAAATTGGAGCTTTGCCCAAGGATGTAATTGACTGTTTGAAGCAAAAACGTAAGGTCTTGTTCTAGAGTGTCTTGACAGATGAGAAATCCTTGAAGAAAATGCTGTTGGACATATCCAGAGAAGGCAAAGGTAGTACCTTGTTAAAATTCATTGAAACATCAAATTTGAATCATGTATTGCACTGTTAGCATGTAGTAGCTTACTGAAATACACCAAATGTTGTTTTAGGTCGCTTCTGCCAGCTGACTAATGAGCAAGCTAGAGTTTCCTCTGCGACTGCCCCAATCCTTGAAGTAATTGAAGTTATCCTGTAAGCCTAGCTTGCTTGACTTAGGGCCCTTAACCCACAACCCAAGAGGAGGCTTTCCTCTAGTTTGCGCACGGCCATGGACTTAATCTGGACTGTGTCATATTGACATTTGAGAAGTCTTCAAGGAAAGTGACTTTGGATTTAAATAGAGAAGGCAAATGTAATATGATCTTGAATTTCGGTAAAGCATCAAGTTTGAATCAGGCATAACCCTGTAATGATGAAATAGCTTACTTAAATAACATCTCTTTTTTTTTTTTTTTTTAGATCTTTTGCTTCAGCTGAATCAAAGAGCAACCTAGGCTTTCCTCGTCGCGTACATTTGCTGGTTACATCTGGGATCTTTACAGGGCTCAGTCGCGACCGAGCCAACTGTATAAACTTTAAATATGCCAAAAATAAAAGTTTTGTACAGATTGGATCGTTGTGGGTAAGTTAAGGCATGAATGAATGTATGCGCGTATTTACTACAAAACAACGCGTAGTAAATATGAATGATTGTGCAGAAACTATACCGGAATGGGCTTTCCTCAGCGGAGAAAAGATCAGCGTAATTCCAGGAACTTTAAAATCGCTCGACGGAAAGATCACCATAATTCAAATTACCGGAGAAGGGCTTTGGAAGTGGAGAAAAATTTCTTCCAAATCGGACGCTTTTGATTCCCCTATTGGCACTTTGCAGACTCTGGGTTGTTCCCTGTTGCCAGCAGCGAAATGCAGAATAGCGAAATGCCTATATAGAAGCATAGAAGAATTTGCGAAGAAAATGAGTTCTAGGATTACTGGGAAAGCAGCTAGAGATCGCCTTAAGAAGAAGCCGAAATAGGAGCTTTGCCCAAGGATGTCATCGACAGTTTGAAGCAAAAACGTAAGGTCTTGCTCTAGAGTGTCTTAAATTGACAGATTAGAAATCCTTGAAGAAAATGCTGTTGGACATATCCAGAGAAGTCAAAGGTAGTGCGTTGTTAAAATTCATTGAAACATCAAATTGGAATTAGGCATTACACTGATAGCATGTAGTAGCTTACTGAAATACACCAAATGTTGTTTTAGGTCGCTCCTGCCAGCTGACAAATGAGCAAGCTAGAGTTTCCTCTGCGACTGCCCCAATCCTTGAAGTAATTGAAGTCATCCTGTAAGGCTTGCTTGTCTTAGGGCCCTTAACCCACAACCCCAGAGTAGGCCTTCCTCTAGTTTGCGCACAGATATGGACTTAATCTGGACTGTGTCATTGACATATGAGAAGTTGTCAATGAAAGTGACTTTGGACTTAAATAGAGAAGGCAAAGGTAATATGATTTTGAATTTAAGTAAAGCATCATGTTTGAATCAGGCATAACCCTGTAATCATGAAATAGCTTACTAAAATAACACCTTTTTTTTTTTATATAGATCTTTCCCGTTCGCTGAATAATGAGGAACATAGAGTTTCCTAGTCACGTATAATTCATGGTTACATCCGGGACCTTCACAGGCCTCAATCGCGACCCAGCTAACTGTATAAACTTGAAATATGGCAAAAATAAAGATTTTTGCGCATTCGATCGATGTGGGTAAGTTAAGGCATGAATGAATGTATGTGCGTATTTACTATAAAACTACGCGTAGTAAAAATGAATGATTGTGCCTAAATTTTACGGAATGTGCTTTTCTCAGCGGAGAAAAGATCAGCGTAATTCGATGAAAGTTAAAATCGCTCGACGGAAAGATCACCATCATTTAAATTAGCGGAGAAGAGCTTTGGCAGTGGAGAAAAAATTCTTCCAAATCGGGTGCTTTTGATGCCCCTAATGGCGCTTTGCAAACTGTGGGTTATTCTCTGTTGCCAAAAGTGAAATGTAGAATAGCGAAAAGCCTATATCAAAGCATAGACGAATTTGCGAAGAAAATGAGTTCTAGGATTACTGGGAAAGCAGCTAGAGATCGCCTTAAGGACGTTCGCGCGAAAAATTTTCAACATTGATTTCTTTCTGAAACTTTTACCACTGTAAGATGATGAGTTAGTTATGTCAGAAATGTAAAAAAAATGGGGGGTCACCGACTTCGTTTTGGAGAGAACATGCCCGGAAAAACACCCAAAATGTGACAAAATCGGGGTTCGTTAGCGAATAAGGCCAGTGTCTGTAAACCCAAATATATGGCAATTAAATCTTTGAAGTGAAATCTTCTCTGCCAAATATTGTTTAAGTGGACTTATTAAGTGAATTTAGTCAACCGGTGAGGTTCCTTAAAGATCAAGTTCGCATTTAGCGACCACAGTTTCACTCGCCTTGCAGCCGCAAGATGGCAAGATTTGATGTCCCGTGAGCAGAAATCTTGAAATTTTTTTAACTTCCCACATTGATTTTTTGTTCATTTTTGGACAACGTGGAGATAATTGTAAATAAAATCCGTTTCTGGAAAGAAAAATAGGGGTCACCGAACGTCCAAGACCGTTAAATCCAGGCAAAGCTATAGCAATGGCCTTTTGCCCTATCAGTACTCTTGTTATTACTTAGCGCGCGCGCTCGTGTATGACGTGGCCTGTGCATTTGCGTGCGCAGTAAGGATGCGCAGAAACAATTGGCGCGAACGTCCTTAAGAAGAAGCCGAAATTGGAGCTTTGCCCAAGGATGTAATTGACTGTTTGAAGCAAAAACAAAAGGTCTTGTTCTAGAGTGTCTTGACAGATGAGAAATCCTTGAAGAAAATGCTGTTGGATATATCCAGAGAAGGCAAAGGTAGTACGTTGTTAAAATTCATTGAAACATGAAATTTGAATCATGTATTACACTGTTAGCATGTAGTAGCTTACTGAAATACACCAAATGTTGTTTTAGGTCGCTTCTGCCAGCTGACAAATGAGCAAGCTAGAGTTTCCTCTGCGACTGCCCCAATCCTTGAAGTAATTGAAGTTATCCTGTAAGCCTAGCTTGCTTGACTTAGGGCCCTTAACCCACAACCAAAGAGGAGGCTTTCCTCTAGTTTGCGCACGGCCATGGACTTAATCTGGACTGTGTCATATTGACATTTGAGAAGTCTTCAAGGAAAGTGACGTTGGATTTAAATAGAGAAGGCAAATGTAATATAATCTTGAATTTCAGTAAAGCATCAAGTTTAATCAGGCATAACCCTGTAATGATGAAATAGCTTACTTAAATAACATCTTTTTTTTATTTTTATAGATCTTTTGCTTCAGCTGAATCAAAGAGCACCCTAGGCTTTCCTCGTCGCGTACATTTGCTGGTTACATCCGGGATCTTTACAGGGCTCAGTCGCGACCCAGCTAACTGTATAAACTTGAAATATGGCAAAAATAAAGATTTTTTGCGCATTCGATTGATGTGGGTAAGTTAAGGCAAGAATGAATGTATGTGCGTATTTACTATAAAACTACGCGTAGTAAAAATGAATGATTGTGCCGAAATTTTACGGAATGTGCTTTTTTCAGCGAAGAAAAGATCAGCGTAATTCGATGAAAGTTAAAATCGCTCGACGGAAATATCACCATCATTTAAATTAGCGGAGAAGAGCTTTGGCAGTGGAGAAAAAATTCTTCCAAATCGGGTGCTTTTGATGCCGCTAATGCCGCTTTGCAAACTGTGGGTTATTCTCTGTTGCCAAAAGTGAAATGTAGAATAGCGAAAAGCCTATATCAAAGCATAGACGAATTTGCGAAGAAAATGAGTTCTAAGATTACTGGGAAAGCAGCTAGAGATCGCCTTAAGAAGAAGCCGAAATTGGAGCTTTGCCCAAGGATGTAATTGACTGTTTGAAGCAAAAACGTAAGGTCTTGTTCTAGAGTTTCTTGACAGATGAGAAATCCTTGAAGAAAATGCTGTTGGACATATCCAGAGAAGGCAAAGGTAGTACCTTGTTAAAATTCATTGAAACATCAAATTTGAATCATGTATTGCACTGTTAGCATGTATTAGCTTACTGAAATACACGAAATGTTGTTTTAGGTCGCTTCTGCCAGCTGACTAATGAGCAAGCTAGAGTTTCCTCTGCGACTGCCCCAATCCTTGAAGTAATTGAAGTTATCCTGTAAGCCTAGCTTGCTTGAATTAGGGCCCTTAACCCACAACCCAAGAGGAGGCTTTCCTCTAGTTTGCGCACGGCCATGGACTTAATCTGGACTGTGTCATATTGACATTTGAGAAGTCTTCAAGGAAAGTGACTTTGGATTTAAATAGAGAAGGCAAATGTAATATGATCTTGAATTTCAGTAAAGCATCAAGTTTGAATCAGGCATAACCCTGTAATGATGAAATAGCTTACTTAAATAACATCTTTTTTTTTTTTTTAGATCTTTTGCTTCAGCTGAATCAAAGAGCAACCTAGGCTTTCCTCGTCGCGTACATTTGCTGGTTACATCTGGGATCTTTACAGGGCTCAGTCGCGACCGAGCCAACTGTATAAACTTTAAATATGCCAAAAATAAAAGTTTTGTACAGATTGGATCGTTGTGGGTAAGTTAAGGCATGAATGAATGTATGCGCGTATTTACTATAAAACAACGCGTAGTAAATATGAATGATTGTGCAGAAACTATACCGGAATGGGCTTTCCTCAGCGGAGAAAAGATCAGCGTAATTCCAGGAACTTTAAAATCGCTCGACGGAAAGATCACCATAATTCAAATTACCGGAGAAGGGCTTTGGAAGTGGAGAAAAATTTCTTCCAAATCGGACGCTTTTGATTCCCCTATTGGCACTTTGCAGACTCTGGGTTGTTCCCTGTTGCCAGCAGCGAAATGCAGAATAGCGAAATGCCTATATAGAAGCATAGAAGAATTTGCGAAGAAAATGAGTTCTAGGATTACTGGGAAAGCAGCTAGAGATCGCCTTAAGAAGAAGCCGAAATAGGAGCTTTGCCCAAGGATGTCATCGACAGTTTGAAGCAAAAACGTAAGGTCTTGCTCTAGAGTGTCTTAAATTGACAGATTAGAAATCCTTGAAGAAAATGCTGTTGGACATATCCAGAGAAGTCAAAGGTAGTGCGTTGTTAAAATTCATTGAAACATCAAATTGGAATTAGGCATTACACTGATAGCATGTAGTAGCTTACTGAAATACACCAAATGTTGTTTTAGGTCGCTCCTGCCAGCTGACAAATGAGCAAGCTAGAGTTTCCTCTGCGACTGCCCCAATCCTTGAAGTAATTGAAGTCATCCTGTAAGCCTTGCTTGTCTTAGGGCCCTTAACCCACAACCCCAGAGTAGGCCTTCCTCTAGTCTGCGCACAGATATGGACTTAATCTGTACTGTGTCATATTGATATATGAGAAGTTAGCAATGAAAATGACTTTGGACTTAAATAGAGAAGGCAAAGGTAAGATGACCTTGAATTTAAGTAAAGCATCATGTTTGAATCAGGCATAACCCTGTAATCATGAAATAGCTTACTAAAATAACACCTTTTTTTTTATATAGATCTTTCCCGTTCGCTGAATAATGAGGAACATAGAGTTTCCTAGTCACGTATAATTCATGGTTACATCCGGGACCTTCACAGGCCTTAATCGCGACCCAGCTAACTGTATAAACTTGAAATATGGCAAAAATAAAGATTTTTTGCGCATTCGATCGATGTGGGTAAGTTAAGGCATGAATGAATGTATGTGCGTATTTACTATAAAACTACGCGTAGTAAAAATGAATGATTGTGCCTAAATTTTACGGAATGTGCTTTTCTCAGCGGAGAAAAGATCAGCGTAATTCGATGAAAGTTAAAATCGCTCAACGGAAAGATCACCATCATTTACATTAGCGGAGAAGAGCTTTGGCAGTGGAGAAAAAATTCTTCCAAATCGGGTGCTTTTGATGCCCCTAATGGGGCTTTGCAAACTGTGGGTTATTCTCTGTTGCCAAAAGTGAAATGTAGAATAGCGAAAAGCCTATATCAAAGCATAGACGAATTTGCGAAGAAAATGAGTTCTAGGATTACTGGGAAAGCAGCTAGAGATCGCCTTAAGAAGGAGCCGAAATTGGAGCTTTGCCCAAGAATGTAATTGACTGTTTGAAGCAAAAACAAAAGGTCTTGTTCTAGAGTGTCTTGACAGATGAGAAATCCTTGAAGAAAATGCTGTTGGACATATCCAGAGAAGTCAAAGGTAGTACGTTGTTAAAATTCATTGAAACATCAAATTGGAATTAGGCATTACACTGATAGCATGTAGTAGCTTACTGAAATACACCAAATGTTGTTTTAGGTCGCTCCTGCCAGCTGACAAATGAGCAAGCTAGAGTTTCCTCTGCGACTGCCCCAATCCTTGAAGTAATTGAAGTTATCCTGTAAGCCTAGCTTGCTTGACTTAGGGCCCTTAACCCACAACCCAAGAGGAGGCTTTCCTCTAGTTTGCGCACGGCCATGGACTTAATCTGGACTGTGTCATATTGACATTTGAGAAGTCTTCAAGGAAAGTGACGTTGGATTTAAATAGAGAAGGCAAATGTAATATAATCTTGAATTTCAGTAAAGCATCAAGTTTAATCAGGCATAACCCTGTAATGATGAAATAGCTTACTTAAATAACATCTTTTTTTTATTTTTATAGATCTTTTGCTTCAGCTGAATCAAAGAGCACCCTAGGCTTTCCTCGTCGCGTACATTTGCTGGTTACATCCGGGATCTTTACAGGGCTCAGTCGCGACCCAGCTAACTGTATAAACTTGAAATATGGCAAAAATAAAGATTTTTTGCGCATTCGATTGATGTGGGTAAGTTAAGGCAAGAATGAATGTATGTGCGTATTTACTATAAAACTACGCGTAGTAAAAATGAATGATTGTGCCGAAATTTTACGGAATGTGCTTTTTTCAGCGGAGAAAAGATCAGCGTAATTCGATGAAAGTTAAAATCGCTCGACGGAAAGATCACCATCATTTAAATTAGCGGAGAAGAGCTTTGGCAGTGGAGAAAAAATTCTTCCAAATCGGGTGCTTTTAAGGCCGCTAATGCCGCTTTGGAAACTGTGGGTTATTCTCTGTTGCCAAAAGTGAAATGTAGAATAGCGAAAAGCCTATATCAAAGCATAGACGAATTTGCGAAGAAAATGAGTTCTAAGATTACTGGGAAAGCAGCTAGAGATCGCCTTAAGAAGAAGCCGAAATTGGAGCTTTGCCCAAGGATGTAATTGACTGTTTGAAGCAAAAACGTAAGGTCTTGTTCTAGAGTGTCTTGACAGATGAGAAATCCTTGAAGAAAATGCTGTTGGACATATCCAGAGAAGGCAAAGGTAGTACCTTGTTAAAATTCATTGAAACATCAAATTTGAATCATGTATTGCACTGTTAGCATGTAGTACCTTACTGAAATACACCAAATGTTGTTTTAGGTCGCTTCTGCCAGCTGACTAATGAGCAAGCTAGAGTTTCCTCTGCGACTGCCCCAATCCTTGAAGTAATTGAAGTTATCCTGTAAGCCTAGCTTGCTTGACTTAGGGCCCTTAACCCACAACCCAAGAGGAGGCTTTCCTCTAGTTTGCGCACGGCCATGGACTTAATCTGGACTGTGTCATATTGACATTTGAGAAGTCTTCAAGGAAAGTGACTTTGGATTTAAATAGAGAAGGCAAATGTAATATGATCTTGAATTTCAGTAAAGCATCAAGTTTGAATCAGGCATAACCCTGTAATGATGAAATAGCTTACTTAAATAACATCTTTTTTTTTTTTTTTTTAGATCTTTTGCTTCAGCTGAATCAAAGAGCACCCTAGGCTTTCCTCGTCGCGTACATTTGCTGGTTACATCTGGGATCTTTACAGGGCTCAGTCGCGACCGAGCCAACTGTATAAACTTTAAATATGCCAAAAATAAAAGTTTTGTACAGATTGGATCGTTGTGGGTAAGTTAAGGCATGAATGAATGTATGCGCGTATTTACTATAAAACAACGCGTAGTAAAAATGAATGATTGTGCAGAAACTACACCGGAATGGGCTTTCCTCAGCGGAGAAAAGATCAGCGTAATTCCAGGAACTTTAAAATCGCTCGACGGAAAGATCACCATAATTCAAATTACCGGAGAAGGGCTTTGGAAGTGGAGAAAAATTTCTTCCAAATCGGACGCTTTTGATTCCCCTATTGGCACTTTGCAGACTCTGGGTTGTTCCCTGTTGCCAGCAGCGAAATGCAGAATAGCGAAATGCCTATATAGAAGCATAGAAGAATTTGCGAAGAAAATGAGTTCTAGGATTACTGGGAAAGCAGCAAGAGATCGCCTTAAGAAGAAGCCGAAATAGGAGCTTTGCCCAAGGATGTCATCGACAGTTTGAAGCAAAAACGTAAGGTCTTGCTCTAGAGTGTCTTAAATTGACAGATTATAAATCCTTGAAGAAAATGCTGTTGGACATATCCAGAGAAGTCAAAGGTAGTACGTTGTTAAAATTCATTGAAACATCAAATTGGAATTAGGCATTACACTGATAGCATGTAGTAGCTTACTGAAATACACCAAATGTTGTTTTAGGTCGCTCCTGCCAGCTGACAAATGAGCAAGCTAGAGTTTCCTCTGCGACTGCCCCAATCCTTGAAGTAATTGAAGTCATCCTGTAAGCCTTGCTTGTCTTAGGGCCCTTAACCCACAACCCCAGAGTAGGCCTTCCTCTAGTCTGCGCACAGATATGGACTTAATCTGTACTGTGTCATATTGATATATGAGAAGTTAGCAATGAAAGTGACTTTGGACTTAAATAGAGAAGGCAAAGGTAAGATGACCTTGAATTTAAGTAAAGCATCATGTTTGAATCAGGCATAACCCTGTAATCATGAAATAGCTTACTAAAATAACACCTTTTTTTTATATATAGATCTTTCCCGTTCGCTGAATAATGAGGAACATAGAGTTTCCTAGTCACGTATAATTCATGGTTACATCCGGGACCTTCACAGGCCTTAATCGCGACCCAGCTAACTGTATAAACTTGAAATATGGCAAAAATAAAGATTTTTTGCGCATTCGATCGATGTGGGTAAGTTAAGGCATGAATGAATGTATGTGCGTATTTACTATAAAACTACGCGTAGTAAAAATGAATGATTGTGCCTAAATTTTACGGAATGTGCTTTTCTCAGCGGAGAAAAGATCAACGTAATTCGATGAAAGTTAAAATCGCTCGACGGAAAGATCACCATCATTTAAATTAGCGGAGAAGAGCTTTGGCAGTGGAGAAAAAATTCTTCCAAATCGGGTGCTTTTGATGCCCCTAATGGCGCTTTGCAAACTGTGGGTTATTCTCTGTTGCCAAAAGTGAAATGTAGAATAGCGAAAAGCCTATATCAAAGCATAGACGAATTTGCGAAGAAAATGAGTTCTAGGATTACTGGGAAAGCAGCTAGAGATCGACTTAAGAAGAAGCCGAAATTGGAGCTTTGCCCAAGGATGTAATTGACTGTTTGAAGCAAAAACAAAAGGTCTTGTTCTAGAGTGTCTTGACAGATGAGAAATCCTTGAAGAAAATGCTGTTGGACATATCCAGAGAAGTCAAAGGTAGTACGTTGTTAAAATTCATTGAAACATCAAATTGGAATTAGGCATTACACTGATAGCATGTAGTAGCTTACTGAAATACACCAAATGTTGTTTTAGGTCGCTCCTGCCAGCCGACAAATGAGCAAGCTAGAGTTTCCTCTGCGACTGCCCCAATCCTTGAAGTAATTGAAGTTATCCTGTAAGCCTAGCTTGCTTGACTTAGGGCCCTTAACCCACAACCCAAGAGGAGGCTTTCCTCTAGTTTGCGCACAGCCATGGACTTAATCTGGACTGTGTCATATTGACATTTGAGAAGTCTTCAAGGAAAGTGACGTTGGATTTAAATAGAGAAGGCAAATGTAATATGATCTTGAATTTCAGTAAAGCATCAAGTTTAATCAGGCATAACCTTGTAATGATGAAATAGCTTACTTAAATAACATCTTGTTTTTTTTTTTTAGATCTTTTGCTTCAGCTGAATCAAAGAGCAACCTAGGCTTTCCTCGTCGCGTACATTTGCTGGTTACATCCGGGATCTTTACAGGGCTCAGTCGCGACCCAGCTAACTGTATAAACTTGAAATATGGCAAAAATAAAGATTTTTTGCGCATTCGATTGATGTGGGTAAGTTAAGGCATGAATGAATGTATGTGCGTATTTACTATAAAACTACGCGTAGTAAAAATGAATGATTGTGCCGAAATTTTACGGAATGTGCTTTTTTCAGCGGAGAAAAGATCAGCGTAATTCGATGAAAGTTAAAATCGCTCGACAGAAAGATCACCATCATTTAAATTAGCGGAGAAGAGCTTTGGCAGTGGAGAAAAAATTCTTCCAAATCGGGTGCTTTTGATGCCCCTAATGGCGCTTTGCAAACTGTGTGTTATTCTCTGTTGCCAAAAGTGAAATGTAGAATAGCGAAAAGCCTATATCAAAGCATAGACGAATTTGCGAAGAAAATGAGTTCTAAGATTACTGGGAAAGCAGCTAGAGATCGCCTTAACAAGAAGCTTAAATTGGAGCTTTTCCCAAGGATGTAATTGACTGTTTAAACCAAAAACGTGAGGTCTTGTTCTAGAGTGTCTTGACAGATGACAAATCCTTGAAGAAAATGCTGTTGGACATATCCAGAGAAGGCAAAGGTAGTACCTTGTTAAAATTCATTGCAACATCAAATTTGAATCATGTATTGCACTGTTAGCATGTAGTAGCTTACTGAAATGCACCAAATGTTGTTTTAGGTCGCTTCTGCCAGCTGACAAATGAACAAGCTAGAGTTTCCTCTGCGACTGCCCCAATCCTTGAAGTAATTGAAGTTATCCTGTAAGCCTAGCTTGCTTGACTTAGGGCCCTTAACCCACAACCAAAGAGGAGGCTTTCCTCTAGTTTGCGCACGGCCATGGACTTAATGTGGACTGTGTCATACTGACATTTGAGAAGTCTCCAAGCAAAGTGACTTTGGATTTAAATAGAGAAGGCAAATGTAATATGATCTTGAATTTCAGTAAAGCATTAAGTTTGAATCAGGCATAACCCTGTAATGATGAAATAGCTTACTTAAATAACATCTTTTTTTTTTTATAGATCTTTTGCTTCAGCTGAATCAAAGAGTAAACTAGGCTTTCCCCGTCGCGTACATTTGCTGGTTACATCCGGGATCTTTACAGGGCTCAGTCGCGACCCAGCCAACTGTATAAACTTTAAATATGCCAAAAATAAAAGTTTTGTACAGATTGGATCCTCGTGGGTAAGTTAAGGCATGTATGAATGTATGCGCGTATTTACTATAAAACAACGCGTAGTAAAAATGAATGATTGTGCAGAAACTATACCGGAATGGGCTTTCCTCAGCGGAGAAAAGATCAGCGTAATTCCAGGAACTTTAAAATCGCTCGGCGGAAAGATCACCATAATTCAAATTACCGGAGAAGGGCTTTGGAAGTGGAGAAAAATTTCTTCCAAATCGGACGCTTTTGATTCCCCTATTGGCACTTTGCAGACTCTGGGTTGTTCCCTGTTGCCAGCAGCGAAATGCAGAATAGCGAAATGCCTATATAGAAGCATAGAAGAATTTGCGAAGAAAATGAGTTCTAGGATTACTGGGAAAGCAGCAAGAGATCGCCTTAAGAAGAAGCCGAAATAGGAGCTTTGCCCAAGGATGTCATCGACAGTTTGAAGCAAAAACGTAAGGTCTTGATCTAGAGTGTCTTAAATTGACAGATTAGAAATCCTTGAAGAAAATGCTGTTGGACATATCCAGAGAAGTCAAAGGTAGTACGTTGTTAAAATTCATTGAAACATCAAATTGGAATTAGGCATTACACTGATAGCATGTAGTAGCTTACTGAAATACACCAAATGTTGTTTTAGGTCGCTCCTGCCAGCTGACAAATGAGCAAGCTAGAGTTTCCTCTGCGACTGCCCCAATCCTTGAAGTAATTGAAGTCATCCTGTAAGGCTTGCTTGTCTTAGGGCCCTTAACCCACAACCCCAGAGTAGGCCTTCCTCTAGTCTGCGCACAGATATGGACTTAATCTGGACTTTGTCATATTGATATATGAGAAGTTAGCAATGAAAGTGACTTTGGACTTAAATAGAGAAGGCAAATGTAATATGACCTTGAATTTAAGTAAAGCATCATGTTTGAATCAGGCATAACCCTGTAATCATGAAATAGCTTACTAAAATAACATCTTTTTTTTATATATAGATCTTTCCCGTTCGCTGAATAATGAGGAACATAAAGTTTCCTCGTCACGTATAATTCATGGTTACATCCGGGACTTTCACAGGCCTCAATCGCGACCCAGCTAACTGTATAAACTTGAAATATGGCAAAAATAAAGATTTTTTGCGCATTCGATCGATGTGGGTAAGTTAAGGCATGAATGAATGTATGTGCGTATTTACTATAAAACTACGCGTAGTAAAAATGAATGATTGTGCCTAAATTTTACGGAATGTGCTTTTCTCAGCGGAGAAAAGATCAGCGTAATTCGATGAAAGTTAAAATCGCTCGACGGAAAGATCACCATCATTTAAATTAGCGGAGAAGAGCTTTGGCAGTGGAGAAAAAATTCTTCCAAATCGGGTGCTTTTGATGCCCCTAATGGCGCTTTGCAAACTGTGGGTTATTCTCTGTTGCCAAAAGTGAAATGTAGAATAGCGAAAAGCCTATATCAAAGCATAGACGAATTTGCGAAGAAAATGAGTTCTAGGATTACTGGGAAAGCAGCTAGAGATCGCCTTAAGAAGAAGCCGAAATTGGAGCTTTGCCCAAGGATGTAATTGACTGTTTGAAGCAAAAACGTAAGGTCTTGTTTAAGAGTGTCTTGACAGATGAGAAATCCTTGAAGAAAATGCTGTTGGACATATCCAGAGAAGGCAAAGGTAGTACCTTGTTAAAATTCATTGAAACATCAAATTTGAATCATGTATTGCACTGTTAGCATGTAGTACCTTACTGAAATACACCAAATGTTGTTTTAGGTCGCTTCTGCCAGCTGACAAATGAGCAAGCTAGAGTTTCCTCTGCGACTGCCCCAATCCTTGAAGTAATTGAAGTTATCCTGTAAGCCTAGCTTGCTTGACTTAGGGCCCTTAACCCACAACCTAAGAGGAGGCTTTCCTCTAGTTTGCGCACGGCCATGGACTTAATCTGGACTGTGTCATATTGGCATTTGAGAAGTCTTCAAGGAAAGTGACTTTGGATTTAAATAGAGAAGGCAAATGTAATATGATCTTGAATTTGGGTAAAGCATCAAGTTTGAATCAGGCATAACCCTGTAATGATGAAATAGCTTACTTAAATAACATCTTTTTTTTTTTTTTAGATCTTTTGCTTCAGCTGAATCAAAGAGCAACCTAGGCTTTCCTCGTCGCGTACATTTGCTGGTTACATCTGGGATCTTTACAGGGCTCAGTCGCGACCGAGCCAACTGTATAAACTTTAAATATGCCAAAAATAAAAGTTTTGTACAGATTGGATCGTTGTGGGTAAGTTAAGGCATGAATGAATGTATGCGCGTATTTACTACAAAACAACGCGTAGTAAATATGAATGATTGTGCAGAAACTATACCGGAATGGGCTTTCCTCAGCGGAGAAAAGATCAGCGTAATTCCAGAACTTTAAAATCGCTCGACGGAAAGATCACCATAATTCAAATTACCGGAGAAGGGCTTTGGAAGTGGAGAAAAATTTCTTCCAAATCGGACGCTTTTGATTCCCCTATTGGCACTTTGCAGACTCTGGGTTGTTCCCTGTTGCCAGCAGCGAAATGCAGAATAGCGAAATGCCTATATAGAAGCATAGAAGAATTTGCGAAGAAAATGAGTTCTAGGATTACTGGGAAAGCAACAAGAGATCGCCTTAAGAAGAAGCCGAAATAGGAGCTTTGCCCAAGGATGTCATCGACAGTTTGAAGCAAAAACGTAAGGTCTTGCTCTAGAGTGTCTTAAATTGACAGATTATAAATCCTTGAAGAAAATGCTGTTGGACATATCCAGAGAAGTCAAAGGTAGTACGTTGTTAAAATTCATTGAAACATCAAATTGGAATTAGGCATTACACTGATAGCATGTAGTAGCTTACTGAAATACACCAAATGTTGTTTTAGGTCGCTCCTGCCAGCTGACAAATGAGCAAGCTAGAGTTTCCTCTGCGACTGCCCCAATCCTTGAAGTAATTGAAGTCATCCTGTAAGCCTTGCTTGTCTTAGGGCCCTTAACCCACAACCCCAGAGTAGGCCTTCCTCTAGTCTGCGCACAGATATGGACTTAATCTGGACTCTGTCATATTGATATATTAGAAGTTAGCAATGAAAGTGACTTTGGACTTAAATAGAGAAGGCAAAGGTAATATGACCTTGAATTTAAGTAAAGCATCATGTTTGAATCAGGCATAACCCTGTAATCATGAAATAGCTTACTAAAATAACATCTTTTTTTTATATATAGATCTTTCCCGTTCGCTGAATAATGAGGAACATAGAGTTTCCTCGTCACGTATAATTCATGGTTACATCCGGGACCTTCACAGGCCTCAATCGCGACCCAGCTAACTGTATAAACTTGAAATATGGCAAAAATAAGATTTTTTGCGCATTCGATCGATGTGGGTAAGTTAAGGCATGAATGAATGTATGTGCGTATTTACTATAAAACTACGCGTAGTAAAAATGAATGATTGTGCCTAAATTTTACGGAATGTGCTTTTCTCAGCGGAGAAAAGATCAGCGTAATTCGATGAAAGTTAAAACCGCTCGACAGAAAGATCACCATCATTTAAATTAGGGGAGAAGAGCTTTGGCAGTGGAGAAAAAATTCTTCCAAATCGGGTGCTTTTGATGCCGCTAGTGCCGCTTTGCAAACTGTGGGTTATTCTCTGTTGCCAAAAGTGAAATGTAGAATAGCGAAAAGCCTATATCAAAGCATAGACGAATTTGCGAAGAAAATGAGTTCTAAGATTACTGGGAAAGCAGCTAGAGATCGCCTTAAGAAGAAGCCGAAACTGGAGCTTTGCCCCAGGATGTAATTGACTGTTTGAAGCAAAAACGTAAGGTCTTGTTCTAGAGTGTCTTGACAGATGAGAAATCCTTGAAGAAAATGCTGTTGGACATATCGAGAGAAGGCAAAGGTAGTACCTTGTTAAAATTCATTGAAACATGAAATTTGAATCATGTATTGCACTGTTAGCATGTAGTAGCTTACTGAAATACACCAAATGTTGTTTTAGGTCGCTCCTGCCAGCTGACAAATGAGCAAGCTAGAGTTTCCTCTGCGACTGCCCCAATCCTTGAAGTAATTGAAGTCATCCTGTAAGGCTTGCTTGTCTTAGGGCCCTTAACCCACAACCCCAGAGTAGGCCTTCCTCTAGTTTGCGCACAGATATGGACTTAATCTGGACTGTGTCATTGACATATGAGAAGTTGTCAATGAAAGTGACTTTGGACTTAAATAGAGAAGGCAAAGGTAATATGATTTTGAATTTAAGTAAAGCATCATGTTTGAATCAGGCATAACCCTGTAATCATGAAATAGCTTACTAAAATAACACCTTTTTTTTTTTATATAGATCTTTCCCGTTCGCTGAATAATGAGGAACATAGAGTTTCCTAGTCACGTATAATTCATGGTTACATCCGGGACCTTCACAGGCCTCAATCGCGACCCAGCTAACTGTATAAACTTGAAATATGGCAAAAATAAAGATTTTTTGCGCATTCGATCGATGTGGGTAAGTTAAGGCATGAATGAATGTATGTGCGTATTTACTATAAAACTACGCGTAGTAAAAATGAATGATTGTGCCTAAATTTTACGGAATGTGCTTTTCTCAGCGGAGAAAAGATCAGCGTAATTCGATGAAAGTTAAAATCGCTCGACGGAAAGATCACCATCATTTAAATTAGCGGAGAAGAGCTTTGGCAGTGGAGAAAAAATTCTTCCAAATCGGGTGCTTTTGATGCCCCTAATGGCGCTTTGCAAACTGTGGGTTATTCTCTGTTGCCAAAAGTGAAATGTAGAATAGCAAAAAGCCTACATCAAAGCATAGACGAATTTGCGAAGAAAATGAGTTCTAGGATTACTGGGAAAGCAGCTAGAGATCGCCTTAAGAAGAAGCCGAAATTGGAGCTTTGCCCAAGGATGTAATTGACTGTTTGAAGCAAAAACAAAAGGTCTTGTTCTAGAGTGTCTTAGCTTGCTTGACTTAGGGCCCTTAACCCACAACCCAAGAGGAGGCTTTCCTCTAGTTTGCGCACGGCCATGGACTTAATCTGGACTGTGTCATATTGACATTTGAGAAGTCTTCAAGGAAAGTGACTTTGGATTTAAATAGAGAAGGCAAATGTCATATGATCTTGAATTTCAGTAAAGCATCAAGTTTGAATCAGGCATAACCCTGTAATGATGAAATAGCTTCCTTAAATAACATCCTTTTTTTTTTTTTTAGATCTTTTGCTTCAGCTGAATCAACAAGCAACCTAGGCTTTCCTCGTCGCGTGCATTTGCTGGTTACATCCGGGATCTTTACAGGGCTCAGTTGCGACCCAGCTAACTGTATAAACTTGAAATATGGCAAAAATAAAGATTTTTTGCGCATTCGATTGATGTGGGTAAGTTAAGGCATGAATGAATGTATGTGCGTATTTGCTATAAAACTACGCGTAGTAAAAATGAATGATTGTGCCGAAATTTTACGGAATGTGCTTTTTTCAGCGGAGAAAAGATCAGCGTAATTCGATGAAAGTTAAAATCGCTCGACGGAAAGATCACCATCATTTAAATTAGCGGAGAAGAGCTTTGGCAGTGGAGAAAAAATTCTTCCAAATCGGGTGCTTTTGATGCCCCTAATGGCGCTTTGCAAACTGTGGGTTATTCTCTGTTGCCAAAAGTGAAATGTAGAATAGCGAAAAGCCTATATCATAGCATAGACGAATTTGCGAAGAAAATGAGTTCTAAGATCACTGGGAAAGCAGCTAGAGATCGCCTTAACAAGAAGCTTAAATTGGAGCTTTGCCCAAGGATGTAATTGACTGTTTGAAGCAAAAACAAAAGGTCTTGTTCTAGAGTGTCTTAGCTTGCTTGACTTAGGGCCCTTAACCCACAACCCAAGAGGAGGCTTTCCTCTAGTTTGCGCACGGCCATGGACTTAATCTGGACTGTGTCATATTGACATTTGAGAAGTCTTCAAGGAAAGTGACTTTGGATTTAAATAGAGAAGGCAAATGTCATATGATCTTGAATTTCAGTAAAGCATCAAGTTTGAATCAGGCATAACCCTGTAATGATGAAATAGCTTCCTTAAATAACATCTTTTTTTTTTTCTTTAGATCTTTTGCTTCAGCTGAATCAAAGAGCAACCTAGGCTTTCCTCGTCGCGTACATTTGCTGGTTACATCTGCGATCTTTACAGGGCTCAGTCGCGACCGAGCCAACTGTATAAACTTTAAATATGCCAAAAATAAAAGTTTTGTACAGATTGGATCGTTGTGGGTAAATTAAGGCATGAATGAATGTATGCGCGTATTTACTATAAAACAACGCGTAGTAAAAATGAATGATTGTGCAGAAACTACACCGGAATGGGCTTTCCTCAGCGGAGAAAAGATCAGCGTAATTCCAGGAACTTTAAAATCGCTCGACGGAAAGATCACCATAATTCAAATTACCGGAGAAGGGCTTTGGAAGTGGAGAAAAATTTCTTCCAAATCGGACGCTTTTGATTCCCCTATTGGCACTTTGCAGACTCTGGGTTGTTCCCTGTTGCCAGCAGCGAAATGCAGAATAGCGAAATGCCTATATAGAAGCATAGAAGAATTTGCGAAGAAAATGAGTTCTAGGATTACTGGGAAAGCAGCTAGAGATCGCCTTAAGAAGAAGCCGAAATAGGAGCTTTCCCCAAGGATGTCATCGACAGTTTGAAGCAAAAACGTAAGGTCTTGCTCTAGAGTGTCTTAAATTGACAGATTAGAAATCCTTGAAGAAAATGCTGTTGGACATATCCAGAGAAGTCAAAGGTAGTACGTTGTTAAAATTCATTGAAACATCAAATTTGAATTAGGCATTACACTGATAGCATGTAGTAGCTTACTGAAATACACCAAATGTTGTTTTAGGTCGCTCCTGCCAGCTGACAAATGAGCAAGCTAGAGATTCCTCTGCGACTGCCCCAATCCTTGAAGTAATTGAAGTCATCCTGTAAGCCTTGCTTGTCTTGGGGCCCTTAACCCACAACCCCAGAGTAGGCCTTCCTCTAGTCTGCGCACAGATATGGACTTAATCTGTACTGTGTCATATTGATATATGAGAAGTTAGCAATGAAAATGACTTTGGACTTAAATAGAGAAGGCAAAGGTAAGATGACCTTGAATTTAAGTAAAGCATCATGTTTGAATCAGGCATAACCCTGTAATCATGAAATAGCTTACGAAAATAACACCTTTTTTTTTTATATATAGATCTTCCCGTTCGCTGAATAATGAGGAACATAGAGTTTCCTAGTCACGTATAATTCATGGTTACATCCGGGACCTTCACAGGCCTCAATCGCGACCCAGCTAACTGTATAAACTTGAAATATGGCAAAAATAAAGATTTTTTGCGCATTCGATCGATGTGGGTAAGTTAAGGCATGAATGAATGTATGTGCGTATTTACTATAAAACTACGCGTAGTAAAAATGAATGATTGTGCCTAAATTTTACGGAATGTGCTTTTCTCAGCGGAGAAAAGATCAGCGTAATTCGATGAAAGTTAAAATCGCTCGACGGAAAGATCACCATCATTTAAATTAGCGGAGAAGAGCTTTGGCAGTGGAGAAAAAATTCTTCCAAATCGGGTGCTTTTGATGCCCCTAATGGCGCTTTGCAAACTGTGGGTTATTCTCTGTTGCCAAAAGTGAAATGTAGAATAGCAAAAAGCCTACATCAAAGCATAGACGAATTTGCGAAGAAAATGAGTTCTAGGATTACTGGGAAAGCAGCTAGAGATCGCCTTAAGAAGAAGCCGAAATTGGAGCTTTGCCCAAGGATGTAATTGACTGTTTGAAGCAAAAACAAAAGGTCTTGTTCTAGAGTGTCTTGACAGATGAGAAATCCTTGAAGAAAATGCCGTTGGATATATCCAGAGAAGTCAAAGGTAGTACGTTGTTAAAATTCATTGAAACATGAAATTTGAATCATGTATTACACTATTAGCATGTAGTAGCTTACTGAAATACACCAAATGTTGTTTTAGGTCGCTTCTGCCAGCTGACAAATGAGCAAGCTAGAGTTTCCTCTGCGAATGCCCCAATCCTTGAAGTAATTGAAGTTATCCTGTAAGCCTAGCTTGCTTGACTTAGGGCCCTTAACCCACAACCAAAGAGGAGGCTTTCCTCTAGTTTGCGCACGGCCATGGACTTAATCTGGACTTTGTCATATTGACATTTGAGAAGTCTTCAAGGAAAGTGACGTTGGATTTAAATAGAGAAGGCAAATGTAATATGATCTTGAATTTCAGTAAAGCATCAAGTTTAATCAGGCATAACCCTGTAATGATGAAATAGCTTACTTAAATAACATCCTTTTTTTTTTTTTTTAGATCTTTTGCTTCAGCTGAATCAACAAGCAACCTAGGCTTTCCTCGTCGCGTACATTTGCTGGTTACATCCGGGATCTTTACAGGGCTCAGTTGCGACCCAGCTAACTGTATAAACTTGAAATATGGCAAAAATAAAGATTTTTTGCGCATTCGATTGATGTGGGTAAGTTAAGGCATGAATGAATGTATGTGCGTATTTGCTATAAAACTACGCGTAGTAAAAATGAATGATTGTGCCGAAATTTTACGGAATGTGCTTTTTTCAGCGGAGAAAAGATCAGCGTAATTCGATGAAAGTTAAAATCGCTCGACGGAAAGATCACCATCATTTAAATTAGCGGAGAAGAGCTTTGGCAGTGGAGAAAAAATTCTTCCAAATCGGGTGCTTTTGATGCCCCTAATGGCGCTTTGCAAACTGTGGGTTATTCTCTGTTGCCAAAAGTGAAATGTAGAATAGCGAAAAGCCTATATCATAGCATAGACGAATTTGCGAAGAAAATGAGTTCTAAGATCACTGGGAAAGCAGCTAGAGATCGCCTTAACAAGAAGCTTAAATTGGAGCTTTGCCCAAGGATGTAATTGACTGTTTGAAGCGAAAACAAAAGGTCTTGTTCTAGAGTGTCTTAGCTTGCTTGACTTAGGGCCCTTAACCCACAACCCAAGAGGAGGCTTTCCTCTAGTTTGCGCACGGCCATGGACTTAATCTGGACTGTGTCATATTGACATTTGAGAAGTCTTCAAGGAAAGTGACTTTGGATTTAAATAGAGAAGGCAAATGTCATATGATCTTGAATTTCAGTAAAGCATCAAGTTTGAATCAGGCATAACCCTGTAATGATGAAATAGCTTCCTTAAATAACATCTTTTTTTTTTTCTTTAGATCTTTTGCTTCAGCTGAATCAAAGAGCAACCTAGGCTTTCCTCGTCGCGTACATTTGCTGGTTACATCTGCGATCTTTACAGGGCTCAGTCGCGACCGAGCCAACTGTATAAACTTTAAATATGCCAAAAATAAAAGTTTTGTACAGATTGGATCGTTGTGGGTAAATTAAGGCATGAATGAATGTATGCGCGTATTTACTATAAAACAACGCGTAGTAAAAATGAATGATTGTGCAGAAACTACACCGGAATGGGCTTTCCTCAGCGGAGAAAAGATCAGCGTAATTCCAGGAACTTTAAAATCGCTCGACGGAAAGATCACCATAATTCAAATTACCGGAGAAGGGCTTTGGAAGTGGAGAAAAATTTCTTCCAAATCGGACGCTTTTGATTCCCCTATTGGCACTTTGCAGACTCTGGGTTGTTCCCTGTTGCCAGCAGCGAAATGCAGAATAGCGAAATGCCTATATAGAAGCATAGAAGAATTTGCGAAGAAAATGAGTTCTAGGATTACTGGGAAAGCAGCTAGAGATCGCCTTAAGAAGAAGCCGAAATAGGAGCTTTCCCCAAGGATGTCATCGACAGTTTGAAGCAAAAACGTAAGGTCTTGCTCTAGAGTGTCTTAAATTGACAGATTAGAAATCCTTGAAGAAAATGCTGTTGGACATATCCAGAGAAGTCAAAGGTAGTACGTTGTTAAAATTCATTGAAACATCAAATTTGAATTAGGCATTACACTGATAGCATGTAGTAGCTTACTGAAATACACCAAATGTTGTTTTAGGTCGCTCCTGCCAGCTGACAAATGAGCAAGCTAGAGATTCCTCTGCGACTGCCCCAATCCTTGAAGTAATTGAAGTCATCCTGTAAGCCTTGCTTGTCTTGGGGCCCTTAACCCACAACCCCAGAGTAGGCCTTCCTCTAGTCTGCGCACAGATATGGACTTAATCTGTACTGTGTCATATTGATATATGAGAAGTTAGCAATGAAAATGACTTTGGACTTAAATAGAGAAGGCAAAGGTAAGATGACCTTGAATTTAAGTAAAGCATCATGTTTGAATCAGGCATAACCCTGTAATCATGAAATAGCTTACGAAAATAACACCTTTTTTTTTTATATATAGATCTTCCCGTTCGCTGAATAATGAGGAACATAGAGTTTCCTAGTCACGTATAATTCATGGTTACATCCGGGACCTTCACAGGCCTCAATCGCGACCCAGCTAACTGTATAAACTTGAAATATGGCAAAAATAAAGATTTTTTGCGCATTCGATCGATGTGGGTAAGTTAAGGCATGAATGAATGTATGTGCGTATTTACTATAAAACTACGCGTAGTAAAAATGAATGATTGTGCCTAAATTTTACGGAATGTGCTTTTCTCAGCGGAGAAAAGATCAGCGTAATTCGATGAAAGTTAAAATCGCTCGACGGAAAGATCACCATCATTTAAATTAGCGGAGAAGAGCTTTGGCAGTGGAGAAAAAATTCTTCCAAATCGGGTGCTTTTGATGCCCCTAATGGCGCTTTGCAAACTGTGGGTTATTCTCTGTTGCCAAAAGTGAAATGTAGAATAGCAAAAAGCCTACATCAAAGCATAGACGAATTTGCGAAGAAAATGAGTTCTAGGATTACTGGGAAAGCAGCTAGAGATCGCCTTAAGAAGAAGCCGAAATTGGAGCTTTGCCCAAGGATGTAATTGACTGTTTGAAGCAAAAACAAAAGGTCTTGTTCTAGAGTGTCTTGACAGATGAGAAATCCTTGAAGAAAATGCCGTTGGATATATCCAGAGAAGTCAAAGGTAGTACGTTGTTAAAATTCATTGAAACATGAAATTTGAATCATGTATTACACTATTAGCATGTAGTAGCTTACTGAAATACACCAAATGTTGTTTTAGGTCGCTTCTGCCAGCTGACAAATGAGCAAGCTAGAGTTTCCTCTGCGACTGCCCCAATCCTTGAAGTAATTGAAGTTATCCTGTAAGCCTAGCTTGCTTGACTTAGGGCCCTTAACCCACAACCAAAGAGGAGGCTTTCCTCTAGTTTGCGCACGGCCATGGACTTAATCTGGACTTTGTCATATTGACATTTGAGAAGTCTTCAAGGAAAGTGACGTTGGATTTAAATAGAGAAGGCAAATGTAATATGATCTTGAATTTCAGTAAAGCATCAAGTTTAATCAGGCATAACCCTGTAATGATGAAATAGCTTACTTAAATAACATCCTTTTTTTTTTTTTTTAGATCTTTTGCTTCAGCTGAATCAACAAGCAACCTAGGCTTTCCTCGTCGCATACCTTTGGTGGTTACATCCGGGATCTTTACAGGGCTCAGTTGCGACCCAGCTAACTGTATAAACTTGAAATATGGCAAAAATAAAGATTTTTTGCGCATTCGATTGATGTGGGTAAGTTAAGGCATGAATGAATGTATGTGCGTATTTGCTATAAAACTACGCGTAGTAAAAATGAATGATTGTGCCGAAATTTTACGGAATGTGCTTTTTTCAGCGGAGAAAAGATCAGCGTAATTCGATGAAAGTTAAAATCGCTCGACGGAAAGATCACCATCATTTAAATTAGCGGAGAAGAGCTTTGGCAGTGGAGAAAAAATTCTTCCAAATCGGGTGCTTTTGATGCCCCTAATGGCGCTTTGCAAACTGTGGGTTATTCTCTGTTGCCAAAAGTGAAATGTAGAATAGCGAAAAGCCTATATCATAGCATAGACGAATTTGCGAAGAAAATGAGTTCTAAGATCACTGGGAAAGCAGCTAGAGATCGCCTTAACAAGAAGCTTAAATTGGAGCTTTGCCCAAGGATGTAATTGACTGTTTGAAGCAAAAACAAAAGGTCTTGTTCTAGAGTGTCTTAGCTTGCTTGACTTAGGGCCCTTAACCCACAACCCAAGAGGAGGCTTTCCTCTAGTTTGCGCACGGCCATGGACTTAATCTGGACTGTGTCATATTGACATTTGAGAAGTCTTCAAGGAAAGTGACTTTGGATTTAAATAGAGAAGGCAAATGTCATATGATCTTGAATTTCAGTAAAGCATCAAGTTTGAATCAGGCATAACCCTGTAATGATGAAATAGCTTCCTTAAATAACATCTTTTTTTTTTTCTTTAGATCTTTTGCTTCAGCTGAATCAAAGAGCAACCTAGGCTTTCCTCGTCGCGTACATTTGCTGGTTACATCTGCGATCTTTACAGGGCTCAGTCGCGACCGAGCCAACTGTATAAACTTTAAATATGCCAAAAATGAAAGTTTTGTACAGATTGGATCGTTGTGGGTAAATTAAGGCATGAATGAATGTATGCGCGTATTTACTATAAAACAACGCGTAGTAAAAATGAATGATTGTGCAGAAACTACACCGGAATGGGCTTTCCTCAGCGGAGAAAAGATCAGCGTAATTCCAGGAACTTTAAAATCGCTCGACGGAAAGATCACCATAATTCAAATTACCGGAGAAGGGCTTTGGAAGTGGAGAAAAATTTCTTCCAAATCGGACGCTTTTGATTCCCCTATTGGCACTTTGCAGACTCTGGGTTGTTCCCTGTTGCCAGCAGCGAAATGCAGAATAGCGAAATGCCTATATAGAAGCATAGAAGAATTTACGAAGAAAATGAGTTCTAGGATTACTGGGAAAGCAGCTAGAGATCGCCTTAAGAAGAAGCCGAAATAGGAGCTTTCCCCAAGGATGTAATTGACTGTTTGAAGCAAAAACAAAAGGTCTTGTTCTAGAGTGTCTTGACAGATGAGAAATCCTTGAAGAAAATGCCGTTGGATATATCCAGAGAAGTCAAAGGTAGTACGTTGTTAAAATTCATTGAAACATGAAATTTGAATCATGTATTACACTATTAGCATGTAGTAGCTTACTGAAATACACCAAATGTTGTTTTAGGTCGCTTCTGCCAGCTGACAAATGAGCAAGCTAGAGTTTCCTCTGCGACTGCCCCAATCCTTGAAGTAATTGAAGTTATCCTGTAAGCCTAGCTTGCTTGACTTAGGGCCCTTAACCCACAACCAAAGAGGAGGCTTTCCTCTAGTTTGCGCACGGCCATGGACTTAATCTGGACTTTGTCATATTGACATTTGAGAAGTCTTCAAGGAAAGTGACGTTGGATTTAAATAGAGAAGGCAAATGTAATATGATCTTGAATTTCAGTAAAGCATCAAGTTTAATCAGGCATAACCCTGTAATGATGAAATAGCTTACTTAAATAACATCCTTTTTTTTTTTTTTAGATCTTTTGCTTCAGCTGAATCAACAAGCAACCTAGGCTTTCCTCGTCGCGTACATTTGCTGGTTACATCCGGGATCTTTACAGGGCTCAGTTGCGACCCAGCTAACTGTATAAACTTGAAATATGGCAAAAATAAAGATTTTTTGCGCATTCGATTGATGTGGGTAAGTTAAGGCACGAATGAATGTATGTGCGTATTTGCTATAAAACTACGCGTAGTAAAAATGAATGATTGTGCCGAAATTTTACGGAATGTGCTTTTTTCAGCGGAGAAAAGATCAGCGTAATTCGATGAAAGTTAAAATCGCTCGACGGAAAGATCACCATCATTTAAATTAGCGGAGAAGAGCTTTGGCAGTGGAGAAAAAATTCTTCCAAATCGGGTGCTTTTGATGCCCCTAATGGCGCTTTGCAAACTGTGGGTTATTCTCTGTTGCCAAAAGTGAAATGTAGAATAGCGAAAAGCCTATATCATAGCATAGACGAATTTGCGAAGAAAATGAGTTCTAAGATCACTGGGAAAGCAGCTAGAGATCGCCTTAACAAGAAGCTTAAATTGGAGCTTTGCCCAAGGATGTAATTGACTGTTTGAAGCAAAAACAAAAGGTCTTGTTCTAGAGTGTCTTAGCTTGCTTGACTTAGGGCCCTTAACCCAAAACCCAAGAGGAGGCTTTCCTCTAGTTTGCGCACGGCCATGGACTTAATCTGGACTGTGTCATATTGACATTTGAGAAGTCTTCAAGGAAAGTGACTTTGGATTTAAATAGAGAAGGCAAATGTCATATGATCTTGAATTTCAGTAAAGCATCAAGTTTGAATCAGGCATAACCCTGTAATGATGAAATAGCTTCCTTAAATAACATCTTTTTTTTTTTCTTTAGATCTTTTGCTTCAGCTGAATCAAAGAGCAACCTAGGCTTTCCTCGTCGCGTACATTTGCTGGTTACATCTGCGATCTTTACAGGGCTCAGTCGCGACCGAGCCAACTGTATAAACTTTAAATATGCCAAAAATAAAAGTTTTGTACAGATTGGATCGTTGTGGGTAAATTAAGGCATGAATGAATGTATGCGCGTATTTACTATAAAACAACGCGTAGTAAAAATGAATGATTGTGCAGAAACTACACCGGAATGGGCTTTCCTCAGCGGAGAAAAGATCAGCGTAATTCCAGGAACTTTAAAATCGCTCGACGGAAAGATCACCATAATTCAAATTACCGGAGAAGGGCTTTGGAAGTGGAGAAAAATTTCTTCCAAATCGGACGCTTTTGATTCCCCTATTGGCACTTTGCAGACTCTGGGTTGTTCCCTGTTGCCAGCAGCGAAATGCAGAATAGCGAAATGCCTATATAGAAGCATAGAAGAATTTGCGAAGAAAATGAGTTCTAGGATTACTGGGAAAGCAGCTAGAGATCGCCTTAAGAAGAAGCCGAAATAGGAGCTTTCCCCAAGGATGTCATCGACAGTTTGAAGCAAAAACGTAAGGTCTTGCTCTAGAGTGTCTTAAATTGACAGATTAGAAATCCTTGAAGAAAATGCTGTTGGACATATCCAGAGAAGTCAAAGGTAGTACGTTGTTAAAATTCATTGAAACATCAAATTTGAATTAGGCATTACACTGATAGCATGTAGTAGCTTACTGAAATACACCAAATGTTGTTTTAGGTCGCTCCTGCCAGCTGACAAATGAGCAAGCTAGAGATTCCTCTGCGACTGCCCCAATCCTTGAAGTAATTGAAGTCATCCTGTAAGCCTTGCTTGTCTTGGGGCCCTTAACCCACAACCCCAGAGTAGGCCTTCCTCTAGTCTGCGCACAGATATGGACTTAATCTGTACTGTGTCATATTGATATATGAGAAGTTAGCAATGAAAATGACTTTGGACTTAAATAGAGAAGGCAAAGGTAAGATGACCTTGAATTTAAGTAAAGCATCATGTTTGAATCAGGCATAACCCTGTAATCATGAAATAGCTTACGAAAATAACACCTTTTTTTTTTATATATAGATCTTCCCGTTCGCTGAATAATGAGGAACATAGAGTTTCCTAGTCACGTATAATTCATGGTTACATCCGGGACCTTCACAGGCCTCAATCGCGACCCAGCTAACTGTATAAACTTGAAATATGGCAAAAATAAAGATTTTTTGCGCATTCGATCGATGTGGGTAAGTTAAGGCATGAATGAATGTATGTGCGTATTTACTATAAAACTACGCGTAGTAAAAATGAATGATTGTGCCTAAATTTTACGGAATGTGCTTTTCTCAGCGGAGAAAAGATCAGCGTAATTCGATGAAAGTTAAAATCGCTCGACGGAAAGATCACCATCATTTAAATTAGCGGAGAAGAGCTTTGGCAGTGGAGAAAAAATTCTTCCAAATCGGGTGCTTTTGATGCCCCTAATGGCGCTTTGCAAACTGTGGGTTATTCTCTGTTGCCAAAAGTGAAATGTAGAATAGCAAAAAGCCTACATCAAAGCATAGACGAATTTGCGAAGAAAATGAGTTCTAGGATTACTGGGAAAGCAGCTAGAGATCGCCTTAAGAAGAAGCCGAAATTGGAGCTTTGCCCAAGGATGTAATTGACTGTTTGAAGCAAAAACAAAAGGTCTTGTTCTAGAGTGTCTTGACAGATGAGAAATCCTTGAAGAAAATGCCGTTGGATATATCCAGAGAAGTCAAAGGTAGTACGTTGTTAAAATTCATTGAAACATGAAATTTGAATCATGTATTACACTATTAGCATGTAGTAGCTTACTGAAATACACCAAATGTTGTTTTAGGTCGCTTCTGCCAGCTGACAAATGAGCAAGCTAGAGTTTCCTCTGCGACTGCCCCAATCCTTGAAGTAATTGAAGTTATCCTGTAAGCCTAGCTTGCTTGACTTAGGGCCCTTAACCCACAACCAAAGAGGAGGCTTTCCTCTAGTTTGCGCACGGCCATGGACTTAATCTGGACTTTGTCATATTGACATTTGAGAAGTCTTCAAGGAAAGTGACGTTGGATTTAAATAGAGAAGGCAAATGTAATATGATCTTGAATTTCAGTAAAGCATCAAGTTTAATCAGGCATAACCCTGTAATGATGAAATAGCTTACTTAAATAACATCCTTTTTTTTTTTTTTAGATCTTTTGCTTCAGCTGAATCAACAAGCAACCTAGGCTTTCCTCGTCGCGTACATTTGCTGGTTACATCCGGGATCTTTACAGGGCTCAGTTGCGACCCAGCTAACTGTATAAACTTGAAATATGGCAAAAATAAAGATTTTTTGCGCATTCGATTGATGTGGGTAAGTTAAGGCATGAATGAATGTATGTGCGTATTTGCTATAAAACTACGCGTAGTAAAAATGAATGATTGTGCCGAAATTTTACGGAATGTGCTTTTTTCAGCGGAGAAAAGATCAGCGTAATTCGATGAAAGTTAAAATCGCTCGACGGAAAGATCACCATCATTTAAATTAGCGGAGAAGAGCTTTGGCAGTGGAGAAAAAATTCTTCCAAATCGGGTGCTTTTGATGCCCCTAATGGCGCTTTGCAAACTGTGGGTTATTCTCTGTTGCCAAAAGTGAAATGTAGAATAGCGAAAAGCCTATATCAAAGCATAGACGAATTTGCGAAGAAAATGAGTTCTAAGATCACTGGGAAAGCAGCTAGAGATCGCCTCAACAAGAAGCCGAAATTGGAGCTTTGCCCAAGGATATAATTGACTGTTTGAAGCAAAAACGTGAGGTCTTGTTCTAGAGTGTCTTAAAAGATGAGAAATCCTTGAAGAAAATGCTGTTGGACATATCCAGAGAAGGCAAAGGTAGTACGTTGTTAAAATTCATTGAAACATCAAATTTGAATCATGTATTGCACTGTTAGCATGTAGTACCTTACTGAAATACACCAAATGTTGTTTTAGGTCGCTTCTGCCAGCTGACAAATGAGCAAGCTAGAGTTTCCTCTGCGAATGCCCCAATCCTTGAAGTAATTGAAGTTATCCTGTAAGCCTAGCTTGCTTGACTTAGGGCCCTTAACCCACAACCCAAGAGGAGGCCTTCCTCTAGTTTGCGAACGGCCATGGACTTAATCTGGACTGTGTCATATTGACATTTGAGAAGTCTTCAAGCAAAGTGACGTTGGATTTAAATAGAGAAGGCAAATGTAATATGATCTTGAATTTCAGTAAAGCATCAAGTTTGAATCAGGCATAACCCTGTAATGATGTTAAAGCTTACTTAAATAACATCTGTTTTTTTTTTCTTTAGATCTTTTGCTTCAGCTGAATCAAAGAGCAACCTAGGCTTTCCTCGTCCCATACATTTGCTGGTTACATCCGGGATCTTTACAGGGCTCGGTCGCGACCCAGCACTGTGTATAAACTTTAAATCTGCCAAAAATAAAAGTTTTTTACTGATTGGATCGTTGTGGGTAAGTTAAGGCATGAATGAATGTATGCGCGTATTTACTACAAAACAACGCGTAGTAAATATGAATGATTGTGCAGAAACTATACCGGAATGGGCTTTCCTCAGCGGAGAAAAGATCAGCGTAATTCCAGGAACTTTAAAATCGCTCGACGGAAAGATGACCATAATTCAAATTACCGGAGATGGGCTTTGGAAGTGGAGAAAAATTTCTTCCAAATCGGACGCTTTTGATTCCCCTATTGGCACTTTGCAGACTCTGGGTTGTTCCCTGTTGCCAGCAGCGAAATGCAGAATAGCGAAATGCCTATATATAGAAGCATAGAAGAATTTGCGAAGAAAATGAGTTTTAGGATTACTGGGAAAGCAACAAGAGATCGCCTTAAGAAGAAGCCGAAATAGGAGCTTTGCCCAAGGATGTCATCAACGGTTTGAAGCAAAAACGTAAGGTCTTTCTCTAGAGTGTCTTAAATTGACAGATTATAAATCCTTGAAGAAAATGCTGTTGGACATATCCAGAGAAGTCAAAGGTAGTACGTTGTTAAAATTCATTGAAACATCAAATTTGAATTAGGCATTACACTGATAGCATGTAGTAGCTTACTGAAATACACCAAATGTTGTTTTAGGTCGCTCCTGCCAGCTGACAAATGAGCAAGCTAGAGTTTCCTCTGCGACTGCCCCAATCCTTGAAGTAATTGAAGTCATCCTGTAACCCTTCCTTGTCTTAGGGCCCTTAACCCACAACCCCAGAGTAGGCCTTCCTCTAGTCTGCGCACAGATATGGACTTAATCTGGACTGTGTCATATTGACATAGTAGAAGTTGTGAATGAAAGTGACTTTGGACTTATATAGAGCAGGCAAAGGTAATATGACCTTGAATTTAAGTAAAGCATCATGTTTGAATCAGGCATAACCCTGTAATCATGAAATAGCTTACTAAAATAACATCTTTTTTTTTATATAGATCTTTTCCGTTCGCTGAATAATGAGGAACCTACAGTTTCCTCGTCACTTATAATTCATGGTTACATCCGGGATCTTCAAAGGGCCTCAATTGCGACCCAGCTAACTGTATAAACTTGAAATATGGCAAAATTAAAGATTTTTTGCGCATTCGATCGATGTGGGTAAGTTAAGGCATGAATGAATGTATGTGCGTATTTACTATAAAACTACGCGTAGTAAAAATGAATGATTGTGCCGAAATTTTACGGAATGTGCTTTTTTCAGCGGAGAAAAGATCAGCGTAATTCGATGAAAGTTAAAATCGCTCGACGGAAAGATCACCATCATTTAAATTAGCGGAGAAGAGCTTTGGCAGTGGAGAAAAAATTCTTCCAAATCGGGTGCTTTTGATGCCCCTAATGGCGCTTTGCAAACTGTGGGTTATTCTCTGTTGCCAAAAGTGAAATGTAGAATAGCGAAAAGCCTATATCAAAGCATAGACGAATTTGCGAAGAAAATGAGTTCTAAGATCACTGGGAAAGCAGCTAGAGATCGCCTCAACAAGAAGCCGAAATTGGAGCTTTGCCCAAGGATATAATTGACTGTTTGAAGCAAAAACGTGAGGTCTTGTTCTAGAGTGTCTTAAAAGATGAGAAATCCTTGAAGAAAATGCTGTTGGACATATCCAGAGAAGGCAAAGGTAGTACGTTGTTAAAATTCATTGAAACATCAAATTTGAATCATGTATTGCACTGTTAGCATGTAGTACCTTACTGAAATACACCAAATGTTGTTTTAGGTCGCTTCTGCCAGCTGACAAATGAGCAAGCTAGAGTTTCCTCTGCGAATGCCCCAATCCTTGAAGTAATTGAAGTTATCCTGTAAGCCTAGCTTGCTTGACTTAGGGCCCTTAACCCACAACCCAAGAGGAGGCCTTCCTCTAGTTTGCGAACGGCCATGGACTTAATCTGGACTGTGTCATATTGACATTTGAGAAGTCTTCAAGCAAAGTGACGTTGGATTTAAATAGAGAAGGCAAATGTAATATGATCTTGAATTTCAGTAAAGCATCAAGTTTGAATCAGGCATAACCCTGTAATGATGTTAAAGCTTACTTAAATAACATCTGTTCTTTTTTCCTTTAGATCTTTTGCTTCAGCTGAATCAAAGAGCAACCTAGGCTTTCCTCGTCCCATACATTTGCTGGTTACATCCGGGATCTTTACAGGGCTCGGTCGCGACCCAGCCAACTGTATAAACTTTAAATCTGCCAAAAATAAAAGTTTTGTACAGATTGGATCGTTGTGGGTAAGTTAAGGCATGAATGAATGTATGCGCGTATTTACTACAAAACAACGCGTAGTAAATATGAATGATTGTGCAGAAACTATACCGGAATGGGCTTTCCTCAGCGGAGAAAAGATCAGCGTAATTCCAGGAACTTTAAAATCGCTCGACGGAAAGATGACCATAATTCAAATTACCGGAGATGGGCTTTGGAAGTGGAGAAAAATTTCTTCCAAATCGGACGCTTTTGATTCCCCTATTGGCACTTTGCAGACTCTGGGTTGTTCCCTGTTGCCAGCAGCGAAATGCAGAATAGCGAAATGCCTATATATAGAAGCATAGAAGAATTTGCGAAGAAAATGAGTTCTAGGATTACTGGGAAAGCAACAAGAGATCGCCTTAAGAAGAAGCCGAAATAGGAGCTTTGCCCAAGGATGTCATCAACAGTTTGAAGCAAAAACGTAAGGTCTTTCTCTAGAGTGTCTTAAATTGACAGATTATAAATCCTTGAAGAAAATGCTGTTGGACATATCCAGAGAAGTCAAAGGTAGTACGTTGTTAAAATTCATTGAAACATCAAATTTGAATTAGGCATTACACTGATAGCATGTAGTAGCTTACTGAAATACACCAAATGTTGTTTTAGGTCGCTCCTGCCAGCTGACAAATGAGCAAGCTAGAGTTTCCTCTGCGACTGCCCCAATCCTTGAAGTAATTGAAGTCATCCTGTAACCCTTCCTTGTCTTAGGGCCCTTAACCCACAACCCCAGAGTAGGCCTTCCTCTAGTCTGCGCACAGATATGGACTTAATCTGGACTGTGTCATATTGACATAGTAGAAGTTGTGAATGAAAGTGACTTTGGACTTATATAGAGCAGGCAAAGGTAATATGACCTTGAATTTAAGTAAAGCATCATGTTTGAATCAGGCATAACCCTGTAATCATGAAATAGCTTACTAAAATAACATCTTTTTTTTATATAGATCTTTTCCGTTCGCTGAATAATGAGGAACCTACAGTTTCCTCGTCACTTATAATTCATGGTTACATCCGGGATCTTCAGAGGGCCTCAATTGCGACCCAGCTAACTGTATAAACTTGAAATATGGCAAAATTAAAGATTTTTTGCGCATTCGATCGATGTGGGTAAGTTAAGGCATGAATGAATGTATGTGCGTATTTACTATAAAACTACGCGTAGTAAAAATGAATGATTGTGCCGAAATTTTACGGAATGTGCTTTTTTCAGCGGAGAAAAGATCAGCGTAATTCGATGAAAGTTAAAATCGCTCGACGGAAAGATCACCATCATTTAAATTAGCGGAGAAGAGCTTTGGCAGTGGAGAAAAAATTCTTCCAAATCGGGTGCTTTTGATGCCCCTAATGGCGCTTTGCAAACTGTGGGTTATTCTCTGTTGCCAAAAGTGAAATGTAGAATAGCGAAAAGCCTATATCAAAGCATAGACGAATTTGCGAAGAAAATGAGTTCTAAGATCACTGGGAAAGCAGCTAGAGATCGCCTCAACAAGAAGCCGAAATTGGAGCTTTGCCCAAGGATATAATTGACTGTTTGAAGCAAAAACGTGAGGTCTTGTTCTAGAGTGTCTTAAAAGATGAGAAATCCTTGAAGAAAATGCTGTTGGACATATCCAGAGAAGGCAAAGGTAGTACGTTGTTAAAATTCATTGAAACATCAAATTTGAATCATGTATTGCACTGTTAGCATGTAGTACCTTACTGAAATACACCAAATGTTGTTTTAGGTCGCTTCTGCCAGCTGACAAATGAGCAAGCTAGAGTTTCCTCTGCGAATGCCCCAATCCTTGAAGTAATTGAAGTTATCCTGTAAGCCTAGCTTGCTTGACTTAGGTCCCTTAACCCACAACCCAAGAGGAGGCCTTCCTCTAGTTTGCGAACGGCCATGGACTTAATCTGGACTGTGTCATATTGACATTTGAGAAGTCTTCAAGCAAAGTGACGTTGGATTTAAATAGAGAAGGCAAATGTAATATGATCTTGAATTTCAGTAAAGCATCAAGTTTGAATCAGGCATAACCCTGTAATGATGTTAAAGCTTACTTAAATAACATCTGTTTTTTTTTTCTTTAGATCTTTTGCTTCAGCTGAATCAAAGAGCAACCTAGGCTTTCCTCGTCCCATACATTTGCTGGTTACATCCGGGATCTTTACAGGGCTCGGTCGCGACCCAGCCAACTGTATAAACTTTAAATCTGCCAAAAATAAAAGTTTTGTACAGATTGGATCGTTGTGGGTAAGTTAAGGCATGAATGAATGTATGCGCGTATTTACTACAAAACAACGCGTAGTAAATATGAATGATTGTGCAGAAACTATACTCTCCTCAGCGGAGAAAAGATCAGCGTAATTCCAGGAACTTTAAAATCGCTCGACGGAAAGATGACCATAATTCAAATTACCGGAGATGGGCTTTGGAAGTGGAGAAAAATTTCTTCCAAATCGGACGCTTTTGATTCCCCTATTGGCACTTTGCAGACTCTGGGTTGTTCCCTGTTGCCAGCAGCGAAATGCAGAATAGCGAAATGCCTATATATAGAAGCATAGAAGAATTTGCGAAGAAAATGAGTTCTAGGATTACTGGGAAAGCAACAAGAGATCGCCTTAAGAAGAAGCCGAAATAGGAGCTTTGCCCAAGGATGTCATCAACAGTTTGAAGCAAAAACGTAAGGTCTTTCTCTAGAGTGTCTTAAATTGACAGATTATAAATCCTTGAAGAAAATGCTGTTGGACATATCCAGAGAAGTCAAAGGTAGTACGTTGTTAAAATTCATTGAAACATCAAATTTGAATTAGGCATTACACTGATAGCATGTAGTAGCTTACTGAAATACACCAAATGTTGTTTTAGGTCGCTCCTGCCAGCTGACAAATGAGCAAGCTAGAGTTTCCTCTGCGACTGCCCCAATCCTTGAAGTAATTGAAGTCATCCTGTAACCCTTCCTTGTCTTAGGGCCCTTAACCCACAACCCCAGAGTAGGCCTTCCTCTAGTCTGCGCACAGATATGGACTTAATCTGGACTGTGTCATATTGACATAGTAGAAGTTGTGAATGAAAGTGACTTTGGACTTATATAGAGCAGGCAAAGGTAATATGACCTTGAATTTAAGTAAAGCATCATGTTTGAATCAGGCATAACCCTGTAATCATGAAATAGCTTACTAAAATAACATCTTTTTTTTTATATAGATCTTTTCCGTTCGCTGAATAATGAGGAACCTACAGTTTCCTCGTCACTTATAATTCATGGTTACATCCGGGATCTTCAAAGGGCCTCAATTGCGACCCAGCTAACTGTATAAACTTGAAATATGGCAAAATTAAAGATTTTTTGCGCATTCGATCGATGTGGGTAAGTTAAGGCATGAATGAATGTATGTGCGTATTTACTATAAAACTACGCGTAGTAAAAATGAATGATTGTGCCGAAATTTTACGGAATGTGCTTTTCTCAGCGGAGAAAAGATCAGCGTAATTCGATGAAAGTTAAAATCGCTCGACGGAAAGATCACCATCATTTAAATTAGCGGAGAAGAGCTTTGGCAGTGGAGAAAAAATTCTTCCAAATCGGGTGCTTTTGATGCCCCTAATGGCGCTTTGCAAACTGCGGGTTATTCTCTGTTGCCAAAAGTGAAATGTAGAATAGCGAAAAGCCTATATCAAAGCATAGACGAATTTGCGAAGAAAATGAGTTCTAGGATTACTGGGAAAGCAGCTAGAGATCGCCTTAAGAAGAAGCCGAAATTGGAGCTTTGCCCAAGGATGTAATTGACTGTTTGAAGCAAAAACGTAAGGTCTTGTTCTAGAGTGTCTTGACAGATGAGAAATCCTTGAAGAAAATGCTGTTGGACATATCCAGAGAAGGCAAAGGTAGTACGTTGTAAAACATTCATTGAAACATCAAATTTGAATCATGTATTGCACTGTTAGCATGTAGTAGCTTACTGAAATACACCATATGGACAGAGCGCAAAAACCGCTGATTGGCTAGAGAATAATGACGTGAAATGGCTTTTTTCGCGTAACTGCGCCTGCGCAAACTCTAAAGATTCGAAGTGATCAAGACAGTGATCGATCGAAGTGGAGAATAACACTCTAGCATTTGTGAAATGTTGTGGAAAGTTAGACGACTCATACCCTGGGTGCCAAAGGAATTTTTTTTTCAAGGTCGGAGAGAACACTCAGCAATTCCAAATCAACAGTCGAGGACACACGATTGATTACTTCGCAAGTCTGCATGTCAGCATGTCAAGTAGCAATGCGTCCTCTTGTATAATTTTGTTGGTTTTGGCTACTGTGAATTTTCTTGTCATGGGGTGTTGGTCTGCCCCCAGATTATTTAAAAATCTTACAGAAACCAGCGAACTGGCAACGAAATTCTTCTTTGTTCTCGGGAACTACAGGAGCAACTTGGTCTTGATGGACGAAATTTTTTTGCTTTTGAAAATAAGTTTGGCTGGCCGTTGTACGTTATTGAGAACTGTAACGCGGTCATACAACTTTGATCGTATAAAATCGTCCACTGAGTTTCTTGCTGCAGATGAACTGTGAGTGAACTTCAGCCACAAAGTTGAATTTTCTTAACACCTGGGATTTACAATTTCCACGTCACGTAACCTTGACTGTTAAATGCCATCGATCTGTGCGAGGTTTTTGTTGCTGTTCCTCGCAAATATTTTTGCAGAAACCATTCCAGGAAATCTGCATCAAAGCGTCTTCCACTCACTGTTTGGCAATATTGTCCTGATCAGTTGTGGAACAGCCCAGAAAAGTAACCATATTGGTCAACTTTTTCACATTTATAAATGTAAGTTTGGAAAATGGCTACAAAAACACATGTGCAGTAAAGCTTTGGAAGCATGCAAACACTTCAGGTACATTATATAATAATAATAATAATAATAATAATAATAATAATAATAATAATAATAAGCCTTACAGGGCTGTAGCCAGAAAAAAAGTATGACTGAGGCAATGTCCATGGTTAAATTCTCTACGTAGGTATTCTAGGTGTTTATGATGAGTACAATATAAAGACAACACTGGAAATCACCCTTTATTTTAAAGAATCACGAAAAAATGACTGAGGCAAGTGCCTTGGTTTGCCTCATACTGGCCACGGCCCTGCCTTACAGCTTTAGTTAGATGCGTACCCCTGACTGAAAATTCTTTAACACTAAAAATTAGTATGAACACCAAATAATAATTATTAACAATTATTATTCGCCGAAGGCAAGGTGAATATCGGTTAATAAAAACTGAGATGGAGTTGAGGTTTTTATTCACCAACATTCATAGAGTCTGAGGGAATATCGGAAACAATAATTTAAATTTGCCTGACAATAGAAGCAACTCAATTTCTTAGTAAATGATGCCATCATGCAAATCGCCTATTACATAGTTGATTATTTGAATAATACACATTTTCTTTGAAACAATTAATTTATTCGTCTGTCACCTCAACAAACAGCTTGTGACTATTTTGAAAAACCGCTTAGGTGATTATCACGTAATAATAATCATCTCAATGACAACCAATCAGCGCAGAGAACTTTCAGTAATTATACTAATAAGCATATAATTCCTTTTGCACAAGACAATAATGAACAATAATATTATTATAATTCCATGAGTGCATGTTGATATGAGATCAACCACTCAATCATATCCATTGATTATGGTTTTATTAAATTTTCGTTTGATTCTTAACACTTGGACAAATTTAAAGCCAATCAGTTTCCAGCGTGGTAACACTTGACGCAATCAGTCTCCATATTATGTCATACTGTATAAGAGCCGCTAACTGAGAGTGAGTGAACCAATCAGAAAGCTAAAAACACAGTATCCGTGGTTCACATTTTCATAATGTAAGGTATTATCTTTCCCCTTGTGCTTACACTGTCATTATTCACTTTCTGTGTAATGGTTTCATCATTGTTTTTGTTTGTAGGAAGTGGTAGCCATACCTGATTTATGAAGAAACTGAAGTTGTGGAGTAGTACAGCAACCTACTTTTACTCTCTGCAGATTAGCTTTCTTGGTTCACGGAAAACCCTTTTCATTATTGTAAATACATTGTGGCATGGAAGATATTTTCAAACAGGTCTGGAAAATGTTCACCACCAAAATTTCCCATTTTGTCTGGATCATATAAGTTCTTTCCTCCTTTTGTTTAGTGGTTGACTAGTGACTTGTGAAATTGTATGGTGCACAAGAGAGCTAAATGCAGTGTCTCCTTTAGTTGTAAAACATATATTATAGGAACACAAATAATGTTGTCATTGTTGTTGAGTAATGTTAGTATTTAGTACTGCCAGTGGTATTACAAGTGTCTCTTTTGAGTGGATTCCCCAATTTTCTGCTAACTTGACCCAAACAGATATATATAGGTGGAGAACAAATTCGGGAAAATAGAGTTCTAAAGCCGTGACGTCACGTTACCATGGTGCTAAAAAAATCAGTTCTAAACAAAGGCCCAAAGCGTGACCGAATCCATACAAAATGTCGGCACTCTCGATCGCGTCGCTCATTTCTTTCTTCAGGGAAGAGCAGAAGTCTATTAAGAAGGGCGAAAACCATTACAAATCAGGTCATGTGGAGTCATTTACGTATAGTCATGGTATCTTAAGAGGAGACGTGCACGCAAGCATGCGAAACAAAGTCTACAAAGTCGCGGTGAGTGGAAAGGGTTCAACTAACACTCACTACAGTACAAACGTCGCTTGTTATTTATTTGCTGCTTTGAAATGCTTCTCAGTGAGATTTTTAGGTTGATAGCAGTTCTTTTCCGTAATAATTCAATTGTGGAATAAGTAGATGCGCAAACTTTGCCATCGATATACTGTGTTGTTAAGTTCGTTCGATGTGCATTGATGTGTTAGTTTGTTCGATGCAAGGAATTGTCCTTTTGTTTGGAGTCTTTATTAGAAGTATTTGAAAGTTGCTTTTCATGCTCATAAGCGTCGTTTTTTCTGATTTCCTAGGTTTACTTAAATAGTGAGAATGCCATAAGATCAAGTGAGTGTGAGTGTCCAAGGGGGAAGTTTAAGTGCAGCCATGCGGCTGCACTTTTCATTCATGGCATCTACAACCTCAGCCGAACAGATGTTGAATGCAACTGGAAGAAACGCAAAGCAAGCACACCACTCTCTTGGCAAGCGGTCGAAGAAATGTTCCCTCCAACAAAACAGTATTCCTGTTTGTCAAGAAACCCTACCCAGTCTGATCGGTCTGCCCTTTACAGGGACCTAAAGGAGTATGGGAGGTTTACTGGCCTTTGTTGGCTTATGAGCCCTCAACCAGCTACTGTCAGTAAGCTTCCCATTCCGACAATAGAGGATATCATTTACTCGGAGGAGTTTCTTAAAACACAAGGATCGCAACAACAAATTGATTGCCTAGTAAGACAGGCAAAGATTCCAGATGAGTACATTTTTAAAATAAGTGACATTACAATTGGACAGAGAAACAACCCAACTTGGAGAAGGGGCAGATAAACAGCAAGCAACTTTGGTTGCGTTTTGAAGGCCAAACGGGTCACTCAGTCTCTCTTGAAGCGTCTTCTTGGTGAATATGATTTGTCTGGGGTTAAGGCTGTGCAGTGGGGTGTGAACAATGAACAGGAAGCACTCAAAGCATTCACTGTGTTGACTGGGAAAACCGTCCAGGAAACTGGCATTTGTTTGGATGCCTCGGGAATCCTTGGAGCTTCTCCTGATGGAATTGTAGACCATGAAACTGTCCTAGAAGCTAAGTGCCCTTACACTGAAAGGAACCTATCAATTGAGGAGGCCATTGCTACTTCACCAACGTTTTGCTTAGAAAAAGCACAGGATGGCAATGGATATGTTTTAAAGAAGGACCACGTCTACTGGGACCAGGTACAGGGTGAAATGTTTTTTACAAGGAGAAAGTTTTGTTATTTCGTGGTTTGGACTTCTAAGGATGTGGCTGTTGTCAAAATAGAGCAAGATGAAACCTGGGATGCAAATATTCCAATCTTGAAAGAATTTTATTTTAAACATATTTTTCCCAAAATAGTGGAAGGTGCATTGTAATTTTTTTTTTCAGACATGCATAAGGCTTCCTTCCTAAGAGTATTGGTTGAACTCTTTCAGGCTGTAACTTTTCTCCACCATTGTCATGCAGCGTAACCATTGCCCCAGCGGAGATTTGGGAAATGTATTGGGCTATTGGACTAAATTTTTAAGAGATAAAAAAGTAAGATTGTAAATTTGAGTAGCAAAGAGTCAAGAGTGCAAGTTGTTTAATCTTTATAATTTTGTACTAAGAAAAATAAAATAAGGTTTACTATTAAATGTCTTGCAATAATAGTGGCATCCTGGCTAATAGTTTATGTCTGTGTTTATGTGTTTAGTAGCATACACATAATTGAAGAAAGGTAATTCGACTGACTCAGAACTGCCATACAATGACCATGATTTTTGTTTACTGATAACAGGCAAACATGTACTTAGATTACTAAAACTCTGTTCCCTCACACCCCTCTTTGATAAGTGGAAATTGTAAATTAACCAGTGCAGCACATAACTGAAAAATAACATCAGCATAACATCTTAAATAATATGGGATGAAAATCCTTTAACCTTGCATTTGCCCTCTCTACATGGATCCTGGCTCTAGCAATGGATTTTGTTTTCTTTGCTTCACTTTCAGTGAAAACACCATTATTCAAAAAAGGTGGAATGTTGAGAGAAACATCATTTGGCAAAATGTCCTGAATAAGGAAGCCTTTGTCGGCTAAAACCATGTCCCCTGCAACAAGATGGTTCAACAGACCTGACAGTTGTACTATGGCTTTATCAGAAATAGACCCAGGGTACAATTTGCTAACAAACGTTATTACTGCATTTGGTGCAACCCCAACAATTACTTTGAACGAGTTCATGCCCCTGTAGCTTGAATAGGTAGCATTTTGCTGACTCATTAACCCCGGGGCTGCAATCTCCACATCGGTACAATCAATGACAATTCTGCAAGACGTAAACTCAGAAAAAGAAGATGGTGCACATAACACATTTTTTTCCCTGGATGGAATGGTTGTCATGATGTCACGAAACAATATAGAATGCAAGACATGAATGAAAGTGGTCACAATATTAGCTATTGTTGCCACACTGCAGCTGAAAAGCTGTGCAAGGTGCAGGTTGGTATAATTTTGTCTGAGTTTCATTAAAGTAATAAAAATCTGGTCCTCAAAATTAATGGACTCTACTCTCCAACCGGAATAATAAACAATACAATCTTTGAATCTTAAAGCATGAAGTACTACAATGTTAAAAACGTCTTTCGTCGGAAGCCCTGTTTCCATTCTAAGAACCTCTGCACTTAGTCCCGAAACGTTGTAGTGTTTTTGTACATAGCTTTCTTTTTCTTGCCTGTCCTGAAGTTCCTCCCTGGCTTGATCTAATTCTGCCTCCAGTATTATCTCATTTGTTGTCTTGTTGCAACATTCTTGTTTGCTGTCATTATCAGTGGGCTGCTGCTCAGATCCTCTGATTGCCTCAGCCACCATTTCTTGCACAGTTTTCTTTTCAGCTGTTACTTTTTTCTTTTTCTTTGGTGGTCCTCCTTCACTAGGAAATATCTTATCTCGATTTCTTTCGTAAATCGTGGGCCCATATTGTTTATTTCCATCCGTGAATGACAACTGCACACTCTGGAATGCTTACTTGGCTCTCTGTCTTTCCTCCTATTTCAAAGAAACATATAACGGAACTTAATCTTAAATACTTGGCACGATTTAAATTGCTCAAAGTTCGTTTAAATGTTTCAACTCCTGAAGTCCATTCAAAAAGCTCTAGATTATATAAATCAAGCGGCCTTTTCATAACACAAACAACATTGAAATAATTTGGGCACGGAAAAATTATACGTTTTGAAAGCAAACACATGTTAGAACAGTTGTATTCTAGGTTTTTCACAGATCAAAAGGCAAGGAAAATACGTACTCAGTGCCCACAAACTAAACACTGCCTGCGATTGTTCATCAAACATTTACTTCAGTATTCCGAGTCGGTGGAAATCGCACACTCGCAAAAAATTGCCAAATGTGTGATGTTCTTTGAGCAAAAACATAATTATTAGTGCCATAACAAACCTTATCAGGCGGATCCATCGTTTGTATTCCTCTTTTTCCTTCTTATCGCTTGGAAATGCAAAGAACTTGCAAGTGTGGCTTTCTGATGAATGACTGCACGTCCGAGCAAAGCAGTAGACCATTTGTGTCCGTTCTGATAAATTTCTTTGGACAAAAACCAATAATGTTCAAATAGTATTTGTCGTTTTTACCCTCTCTGTTCTCCTTTGTGGCCTCTTTTGTACTAAAACACAGGGTTAATAAGCGTTTTGACCTCAAGACAAAGCGAAGACAAACACGACTTGACCCACGCGCAAGAGATTATCTGAGTTGTTTAGAACTGAATTTTTTAGCGCCAAGGCAACGTGACGTCACACTTTAGAACTCTATTTCGCGATAGATCTGCGTAATTCGATGAAAGTTAAAATCGCCTGACAGAAAGATCACCATCATTCAAATTAGTGGAGAAAGCCTTTGGCAGTGGAGAAAAAATTCTTTCAAATCGGGCGCTTTTGATGCCCCTAATGGCACTTTGGAGACTCTGGGTTATTCTCTGTTGCCAGCAGCGAAATGTCGAATAGCGAAATGCCTATATCAAAGCATACAAGAATTTGCGAAGAAAATGAGTTCTAGGATTACTGGGAAAGCAGCTAGAGATCGCCTTAAGAAGAAGCCGAAATTGGAGCCTTTGTCCAAGGATGTCATTGACAGTTTGAAGCAAAAACGTAAGGTCTTGTTCTAGAGTGTCTTACATTGACAATTGAGAAATCCTTGAAGAAAATGCTGTTGGACATATCCAGAGAAGGCAAAGGTAGTACGTTGTTAAAATTCATTAAAACATCAAATTTGAATCAGGTATTAAACTGTTATCATGTTGTAGCTTACTGAAATACACCAAATGCTGTTTTAGGTCGCTTCTGCCAGCTGACAAATGAGCAAGCTAGAGTTTCCTCTGCTACTGCCCCAATCCTTGAAGTAATTGAAGTCATCCTTAACCCACAACCGAAGAGGAGGCCTTCCTCTAGTTTGCGCACAGATATGGACTTAATTTGGACTGTGTCATATTGACATATGAGAAGTCTTCAAGGAAAGTGACTTTGGATTTAAATAGAGAAGGCAAAGGTAATATGATTTTGAATTTCAGTAAAGCATCAAGTTTGAATCAGGCATAACCCTATAGTCATGTAATAGCTTACTGAAATAACATCTTGTTAATTTTTTTTTTTTTTTAGATTTTTCGCGGTAGCGGAATAATGAGCAACCTAGGCTTTCCTTGTCGCGTACAATCCCTGGTTACATCCGGGATCTTTACAGGGCTCAGTCGCGACCGAGCCACCTGTATAAACTTGAAATATGCCGAAAATAAAGATTTTGTGCACATTGGATCGTTGTGGGTAAGTTAAGGCATGAAAAAATCTATGCGCGTATTTACTATAAAACTACGAGTACTCAAAATGAATGATGGTGCTGAAACTTTACCGGAAATGGCTTTTCTCAGCGGAGTAAAGATCAGTGTATTTCGACGAAAGTTAAAATCGCTCGACGGATAGATCACCATCATTCAAATTAGTGGAGAAGAGTTTTGGTGGTGGAGAAAAATTTCTTTCAAATCGGATGCTTTTGATGCCGCTAATGGCACTTTTCAAACTGTGGGTAATTCTCTGTTGCCAGAAGCGAAATGTAGGATATCGAAATGCCTATATCAAAGCATAGGATAATTTGTAAAGAAAATGAGTTATAGGATTACTGGAAAAGAAGCTAGAGATCGCTTTAAGAAGAAGAAGCCGAAATTGGAGCTTTGCCCAAGGACGTCATTGACAGTTTGAAGCAAAAACGTAGGGTCTTGTTCTAGGGTGTCTTACATTGACAGATGAGAAATCCTTGAAGAAAATGCTGTTGGACATATATAGGGAAGGCAAAGGTAGTACGTTGTTAAAATTCATTAAAACATCAAATTTGAATCAGGCATTACACTGTTAGCATGTAGTAGCTTACTGAAATACACCAAATGTTGTTTTAGGTCGCTCTTGCCAGCTGACAAATGAGCAAGCTAGAGTTTCCTCTGCGACTGCCCCAATCCTTGAAGAAATTGAAGTCATCCTGTAAGCCTTGCTTGACTTAGGGCTTGTTTTTAAAGAGTTATTTAACGACATCAATGTACTAGACGTCGATGCGAAAACCGAAACAGCCGCCTCGAGCGAAAATAGTGGGCGGAAAAGTACTTTCCAACTGGCAAGTGACTTTCTCACATTATTACAATGTATATATTTGAATGCGGCGGCAATTTGTTTGCGTACGTCAGCAACCCAATTCAGTGCAACGACGTCAATTTCAACATTAGAACCAATCACAGGCCGCAAAAGTGAGACGGCAATACCACGAAATATTGACGGCTCGCGCATAGGCAAAACTATAAGAAGATCGCGATACTGCAGTTTATTGATAATTGTGTACTCCAATACTGTATTTAGGAAGGAACCAGAGTTTGCTCGAGGCATTTTAAGGCTGAAGATTTAAAGAGGAGTCTTAACAACAAGGTTAGGCCCAAACCAGGAGCTGTGCCTAGTATCTTTGCGTGGAAGCGAAGTTCTCCTCGCAAACGACCACCACGAACTCCACGGTTCACGGCTACAACTGTGGCAAAGAATTTTAGAGTCAGAATTTAGCAAGGTTAGGCATTCGGTGAACGAAAGCAGCGAAGCTGTGTGCAACAATTCATCCCAAACAAATATGGGTGGCGCCAAGTCTGTTCTGGAAACAGCGGAAATAGAGAGTTTTGAAGCAAGCAACCGTGGACAATTTTCCTGTCGGTGTACGTTGGATCAGTGGCTTGATCTGATCGGCGTTATTTCAAGTTGAGAAACTAAATGTTTTAAGCAAGAGCCGATACAACGTAGATTTGATTTGATTTGATTTTAGTGGTGTACTATATTTCGGCTGGCCAAACCAGCCTTCTTTAGGTACAATGAGAGTTTACATTGAATTGCTTCTATGTACATATATATATAGTAGATGGATGTTGACGTAATGCTGGATATTCATCTACTATATATATATATATATATATATATATATATATATATATATATATATATATATATATATATATATATATATATATATATATATATATATATATATATATATATATATATATATATATATATATATATATATATATATATATATATATATATATATATATATGTATATATATATATATATATATATATATATATGTATATATATATGTATATGTATATGTATATGTATATGTATATGTATATGTATATGTATATGTATAGATAGATAGGTATAATAAAACGACGCAGAGACATAGAAGCAATTCAATGTAAACTCTCATTGTACCTGAAGAAGGCTGGTTTGGCCAGCCAAAATATAGTACACCACTAAAATCAAATCAAATCAAATCTACGTTGTATCGGCTCTTGCTTAAATCATTTAGTTTCTCAACTCGAAATAGAGACACCGGACCGAGAATCTAACTCTGATTTTTTCGAGAAATCTGAGAAAGATTTATTAATATCTGAGCTGCAAGAGAAACTATCCGCACTTCACGTGAAAAGTGAAGATCTAGAGGACTTGGTTTTGAATTGAAAAAGAAAGTTGCCAATCTGGAGCAGAAATATGAGCAACTCGAGGCGCAGCTGTTTTCATTTAAAAACATCGAGTCAAATGACTCGCTCGTAGCATTTTATACTGGATTTCCTAACTATCAGACCATGATGGCCCTGTACGACTATTTAGATCCTGGGGCCGGGGGAGAAAACATCAATTACTGGTTGTCCGGAAAAGATATTGCTGGCAGTGCAAAGGCTGTGAAACAAGGGAGACCAAGGTCTCTAAAACCAGCAGACGAGTTTTTTTTGTCATTGTGTAGCCTAAGACAAGGTTTTGCTGAATTACATTTAGCTCATCTTTTTAATGTTTCTCAGCCAACTGTAAGCAGAGTTTTCATTTCTTGGATTAACTATATGTATATGAAACTTGGCCATATAAATATTTGGCCTTCCAGAAAACTAGTAGACGAGACAATGCCTCAGGACTTTAAGGCAAAGTATCCAAGCACAAGGGTATCATTGACTGTACGGAGGTGCGATGTGAAATGCCTAGTAGCCTTCTTCTAAATAGTGAATTGTTTAGCTCGTATAAACACCATACCACTTTAAAGGCACTGGTGGGAATTTCTCCAAAAGGGTTTTTTACATTTATTGGGCAACTTTACACTGGGAGCATATCTGACAGGAGTAGAGCGAAGTGGATTCTTGAACCTTCCCTTTTCAAATGGGGACTCTGTAATGGCAGATGAGGGCTTTACTATTGAAGACATTCTTCCCCTTGGTGTTTCCTTAAATATTCCTCCTTTCCTGGGAATGTCTGATCAGATGTCAGCTGAAGATGTGATTGCAACACAGGAAATTGCTATCTTAAGAATCCATGTTGAGAGGGCTATCAATAAGGTGAATAATTTTCTGATATTTGATGGGGTTATTCCATTGAGCCTCTTTGGGGTAGTGAATCAAATGTGGTGTGTGTGTGCCATTTTGTGCAACATGCAGGACCCCATCATCAGTGCGTAACCCTTTCACTCCTAAGATCGGATTAGTAATTCTCCTTTCTAGCTGCTAGACATTCCCTTTTATATTACTTAAGATAATTTGAGTTTGATCAAAATAACACCATCTGAGTGATACGTTTATTCGTTCTCATCACCTGGCTGCTGAATAGTGAATTGATATTATAACGAGAAGTTACATACTAATCACTTCTGGGAGTGAAAGGGTTAAATTGATCTTGATTTCATTGTGACAAGTGATCTTGATTTCATTGTGACAAGTAAATTTTCTGGTTAAAGTGCCAACCAGGCAGGGGATAGAGATGAATACATGTAAAATATTTCAACTGAAAACAGTAAAGGAAAATATTATATTCTACATATAAACAGATCAAAATTTAACCACAGCAATGTACCCAAAATTAACATACAAATTTGCAAGATGGGTAAATCAGTCTCCTTTGTGTGTATCCTTTTCTAAAGAGATGTTATGAAGAAAAATATGGTGCTCAGTTGAACAATTTTTGTTTTGTTTTTCGTAACCTGTCCTAACAAATGATTGTATGCAAATTTTAACTGGAATCATTCTTGTCAGAGTTCCCACAATTCCAGTTTTGATTCTATGTACACAATCTAAATGACAATTCTTTGACTTTCTTAGTTCAGGCTAAGGTCTTTATGTAAGCAATTATATTGAAAATTTAAAAATAAGGTTCTTATCATTGTTTTCAAAAGGATTACACAATATACTTCTTATCATATTTACATGAAATTATGTAACTTCAACTCTTCTCAACTTTTAAAGCTTCAATATAATCACAGAAATTCTCCTCACCACTGTAGGTTCCCTACATGTGTTGTAGTTGTCAGTTGTGAGAGGGTCTTTGAAAAACCAAGCCAATTAATTTTGTCTTTGGTGATCAATCCCTTTATTCTCATGATTTGGGCTTGTTTAAGTATTACACTGCCGGGAGAAAATAGATGGTGATCACTACATGTATGTTGAAGCTTTAAAGGCTTCACTGGTTCATAATAATTATTTTTGACCAAGCAGTAAGCTAAACCTACAATTATGCACATGTATATAAATAAAATGCACTTGCAGTGCCTAGCATTTGTTTACATAATGACTGATTAGCATTTTGCAAATTCACTAGCCGCAGTTTTGATAAAATGGTAAAGAAATAGGTTTCAAGCTTTTGTTTCAGAGTTGCCCAGTAGGCGGCGTCAAAAGGGATTTTCTCCACTGAAATTCCCTTCTTTGTGTAGACAATGAAGTCACACCATGAGGCTCCACTAGCACCCATCTGGCCTTGCACTTGAGTGTCATAGGAATGATTCCTTTTAAGTCTGCATTGTCCATTAACAGCCTCACAAAAAAAGTTTGGATCCTGACATGCTTCCAGTGGAGTGACTTGATACTTTGTCTCTGGACACTTAACTTCAGCAAGTCCAAAATGATTTCGACAGCCAAAATCAACAACTCTGCCATCTGGTGAGGCTCCAAAAAATGACATATCCAAACAAACAACAAAACCACTCTTGAGAACCTTTACTGGGGTCTTTCGGGTAAACATAACTTTCTCATATTGTTCAATGGCAATGGGTTCATTTTTAGTACCGTGCTCGACATACCTTGAGGTGAACGGCTTCGGATTGATAAGGTCAGCTGCAAATTTTTCATGATTCCTTTGCCTTTTTGAGATTAAGTCAAATTTTGAAGCAGTAAATCTAAATTTACGTTCCTTCTTCCACTGCTCAGATGATGACTGGTCTCTTGTGGCTTCCTCAATATTGTTTATTATGGCCTCATCCACAACAAGGGAACTAACAAGTGCTTTTTCAGCAACATCTAAGTTCTTAGGCAAAACAAAATCACTGCGCGAGTCCAGAGGAAACCTGGGATAGGTAAGTTCAGTGTCTGCGCTGACATCTTCTCTTGGCATTGATGAAATATCCACAGTAGCCACGAAGTTCGCCTCAGTGTGACTCAACTGATAACTACAAAATGACCCAATCTGGCTTTCTCCAAATTTGGTTTCCACACAACTGTTAATGGAAGAATTTATCTCTTTCCAATAGTGCTAAGCCCATTTGGGGGTTTATTTGCTTTAGGGCCTTTTTAAATTTCATTTCGGCCTCAACATCATGCTGGGGATTAGTTCTTGCATCATAAAAGAGACATTTCACTCCCTCTCTGCTCTTGGTTTCATCAAGTTTAGTTTTGGAAGTGGTGACTTCCATTACCGGTTGGGCAGATATTTTGTCACCACGACCCTTTTTGTGCCACTTTTGGAGCTGGGAAGTGCATGCGAGATTCGGCTGCTCATCATCATCCTGGCATAAATCATCGGTTGATTTACTGTCAAATAAACTAAACTTGCATGCTTTAAACATCAATGCCAGAACATGGTTACAGTAACCAACTTTGCCAGCTTTACATGAACAGGTGGCTTGAATGACTTAGCTTGACACAATACACATAGGAAAACGAAGAGCATGGGGGGCCTCACTCTTCTTGAAACTGTGATAGCACTTTGCCTTGAAATAAAAGAACCTTTGATCACTGTTTGCCTTAATCTCCTTCAAGTACTCGTCCTCCAGTAAGCTTTTAGCTTTCCTTGAATTGGTCGGAATTGAATGATGCTCAGCATTTTCAACTCTTTTTCCAGAATTTGCCACGTGCTGGTTCATTTCAGCTCTTATGAAAGAAGGCATCCTTTCAAGCGACTTCCCCCAGCCATCGCTCGGATATTTCACACTTGACGAAGGAGCGGTGTCTTTTGAAATGTTCGAGACACTTGCCTTTCTTTTCTTGTAGATTTCATCGGGATCAGGATCGATCACCATCTTATCTCTTCCACTTTTAATATACTCGTCGACACTGCAAAGTAGTCGATAAGGAATTCTAAATTTTACAGAAACAAAATCATATGTGCCTGATCTCTGAAAGCAAATCTGTACAACAAAGCTGCCAGCATGTTGCTTGCCGCTTTATAAACTGTGCCTTCGTCTTAAGTCCCTTTAGTGAATCGCCACGGCATCGCAACCAAAACTTGAGTTCTTCATTCGTTAGTGAAGAAGGGTTTCTTCCAGCCAAATCAGCTCCCGGAATATCGTCTTCGGTAAGAATAACGGCGTCTGAATCTCGACTTGTAGAGGCCATTTCATCCCTTGATTTCACCCCTGGCCTGCCAAGCCTACAGAGACTAATAGAATCTTTTCCGCTACTATCCTTCAAGAAATAAAGATTTCAGGATATTTTTGCGTAACATTTATCGCCTCGAAACTTTAATATAATCTAAATCTAAGTGCGCTGTAAGTTTTAGCTGGCCTACCAAGCCTCGTTCTCATGTATTCGAAACCAGGCTGTTACGCGCGGCCGCCATTTATGAATACGGTCTATGAACTATGACACGGCCCGGTACACTTCGATTCTGATCCATTAGAAAGTTTTTCTTTCAATCCTTTAGGTAACGGCAATGTCGTACTGTTCCCCAAATTACTTTCAAACTTTTTCCCAGCTTTTTGATCCCTAAAATTGTTTTAAATTGCTTTGTCCCCTCAAATATTTTGACATTGTTGCCATGCTCCCCACTTCAAATTAACCATGTTCCCTTGTTCTCCAAAACCCCTGGGGTTGGGGGAGGGAGGCTCACAACTGGCCACTGACACTGAGGTGAATAGTAGTTCAGTAAATACTGAAACAGTGAGACAATAAACCACAAAAGAGGGGAGCAGGGATGGTGCAGTGGTGAGAGCACTCGCCTCCCACCGATGTACCCCAGTTCGATTCCCGGACCCGACGCCATAAGTGGGTTGAGTTTGTGTTGGTTCTCTTCTCTGCTTCGAGGGTTTTTCTCCGGGTTCTCCGGTTTTCCCCCCTCAGCAAAAACTAACATACAGCTGATTCCACCTGGCTGTAAGCTGTGCTCCAAGGTCACACATGGACCGTATAGCGGCTGCCAGAGGCGCCTTTGTATGCTTTCGGTTCGACCTTGTTAAGCTGCGTCGTTGCTGTACTTGCGACGGCGATTAGCCACGACAATTATTGTTATTATAAAAGGTGATTTTAACATATCAATTTATTTCTGCAACGATTACAATATTTTCGGGCCCAAATCCCGCGCAAGTTGTTCGGAGGTGAATATTAACAACTATTCACCGAAGTGGAGGTGGCAAGCGGTGGATATTTACCGAGCCGCGAAGCGGCGAGGTAAATATCCAACGCTAACCACCGGCACTGAGGTGAATAGTTGTTTTAGTATATACTAAAACAGTGAGATAATATACAGCACAAAACATTCTTCACTTGTCACAGATGCAAATCGGGACGCCATTTTTTCCCGAGTTGCTCGGAGGTAAATAGCACAGAATATTCGGAGTTTGACGAGCCAATCAGCGCGCGAGTTCAACGCTATCCACTGTTTTAGTATATACTAACAAAGGATATTCCGAGTTTGATGAGTAAACAATCAGATCGCGCCATCAATGCTGTCCACTCTTTTCGTATAAATTTTTACCAGATACTCAAAGAGCAAGGAAAGGTCTTTTATCTGCCCAAAATGCAAAAGAAAGGAAATTTGCAGAAACAGATCAAGCAACTCTCTTTGAACTTAACAAATGTGCTTTTTGAACAAGGCTTCGAGCAGGATCTAAACACCAGCAGCAGTCATCATTTTATGATTTATATTTTTATCTTCTAAGATTTTTTAAACTTTCCTGTTATAATCATGACTATTTATTAACATTGAATGGTTTTTGATAAGTTAAAAATATAATCAATTACTTTTAATCATGTGATAACTCGAAAAATAATATAAAAGCAAAATTTTGACTCTGATTTGTTCTTATCGTATTTATTTCGTGTCGTGGCCTCCTAGTCCCACCTACATTAACATTGGTTGAAAAATGAATACCTTGATTGACATGCTAGCACTTCTTATGGAAACTTACAGACCAAAAACATCCTCTCAATCGACAAACTTCCTTTCTACGAACTGTTGTGTAAGACTCCTCGAGAATGTTGTTCAGGGTTTCCGGTGCGTACTTTCGTTAGCACCAGTTACATGTGCTTTATTGGGTGCTTTTGTTCTTGGCATTCTCCATCAAACTCTGACGAGAGTTTGAGGTAACAGAACGGATCCCCCATAAACGGGTCTCTTCCAATGATACTTTTTTAATATCGAATTTAAACTACCGAGCCATTTTTAGCGAGACACCTGATTAGCCAGTCGTAATGACGTAATGAAAATTTTAAAATGCGTGGGCATTGACAACGAGAACTTAAAGTAACTTTGCGAAACTAAAAACTATGACTGGTGCATGGGGATCAGTTCTCTTACCTCATCCTCGCTTGCTCTGAATTAAACCGTTGTTACTTCCTCCTGAACCTGTCCGCCATTTTGTTTTGTTGCGCTTTCGCGACGTCCCTGCATCAATCAATTTAATTCTGCTCTGTTTGGGATTAATTGACGTGTTCTCAG
>OX421454.1:14831922-14836922 GCA_949126865.1 Montipora capitata | reverse complement strand
AAAGGTTGCAATGTGAGGTAGTGCCCCATTTTCCTAGGCAACTTCCCCAATCAAATTGTTTGTTTGAAAACCCACTGTCTCCTGAATTATCAACTAGAGGTTACCGTGGCTACTGCCGCATATTCAGTGTTGTACAAAAATTCATATTTCGTTTACATTTCATTCACCTGTTCCTTTTTAAATATTAACCGGTTGCGAAATGGATATCCATAAACACCACTGTTTTTTTCAAATTTGCCATTGTTTCCAACCATTATGAATCCTTTTACAATAAAGACAAAAAAAACTACAATATAATATACTGCAGAGCAGATGACACTTGTTTTTTATTAAGTGGTTTTATAAGACGCAAGATTCGCATAGCTGGGAGAATTCTCGTCTCTGATTGGCTACCAAGGCGCGGTATTCAGAGTGGAACTGTGACTTGAAAGTGAGGCTGACTGATATTTGAACCGTAGCGACCCGTAGCTTTACATAGCAACGCACTCAAAATTGGAAACACTTGTGTTGTCGAAAACATTGTTATTTTACAAAGCAAAAACCTGACCGAAAGAAGGAAACGGAAGATTTTCTTTGCTTTAAAATTTAAATTACTATTTGCACGAAAGATTTTCTAAGAAGCCGCTTACGCTTAAGAGCACGAGAAATCGACAGCAGTCTATAGCAAAAGAAAATATTGGCCGAAGGAAGAGAAAAAGCGCAAGTTCTTCAGCAACCTAGGAAGAGAAGGTTTCAGTTGTAGAGTATACAGAAGATGAACTACAGGCCTTCAAAGAAAATATGGCTTCCGAAAACACACCATAAAACTACAAGTATTGATGTTCTCCGACTACAGTCGTGGCACTCGGCAAAGTACAAAACAGAAATTAACTTAAAAGCATTTCTAAAGCGGAGAGGCCCCAACCACTGAAATATATATATATATTTTTGTTGAAATATGAAAACCTGAAAAGGATGACGAAAGCAAAGAATATGACCCGGGGTCGCTTCAAACTAACCGCAACGATCTTCGCCGCTATTTCCTCCAGTGGGCATGTCCACCATCGCCCGAAAACTTCAACACTGAGAAAAATGAAGAATTTGATGAAGTTGCCAACATGGTATCTGTCAAGAAGAAGGCTTTGAATAGGAAGGGTCTTGGAAATAAGCCAAAGGCTGCTCAGCCACTGGTAGAAGATTGAATCTAGCCGGGGAATATATGGTCCACCGGAGAAGTTGGCCTTCAAAATTATCCTCGCTCTCTTCTTCACCTTGTTTGGTGGAGCAATGTCACTCACCATGGCATGCGAGCCTTTAAAGAACAACACCACTGCCTCATACAATATTTTACTATAACTGCCCCAGTAGGTTGAATGTAAGGAACGCCCAATCAAGAATCGCCAAGGAGACGAAGGAAGCCAGGAAATATAACAACAAAATCTGGAAGACGGATGGAGGAGAGCGAGACACATACCGTGCATTCATTGAATAAGTCGGCTAACATCCTAAAGTTGAAAATGTTCCTGAGGACAACTCAACATCAGACGCTTGGCATAAAGCAGTTCCCGTCGGTAGAAATACCTTGGACGGAAAATCAAGTGACGAATTCAAACGGCCGCAAAAAAGTCATCTAAAGCCTCCGCGAAGAATTTAACCCACTCAAATCTCGAAGCTGACTGACCATGTAGATAGGCCTTGGCGGATTGTGCTCCTAAAAGTGGCATATTATACTACTAAAAGTCCTGGAAATTTTGCCATGTTATGCCAAAATTATGCCAGAATTCCCAAATTATGCTCCTGATTTCCGAAATTACGATCACAAAATGTGGTAGATTCTGTGCATATAGGCGCACAATAACGACACCAAATGTTGGAGTCGTATCAACTCGTATGGCCGTTGTGCTACAATCCTCGCCAAAAATCCTTGAAACACCCCTTTCCCCTGGACGGTGTTGAGACGACACTTTACTGTTTCACTGGCTACAACAACATTGAAAAAGGGAGGGGGACGAAAACGGTGCGAGAATGTTCAAAGTGTTTCAAGGTTTTTGTCTAAGATTGTAGCTTACACAATCCCACGTGAAGCCGGAAGGGAAAACCAGAGTACCAGACTCCTCCAGTTCCAATTCGCCAAAAGAGGCCTAGTAACTAAGCATGTCAGAACAAAAATACTACTATGGACCTTAATTCCTTTATCTAAGTGCAAATTAGCTTATCAAGCCTCGATACCATACAGTGAATTGAAAATAATTTTTGCTCTAAAATAAGGCTTGGTAGGCTAATTTGAACTTGGAGAAAAGAAGCCATTTATGAATAAGGTCTATTAGCGCAGCTAAAAAACGCATTCCAAGAACATACTACCTAAATTTAATTTATTTCTGTAGAAAATACACTATATTTACTACATTTTATGAATCTATGCTCCAAAAAGTGGTAAAATTTTCTTATTATGTAGTGATAGTGCTCGTTTAAAAAATTATGCTTTTTTGCTCTTATTATGCCAAAAATTATGTTAGCACAATCCGCTAAGGCCTACGTGCAGACCCCAATTTAATTTACAGTTACGGCCACAACCCCGTTGAAGAGAAACGCAGAATTTCTAACAAACTGGCCGGTTTTACCACAAATTGAAACAACGCGGGCGACACTTCGCCTTTGCTTTTGCCAGAGGTTTTTGTTAACAGCCCAGCCTCTGTATTATCGCCAGTTGTACAGAACAGAGTTCACGACGGAGGGGGTTATCTGGAAAATCTACAACGAAATCTTTGAGTGGACTGTTCAATGGTGTAACTTGGGACGCTCCATCAATGATCCGACCGGTATGGATGAGTAAGATTCCCACTGCCCGGATTTTTTGTCGGTGCTTTTGTAAAAGATTTCTACCCGAACAACGACTCAACAACTTCCCAGTAAATATTTCCATTAATCCTAAGATTAACCCCAAAATAGTGCAAATGCATGATAAAGCGTATTACATTCATTTTGAAAGTGAGTACCAGGGATAGGATTGCAGTTATTTTAAGAATGATAGAATGAATGAATTATTTGCTTAAATAATTATGTCAAGCAGTCTAACGAATATAGGTTTGCGACGTATTAGTAGTTCAGTTACATTGGAGACCTCAGTGTAATTATGGGCTTGACAACATCTCAAAGAAAAATGCCCAAACATAAATGCCAAAAATGTAAGATATCCCACACATGTTAATGGGAATCATGGTACATAGGGGTATGGAAGAAGAGATTTTTGGACTCACATGTTTGAAGAAACATGTTTTGAAGGATGAACAGCTGTGAATAATTCTGTAATAACTTAAGATTATGGACAAGCAAATATGCAGAAAAACATGTGATCTTTGAAGCTTCAAAAGGTAACAAAATCGCTGGGAATTACTTTTTCGCGGCATGTTTTATGAGTACATTATACCCGCCCCAACATGAGAATATTATCATGTGGAAAGCGGATCCCAGAAATTGGCCCTATTCCTCAGTATGAAAATTGTTTGGAATCTATTATTATTATTATTATTATTATTATTATTATTATCATTATTATTATTATTATTATTATTATTATCATTATTATTATTATTATTAGTATTATTAGTATTATTATTATTATTATTATTATTATTATTATTATTATTATTATTATTATTTCATAGACAACACCTTATTGGTCCGTTAGTGTAAAACTGTATCTCCGCATTATGTTTAAATAAAAGATGTAGAAGATTTAGCGAGACAAACTTCTCTCCACTTCTTCTTTTTGTTGTTATCTTTCACACGACATATTCTAAATTTAACTTTTGACCCTCCGTGAGGGTACACTGGGTTGCCCCTTGGTACGTGCAGCGTTCCAGGCAATTTTTTTCAAGTTGGGGGGGGTCATTAAGACCATTTAAGGGGTCACCCAGAAGATATACCAGCAGAGGCCCTTTGGCTCACAGGTCCTCACACGTCCGTACGACGAAACAGATCCTTTTCTGAGGTTAAAAACCTGGCTACCGGCCTATTAATTAATCATTTGTCAGAAAGAAGAAATTCCTGTCCTCTTTAAAAAAAGTTGACACGCATTGCTTACGTTTGGTGGTGACGTAACACAGCGATTTATTCCATAATGTCAACTGTGCTGTGTGTTGTCTTCCAGGAGATTCAAGTTGTCCTTGCGTAATATGTAGCTCTAACAGTGCACGATATTGTTTTGGTATTGTCTATCATTGTAGTGCCATGGTAGAAGTCTTGGGTAAATAGCCTGAGAAGACATGTGGTTACTAGCAAAGTACTGAACCCAGAAAGATTGAAGAAAATAAATGGGAAGTGAAAAACATTGTCTTCTGGGATGACATGTTGACAGTTGTCTTTGCGTAATATGTAGGTCTAACAGTAAACGACATTGTTTTGGTATTGTCTATCATTGTAGCGCCATGGTAGAAGTCCTAGATAAATAGCCCCTTGAGAAGACATGTGGTTACTAGCAAAGTACTGAACCCAGAGAGATTGAAGAAAATAAAAGGGAATCGAGAAACATTGGCTTCTGGGCTGACATGTTGATCATGCAACTTCTTTCCACCACAAGTGTAAGCGTGCACTGACAGTACCTGACAGTTTTGTAAACAAAAGTTTAAAGCTAAAGTTATCCCCTGTGCGGTGGGGTTAGTATCTGGATGGGCGACCTAAGAAATATACCACTCAGTAACAGAAGCATAGGATCGAAAATTCTATTTTAATGCTATCAAATGCGAACCAAGAAAGATACTGATTTTGTAAGCTTGCTTTATGCAAAACAAGTATTGATGTAAAAGTAAATAAATATGGATACACAGTTTTTAAGAAGAGCAGAAGGAAGTTTCAGGACGGTCGATCGAGAATAAAATATTTTGCCATCGGTAACAAAATTTACGACATGAAAACAACATTAATTTTGAACCACGAATATAAAAAGTTACCATCAGCGAAAAACATTTTGGGAGATTTTAGTTGTTTTGTTGTAATTGTACTTTTGGCTGCACCGAGTAAAT
>OX421454.1:14806922-14824422 GCA_949126865.1 Montipora capitata | reverse complement strand
AGTGCAGTGCACCTAAGAGCCACTCTGATGCATGAGCAGTTAGACCTGCAACCTTTCTTGCAGCGACATTTAATAAGTGCATCACAAGATGATGATCCGGCTGGTAATGTCGTCCAGAGGGGCTTCCAGCCAGCATCAGTCGTCATCCATCTCCATTGACTTGGACATGGCAAGTTCATCACTGGAACAATTGCTTGACCCCAGCAATGTCCACCCTGGTATGTTGCTCTTCTAGTATGCTGGATAAGAGCAGCTTGAGTTGGGGGTATAGATTCAATAGACTTTCCCTTCTGTGCAAACAGCTGCTTGCTTGCTACGTCATTCTGGCACTAGTGCGGTCATACAGAAGAACAACGAATCGCTCTAGCTTTCTCAAGCATTCTTCACTCACATCATCTGGGTTGTTAGACAATTCCAGGAAAGCAGAGGTTGCTTCTTCACAGGCCATCCACGTGATCCATGCAGTCTTCTTCCCTTTCCCAGAGAAACAAGAAACAGTATCACAACCAGTAAAGGCGTGAAATACGGGTAGCGACCTTGGCTTTTCAGGACCAACAAGAGATGCAATGGCATGAACAGCTATATATCTCAAACTGGTACCAGTGCCAAAGGCAATCCACAACTCATTGATGTTAAGCTTCCGGGTTATGCCAATATGCAGATGATAACGACATCATTGTCAACAGTACGGATGAGGATGTTCTTGTGTCCTGCTTTCGTCGCATCTGCTGCATGAACCATAATTCTTGTGTCTGCTTCCTCGTGGTTACATGGAGTAAGGCTAGAAGTGTCAAATCGCAGTGGACTACAAAGAACCTGTTTTCCTTTCATAGTAATGACGTGCTTGCCATCGCTGAAATCTACAGGGGAAGCTGCTCTACTAAAAACCCTATACTTCCTTCTTGTTTGCATCTACACGCAGGAATTCCTTCCAGTTTTTTGGCATAGTTGTCAAAGACTGAACACGCCCACGAATACCACGTCCCCTTTCCTCTCCTCGTTGTTTTTTATCTGTTTGATACATACTCGTCCCATACAGGAACCGATGACCCGGAGCCTACAACTCCATTGCGTTCGTTTCACGGCGTTTTCACAGACCGATATATTTTTAGATTGAATTTCCCGCAAATGAGACTCCCGCAGGAGCCCGATGACCAATTACAAGAAACTAACCCGACGTCATAGGGTCACCGAACCGGAACTGCCTTTGTTTTTTTCGGCAAAGGTAGTCTAAAAATAGATCGGTCTGTAAAAATGCCGTGACATTCGCCCAGTATGGGAGTTGAAGGCTCCTGGTCATGGGTTCCTGTCCCATATGATGTCTGCACTCTTGAAATGTTTTTACTGTATTTGTTGGTTTCAGCATGTTAATAGCTGCTGCACCATCAATTATAGCTGCATTTATTGGTGTCGGGGCACTGGATCGAGGCTGCGACAGTGATTGAATGCAGCCTGTCAGGTCGGATTTCTTTCTTGGAAGACGAAGCTGTCCACTTTGTGATGGTGGACAACCTTGGTTTTCATGTTCAAAAAATTCGTCCAAGTCTTTTTCTCTAGTTTGACCCGAGAAAAACAGCCGTGAGAAAAGTGCACAGTCACTCTTTAAAGATGAGATTTGCTGCTTGTCTTTGGATGGTTCTTTCTGGCGAGGACTTCTGAACAATGGAAGCTTATTCTTCTTAGTAGAATCATGCATGTTCTTTGTTTTTTTTTCACTTAATCTCTCCTTGACAAATGTTTCGAACTGTTCCCGTCGAAGTGTTTCCACCTCTTCTACCCTTTTAACTACAGAAGTATCGGCTAGATCTTTTGTGTCAAGAACGAGAAGATCTCCACTTTCATCAGTGAACGGGTTTCCCATGACATCAATGACCGAGATTAAGGACTTCACATCCTTAGCGAAAGATATCTGGGTGCTTTTATCCTCTTCGTGATGTTTTGTAGACCCAGGTTTCATTCCCTCGTCTGTATCTGAGGAATCTTCAAATTCTGCTATCAATCCTACAACGTCTGGACCAGAAATCATCCAGCGTCGTAGAGCGGCAGGATTTTCTGTCAGCCAAACAGCTCCCCCGTCACCCTTCACCATAGCATTATTCTGTTCATGTGCTTGGTCAATGGCGATGGAAGAAACACTTTAGCAGTCTTCTGTACTGTAAATTCACCATTGAGAAGTTGCACATAGGTCTATATATACTAAGACTACAGTTCTCCAAATTGCCTATTATTAATTCAGCATCTCTTTATGAGTCTCAACTTCGCCATTAATGTCCATTTTTAAGTTACGTGAAGTACTTAACCAAACGTAATGGGAAAGAACTTTTTTGTATGTACTGTACAAGCACATGTAAAACCCTAACGGAGACTGAAGGTCAAGGTCAAGGTAATTCAGAATTTACAAGATCATAGGTGATCACAGGTAAAAGGAGCATGGAGATGGGTTAGCAAGTGAAGTTATAATACCAAAAAGCAAGGAATACTAGTGTATCCAAAGTATTAATATTCACATCGCAGGCGAAATAGATATTTTATGATTTTAGCCTCGTTTCGATGCGAAACAACCCCTAAAATGGCCTTCACATGATTTTTAGCGGTGGCTCCATATCAGAGGGTTTTCAGTGTATCCTAAGCTACCTATGTGCAAAATTTGGTGATTTCTTCACGAAGTGCACGATTTCCCTCAAATATGCACATATCCGCCGGACTATAGTGTTAGGATGGGAGACCAAAACAAGAAACCCCGCATAAAAAACAGAAGCATCTGACCGAAAATACTATTAACGCTAACAAATGCGAACTCAGCAAGGTACAGATTTTGTTAGCTTGCTTTATGCAAAACAAATATTGATGCAAAAGCAAATAACTATTGATACACAGTTTTAGAAAGAGCAGAAGGAAGTTTCCGGGACGGTCGATCGAGGATAAAATATTTACGACATGAAAACAACATTAATTTTGAACCGTGAATATAGAATATAAAAAGTTACGATCAGCGACAAACATTTTGGGAGATTTTTGCTACGTTCAAATAAATTGCAAAATCGAAAGTGACATGGCCGGAATTCAGCGGGCGCCGTGATTAAGTTACCGCGGCATGTTTACTCGCCAAACAGTGAAGCATCTGTGTCAAATGATGGCAAGATACCAGGTTTTTGTAAGTTTCTTTTTCTGTCAAGTGTTATAAAGTTTGACAATGAAATGAGCGAAGTCAAAACAAAGATCACAATCGCCCAACTCTTGTTTATGCAAAGTCAAAATTTACTCTCCAAGAAGCGTTCGACGTTATTTATCACCAGGTAATTCCATCATTTTGGAAATAGCAGCTACTTTATTATTCATCTGCGTCACAAGTTTTCACTGATTTTGGGGCTCATTTTGTTGAAACTCAAGCACGCTTCCAACAGGCCTGTGAACCCTTCCTGCTTACAGAGCAATACTAAAAAACTTCTCCCATATCACATTTCAACATTAAGCTCGAAAATTCAATACACAACATGATATTATAATTCACAAAGGCAGAAAATACCACAGAATCCTTTTCCAGCGACAACATATTTGCTCTTTGAGGCGAAAATCTCTTCCTATTTCATTGCGTGCGTGAAGACAAGAAACTCAATCGTGTCAAATTACCATGTACTTCAGGTAAATACAGCTCAGTTTGATTTCGTCTCGACGGGCGATAGATTGTTGTCGAAGTCCTGTACTCGTCGCTTTTGAGATTCCTGCAAAGTTTATCCAACTGACTTTCCATTATTGAGCTCCATAAGGGTATATTTTGTTTAAGGATCCACTAAAACGCCATTCGCGTTACATGACTTTAGACGCCATTGCAGGCATTGCAGGCATTGCCATTGCTTCTACTGTGTCCACCAGAGAAATCTACGCAGTTCCACTACCCTCTCGATCCTAAGAAAATACGCGCAGAAGGCTCTATGCACAAAGACACCACTTAGCAGGGGAGTGACAGGCAAGACTTTTACCGACACGGAAAAAAAAAACAAAAGCAAAAACAAAAACAAAATAAAAAAAATAAAAAGAATAAAACAAACAAACTAAACGCAGACCTCAACTGGGTTTGCCATAGGCAACCCAGTAAAAAACGACGAAATAAACGCAGATTTCTACTGGGTTTGCCATACTGGCAACCCAGTAATTAAATAAATTTCTGACAGTTCACATCAAACCCTTTTCGAAAGAACCTTGACCGTAAATAATAAAGCACAAAAGAGACAACAAGCTTTCATTCAAATAAATTTTCACTGTCACAGTTCCAATTATTTTTAACCTTTGCAGAGTTGAGTACAAAATGAATGTTACTTGCCAGACAAACAGGCAAACTTTAAATAGATGCCACTTCAGTAAACACTGTGAGACACACAACAGAGATCACAGATCTACTTGTGGTGTTCGATTCCTTCTCTGTCTTTGTTGAACCCGTAAATTACCAGAGAAATTTCCATTTGGTTTCAGTGTTGTATGTAACACCACCTTGGCGAGATATTAGAAGTACAGCTCATTTTGATTTCGGCTCGACGGGCGAAAGATTCACGCTGTCGAAGTCCATTACTCGTTGCTTTTAAGATTCCAGATCTTTATGTTTCACCACCTGTCTTGACGTTCCATTCTTGAGCTCCATATGGGTATATTTTCTTTAAAGACGTACTAAAACGCCATTCGCGTTACAATGACTTTCGACGCCATTACAGGTTAATTGTGCAGAGCAAGCTACGCATTACCCCAGCCCCCTGAAACCTAACAAAATACGCACAGAAGACACCACTTAGCAGGGGAGTGACAGGCGAGACTTTTCCCGACACGGAAAAAAATAACAAAAACAACAAAAAAACCCACGAAATGAAACCGAGATTCTCACTGGGTTTGGCAACCCAGTAATGAGCTTTTTTAACTGACTGTTTTCATACGCCTTTATATTGCACCCTAATGTTTTTGTTCAATAATTCTCAATGGCATGTGACGTGTTACTGTAGTAATAATAAGAATTCCATTGTGATAGTTAGCACTTTGTACGCTAACGATGGTTAAGAGAGTTTAAAAGTCCACTTGTCTCTCGCGTACAATTTGTACAACTTTGATGTGCAGTTGTTGAGTTAAGTTTTGTGCAGAGAAACTGGAAAATGCTAGCAGAAAAGTGCTAAAACTTTAAGAAATAAACGGAGTGTTGTCGTGCGCAACGCGGCTATTTTTAATCCTGGAAAGAAATTTGATCAGGGCAGATTTTGATCACATGCTACGCAACCACGAAATCAGAAAACAACGCTATAAATTGTATTTTTCGTCAAGCTTCATCTAAACACTTGATTACCCTTGTGCCTAAAATGCACCCTTTCTTCTCAAAATCATTATCACAAATATAGTCTGCGAACGGCTTGCCTGGGCTCTTGACCGTGGGGCAAGTAAGGGGAGAAAGTTATTTGCCCAAGGGGAAAATCTACATGTCCCGGACGACCGGACAGGGGTTTTTTGGAGCCCTGCTCATAAAGTACTGAATGTGATTTAATTTGGCAGGTGAAGGACAACTTTTCCTTAGTAACAAATTTTAACACTTGTTTTTATGAGGGATGCATGCCATCTTGCCTGTTATGCGCCGATCAACTCGAAACTTCAACATCCCGGGCATTTGAACTTTTGAAGATTGGATCGTTCAAATTCCCGCCCCCTCGGGCCAAAATGGTGTTCAAATGCCCTCCCCTATCGTCGGATTTGTCTGTCATACTCTACTAAAGAACAGTCGTCGTCGGCTCCTTTGGTCTAAATAAAGCTTGTGTATAAACATGCTAACACATGTTTCGTGACCCCTAATATGATAATGCCGTTTTTACCAGACTTGAGCTACTACAAAAACAAAATTTTAATACTGAAACTATTAAAAGTGACTTGAAAATTGAATTAATTATGTCGGACAATGTCAATAAGCAAGTATAAGCTGCTCTAACCTCCGAAACACTGCAAAGGTTGTTTAACGAGGGAACTGTATACTTATCAACAAGAGAGCCTAGATTGTTTACGACTCCATGTATTTTAAATTGTTCAGTGTCGGTTGATTACCTCTAACAGAAACTTACAGCATTCAGAGCTTTAACAATGAAATGGAGGGTGTGAAAACGTACCACATTATATTTACTCTATAGTATGACAAAGAAGAATTACGCAGCCAAAATTCCATTGCAGACAACTTTTGAAAATCTTTTTTGGAAGCCAATCGCTCACAAATGCTATATCACTTCCTTTAAACACTTCCATCTCGTCCAAAGACGTGTTTTATAGCTGTTAGCGACTTTGGCGCCCAAAAAAAAAATTTCCTGACACTTCCGGGTCAAATGTCTCCACCCCACGCAGGCAAAGGTCAAATTCCCCACTCCCCAGGCACAGAAGATAGTCAAATGCCCGGGCTTTATCCGGGGGGGGGGGGGAAGTTGACGTTTCGCTTTGATCGGCGCATTAGACATTAAATAAGGCAAGGGGGTTGTGGAACAGAGCTCCTGTTGGCTTTGTTTAGAGGATATAATTCAAGGAAACTTTCCTATTTTGGGATGAGAATTCCGATTTTTTTTCCTATTTTTTTGGCCACTGTCTTCCCTATTTATCTATTTTCTGAGTGTCATTTGTAACTTGACGCCCTAAAGTGCTTTAAATTGTGTGCAAACCTATATCGTTGTGTATTCTAAGTTCATAAAATACTTTTGTGTTCTATGGCACATAACATTTGTAATGATTTTGTAAAGCACAAGGAAAAAAATTACAGTACTCCACTTATGTACGATATTTATTTCATGGAAGCGGATTTAACATTAAATCCGTGAGACCCAAAATTAAAATTAAAATTCTCAGTGTCAAGCAGGATGTTAGTCTTATTCGGCACGTACTGTTGTGTAGGTGTTTTTCGCTTTTCACACCCCTGCTGGAACGTGATTTGTACTTTGTAAAAAAATGGTGTAAAATAAGTTCCTTTTAACCATCTTGTTCAAACTCCCTGATGAAGCCTGCGTAATCAGACCATACCGGTCGGAGAGAGTTGACAAGTTCTGTTGCTGTGTGCTGCTCACACAATTTATTAAAAAAAAATCATGAAAAAGATTTTTTTAAAAATTAAAAAAAATGTATTTCCGCATTTTGCTTGATGGCAAAACTTTTTCCAGGAATCTTTTCATGAGCTGAAGTCCACATTTTTTTGCTTAATTAGTTCCCAGCAGAGTAACAGTGCATGATCGGTGCTGCGCAATGCAGACTTTGCAATAACGCACGAAACATTCTGCTGCCGCTTTCTTAATATGAAGATTCTGAAGTTCATTTTAACCTTTTTTTCTATTCGGTGGGAAGGACTGGAGTGTATTTTCCCGTGATAAAAACACAGACAACATGAAGAAGGGAATGTCAGCGTGAAACTTCGGATCGAGCATTTGGAAGTTCATCGACAATGTGAAATTTGCGAAGAAAGGGAAATCGTCATTTTGGAGCAACGTACACCATTTTCTAGTCCTTTGTGTCAAATATGAAGCTACGTAACTGGTTTTGCCAGAACTAATGTTTAAAAATAAGTGCTATTGTTGATATCAGATCGAACATTTTGATGATGTTGGCAGGATTTTAAACTGTTTCTCATTGAATTCCTGCTATGACGCAATTCCTTGTAAAATTACGTTGTTTCCTTGAATTTTTTTTTCTAAGTGTCGGTAGCTACTGCGCGTGCTTGTAATGGATTTCTGGCTATGGGCTATGCGAAAACTGTTCATCAGCAAGATACCTTAACTGTGCGCAATGTGCAAAATTTGTTTCAGCTTCGTATATAAACTGTTTCTCCTCCAGTTTGCTTGAAGCATGACGACAGAAGGTTTTGTCACTGTAAAACACTTTGTAAAATTCATTTAATAATTCACGATGGTGAAACAAGAGAAATGTTTTATTAATCAACATCAATATATCGGCAGATTTCTCTTCATTTACGTAAATGATTTTTTCCATTTTCCCTGTTTAAATGTCTTGAATAACCAAAAATACCTATGGTACATTATCACTTAAATGAAGACGTTTAATAAGTCCTACCAGAAACCCATAAGGGTTGAAACGAGTAACGCGCGTTCACAGCTTCCGAATATTCAGTGCGAACTGATTGGTTGAATGTTTCAGTGCTAAGTACCATATTTGGAAACCCCTCGCTCTTGTTGTTCCAAATATGGTACTTAGCAAATCGAATATTCAGAAGCTTGTTTCCCAGCACACAAGGGGCCGTTACACGTTTCAACCCTTATGGGTTTCTGGTCCTACACAATATTTGCATCAAATCCGTATCACATTTACAAACTCTCAGCTTCGCGTCCAGTTTATAAATGTGCCACAGATCCTCCGCTCATATTGTGTATATTTATACTAACACACATACACAAAGCAATTGCCTAAATAACTGCCTATGTCCAGAAATGCACGTAACTGGATGCCGCTCTTTCCCTTCCCAGTCCGGTGTGTGTGTGTATGGCGATCCTGCATGCTCATTGAGAGTGCAACTTCAGGCTAATCTCGTACCCAGATCTCACTCTGTCACTGGTAATGTGAGATCTGGTAAAGTTCGAGAGGTTTCTAACCCTAACACCATTTTTCATTGGCTACTAAAAAAGGGTTGCGGCAATGCAATCTATGCTCCGATTGGCTTATTTCGCGGGGCACTTAGTGAAGGTGTGGTTTTCGCAAGCTCATGTGCGGTTTTGAATAAATTCCAGTTGTGCGGAGGAAAGTTTTATTTTTTTCCGACGCCGGAAAAGCTGTACAGTTGAGGAATATCATTTTAAAAATTTGCAACGTTCGTCTAAATGGTACCGACGAAAGCCCCACGTACACTGCCACTCGAATAAAGTTCTGAGTAGCTTGCTACGCGGTACGCAGAAACTAATAAAGTCAAGTTAAGTATGTAATTTATTCAAATCAGTATTTCTCGTTCTTAAAGCGTGACTCGCGAATTAAGTAGTGATCAATTGTGAATTTTACGGTGAGATTAACTACATTTTTCACGAGATCGTATCAAGAAAATAGCGCTCGTTGCAGTGATTAGGCCTAAACCCTCTTAAACATTTTAGCTTTCAAATTACAGTTTGGCTAACTACACTTTGCACGAGATCTTGTGAGTAAAATAGCATTCGTTTATTGATTAAGCCTATAGTCAAGCTGCTATCGTCCCAAAATGTCCCGAATTGTTCAAATTAAGGATAAAAGCGTGAAATTTGGCATGATGATTACTGTCACGATGACTAATAATTCTGGATATGGAACCAGCTCCAGCTGACACCCGAAGCCAAGATATGCGCATTTCTCAAAACTGACAATATGCCAATGAACTGAAGACGAAAATTATTGAAAACAGACAATTTTTAGCAAACGTTTAGTGGAATATTGGCTAGCATCGAGCAACTATGTTGTAGAAATCAAATTAGCTTGGTTAATTTGACACACGACCCCATTAGGAGAATCTTTTGTCCAATCGTGGTTGGGTATCCTGTGGTTGTTTGGGATTCCTTTGTCAAAGCTCGGTTTAGCCTGAAAAATGACTGTAAACGTACTGATAAATCATCTAAGACTCTTCAGTTCCTTTGTTTTACATTTAAAAGAAGCGTATTCCAAAGTAAGGAGATAGATACTTAGTTGGATCTACCCTTGCAATGTCATAAATGGTTGACAAAAACTATTATTAACAAAATTTATGTTATTTTTAATTTGTAATGCCCTAATTTATTTAATTATTTATTTTGCTCGTATGTCAGGGTTAATTATTCTCTACAATTGAAAGGCCTCAGCGGAGAAGTGATCAGTCGTAGTAAAATAGTAATACCTTTGTCAAAATTCAGAGATAGCATGTTAACTAGTACTCAGACTTTTAACGGTTTTCAAGATGGCGCACTCCATGTTTACCTGCAGTCATTCTAGATAAGAATCTCCTGTGGTTTAGTTCATGTTAGTTAGTGCAATTATGGATTGGTCTCTTTGCGTTATTTGTCAATGCAAAACAAGAGAACCCCTACAGTGTCCTGCTAGTTCAAAAAGGAAAGATGTTGGTGCAGGGTATTCATCATTTGTCAAGAATCTTGAAGAATTCAAGATGCTAGGAGCAATTCCTACAATTCCCACTGGTCTGTTGAGTTACAAAGGACAAAGTTTACAGACCTATCTTCGTCAGAATAATGCTTCATGGCATAAAACTTGCCGAGAAAAGTTTAGCAATACAAAGTTAGAGCCAGCTAAAAAGAGGTAGGTTGTGAGTTTGGGAGTACCGACTGTTCCCCATTAGAATTGACCACATTGAAATAAAAAAACGAAACTTTTTTTCTAAAATTTGTTCATATGTTTAGAAAAATGGCAATTCCCGCATGTAACCAGGGATCTGAAGGGGAGGGGGATGACGTCAGTGGATAAAATTATTCGTCAAGCCCAATTAAAGCCCGTCGATCTAGTGGTCAGAACACCTCCACAGAGAATTGTTGCTTTTTCTGTGATTTGGAAGATGACCCATCAAATCTTCGTGCAGCTTCTACCTTTTTGTTGCATCAGAGAGTTCGAAAATGCGCTGCCATGCTTCAAGATCGCAAGCTTCTTACTAAGTTGTCAGCTGGTGGAGATATGATTGCAATTGAAGCAAAATATCATGCTAAATGCCTTGCGTCTCTCTATAACAAAGCCAGGCAACTGTCTAAGGATGCTGATGTTAAATCCGCTTGCACTGAGGAGCCAATCAATGAAGATGAACTTGCATTTGCAGAGCTAGTGGCCTATATTGATGAATTTATGGACACAGAAGACCCATCCGTTTTAAAGCTGTCAGACATGGTACAGCTTTTTTCCTCCAAGTTTAAATCGCCACACGAGAGAATCAATTCTACAAGGCTGAAAGAGAGGATAATGACTGCGTTTCCAGACCTCACAGCTCATAGTATAGGACGAGATGTCGTACTAGCTCCGCGTGATGATATAGGAGATGTTCTGATGGCTGCAAAACATAATAAAGATTCCATGATATGCTGTTTGGCAAAAGCAGCAAGAATCATAAGAAAAGAGATTTTGCAGGTGAAGAACACCTTTAACGGAACCTTTGCAGCAGAATGCCAACAACACGCTGTTCCTGCTTCCCTCAAAACATTCCTTCACCTTATTTTGAAAGGTTCAAATAGCAGGATTAACCCAGATGATAACAAGGCGTGCCTTACTATCGCTCAGCTTATGGTATTTAACAGCGTTTCCAGAGTTCGAGAAAAACCCGAATCGGCTGGCTCCACTCACCACATAAGAGCAAGGGAATGCCCACTTCCTATCTATACAGCCATTAAGATCCACGGCGTTACACGAAATCGTGCTTTGATAGATGCATTTTACCATCTGGGATTGTAAATTTCATATGCCAGGCTTCTCTCTATATCAGCTGAAATAGCTAACAATGTTGTTGGACGCTATGAAAGTGAAGGTGTTGTATGCCCTTTTAAATTAAGAGAAGCTGTTTTTACCACCGCTGCAGTTGACAATATCGATCATAATCCAAGTGCCACCACTTCCAAGGACTCGTTTCACGGCACTGCAGTATCTTTGGCACAGCATCCAACTACAGAGAACCCTGGACGGGTAAGGGGTATAACCTTTGACTTGATCAAGAGCCTTGCTTCAAAGAAAATAGTCCAGCATCCATCTCATTACAGTGAAGTTCTTCCTTTGGTCATACACTCCACTGAGGAACAGGTCCCTGGATGCACGCCTCAATCCGTAGACCTTGCCCAACCTAAACCTATGGATAGCATATCGCAGGAAAAAGACTGGCTCGAAACCTGCCGGCAAACCCTGTCAAAAGATACCTTTGGAGATAAGGATGTTGTGTCATGGGCGGGCTACTATTCCTCTCACGTGTCGCTATCATCTCACCAACCATCTATAACTGAGCACTACTTCCAATGTTTATCGAGAATGCTCATTCATTTGCCATGATTGCTCACTCCATCAAAGTGGTTAGAGAGGCCATACACCATTTAAACCCTTCACAAACGCCTGTTATTGCTGTTGATCAACCGCTTTTTGCCCTCGCCAAGCAAATTCAGTGGTCCCTTGGCGGAATGTACAGTGAGGACAACCTGGTTGTTATACTTGGTGGTCTTCACACAGAGATGGCTGCACTTAAGGCACTTGGTAAGTGGCTAGATGGAAGTGGCTGGAAACAAGCGCTTATGAAAGCAGAAGTTGCATCTGAAGGAGTTGCCGAATCATTCATTTCCGCAAGTCATCTTGCTAGAACACGACGTGCACATCAAATCACTGCTGGAAGCCTCTGTGCATTGATGACAAAAGCTTATGAGAAGTACGCAGACCAACAAACCACTGACTCCAAGTCATTTATGGAATGGAGAAATGAGATGAAGTCAAAGTTCCCGCAATTTCTGTACTGGTCGACGGTCCTAGAGCTTGAAGTTCTTTGTCTCCAGTTTGTAAGAGCGATCAGGGAAGGCAACTTTGACTTGTATGTGAAAGCAATACGTCTGCTGCTTTCTTGGTTCTTTTGCCTTGATTGTCAGAATTATGCCAGATGGCTATCGATCCATTACCGAGATATGTGTCAGCTCAAAGAAAAACATCCATCTGTGTGCACAGCATTCAATCAGGGCTCCTTTGTTGTGCACAAAACAAAGAAACCCTTCTCAGCGATTGCGTTGGACCATGCACATGAACAGGTGAATTCAGTGGTTAAAGGGGAAGGTGGAGCGGTAGGTCTGACTGAAAGTGCTGCTGCTTTGAGGAGGTGGATGGTAGCTGGCCCAGAATTGTCGCGAATGATTGAAGAGTTTGAAAATATTGTGCCTGAAGAAGAAACAACTCATCACGAAAATACTCCATCCTTCCAAAAGAACTTTGCTGAGGATATGCGTAACCTGACAAGCTCTTTAGAGGAGTTGGGAAATCCATTCACTGAAGGCAGCCAAGATCTAATAGCAATTCATTCCAAGGACATCATGGATGCATCTGTGGTTTCTACTGTGAAGAACGCCGAACAGATTGGTGAGGAGCATTGCAAAACGTTTATCAAGATCGATTAATTGACAAAACAAAACTGATATCAGACACTTTAAAGAAGAATAACCTGCCCACATTTGGTAAACATGTCAAGAAAACCACAAAAGACAAGGAAAAGTTGACAGTGTTGAAGGAAGATTGTGCACTCTTTGGTCGGCTGTACGCAGCCTGTCAAAATCGCGATGGGAACATCGAAGAGTTCTTCAAATATGAGAATCAATCATGGACCGACTCCATCTCTGTCACAAATGGGCAAATTGAGAGGAGGGAACAAGTCAGACCTTGTTAAATGTTTGCCGAAGTTTCCGAATGCCAAATTCGATGCTCCCAATGCAGTCATCCTGGATGGAGCTGTTGTGGTACAGATGCTTCCACCATCAACCGCTGGCACATTTGAAGAATACTTTGATCAAGTGTTTCGTCCTTACCTTCTCAGACAGCTGGTGACAGCGACAAGAGTAGATGTTGTTTTTGATGTCTACATTGATGGGTCTTTAAAGCAGTCTTCAAGGGAAAAGCGAGGCTCTGGTCAACGACGAAGGGTACCGCCTCCAACACGTATCCCTACGGACTGGAAGCGATTTCTACGGGTCGATGGAAACAAAAGTGAGCTGTTTAGCTTTTTAGCAAAAAAGGTAACTATTGAGAAATCAAATAATTTTTCTTAGTTAATATTAACTGAGATATTTTTAAAAGAATGTTTTTCGTATTTATTCTTGCAGGTGGTATACATGACACTGCCTAGTGGCAAAGAAGTTTACAGTACAGATGGTAGAGATGTCCTTACTAGAGTAGGCAGCAGAGAGATGGAAGTCATGAAGCCCTGCACTCACGAAGAGGCAGATAGCCGGATGATGCTACATGCACTTGATGCAAGTCTTTGTGGTCATCGAAAGATTATGATCAGAAGCAATGACACTGATGTAGTAATACTTGCCATATCAATTGCACAGATGTTGCCAGCAGATGAACTTTGGGTAAGCTATGGCCCCGCAAAGCAGATCTCCTATCTTCCAGCCCATGAGATAGCTTCAGTCCTTGGACAAGAGAAAGCCTCTGTGTTACCAATGTTTCACGCCCTAACAGGCTGTGACACAGTTTCATTTTTTGGTGGTCGTGGTAAGAAATCAGCATGGGACGTCTGGAATGTTCTACCAAATCTGACGCACACCTTGAAAACTCTGATGACGAGCCCAGAAAATGTCAGTGATGAAAGTATGGCCATAATCGAGAGATACGTTGTTCTCTTGTACGATCGCACCAGCAACCAGACAGAGGTGAACAAGGCAACGCAAGAGCTTTTCTCAAAGAAGTCTAGGCCGTTAGAGAGCATCCCTCCAACGCAAGCTTCCCTTGTCCAGCATGTCAGAAGAGCAGTGTATCAAGGTGGTCATGTATGGGACCAGACATTGCTGAAGGAGCCTGTTCTACCAAATCCTGCTTTGTGGGGCTGGAAGGGTGATGGTAATGCGCGGGTTCCGCTGTGGACCACTCTCCCACAAGCTAAAGATACCTGCTACGAGCTGATAAAATGTGGTTGTAAGAATGTGTGCAAGGGTCGGTGCAAATGTTTCAAGGCCAATCTTGCCTGTACTCAGCTGTGCAACTGTGGTGGTAGCTGCGACTAATATGCATTTCAATTAATTTAAAGATGTTACATAAATAGGGTTGATCCAACTAAGCATCTATCTCTTCACTTTAGAATACACTTCTTTTAAATGTGAAACAAAGGAACTGAAGAGTTTTAGATGATTATCAGTACGTTTACAATCATTTTTCAGGCCAAACCAAGCTTTGACAAAGGAATCCCAAACAACCACAGGATACCCAACCACGATTGGAAGAAAAATTCTCTTAACGGGGTCGTGTGTCAAATAAACCAAGCTAATCTGATTTCTACAACATAGTTGCTCAATGCTAGCCAATATTCCACTAAACTTTCACTAAAAATTGTCTGTTTTCAATAATTTTCTTCTTCAGCTAATTTGCATATTGTCATTTTTGAGACATGCGCATATCTTGGCTTCGGGTGTCAGCTGGAGCTGGTTCCATATCCAGAATTGTTAGTTACCGTAACAGTAATCATCATGCCAAATTTCACGCTTTTATCATTAATGTGAACAATTTTGGACGATAGCAGCTTAACTACTGAGCGTTCGTGTCAGTGATTATGCAGTTGCTCCGACAATTAAACAATCTCGACCGTTCAAAAACAATCGCCTGTAGCGCTACTTTCTGTTTCGGCTTAAGTTTAAGGTTTCCTTGTGCTCTACCCCAAAGAATCTCTTCAAGAATACTCTCGAAATCCATGTTTATTCCGCAAAATCACCCAAACTCAGAACGGAGAGTACGAGCATGCGCAGTGATAGAAAAGCCCGTATTTCGAGCCTCGGTGGCAATGAGCATGCTCGAAATCGAACTTTACCAGATCTCCCTTCCGTATGACCATGGGAGATCTGGGTACGAGATAACCTTCAGGCCCCTTTAGAAACATGGCGGCGGCAACGACAGATATTGCTCCGGTTGAAATCAATCCACATTTGGTTTTTATCCCTCTAAAGAATCAATTTAAATGGAACAGTGAATTAAACACCTTACGAGACGTCTGGATCGCTGAATTGGAAGGAGGAGAGAGAATAATTTAGTGAGCGTAAACTCCAACAGTAACACAGAGATGTTAAAGTTTGAATCGGTAACCGTTAACTTCTATTCCTCCACAAAAACTTTACAAGTGCAAGGCTCAAAAGGATCACTACGTCAAAAAACTCCGGAATATTGTCGAAAAAGGAACTAAAGCTCAAGATACTCTGATCGAATCAACGTCTAACAGTGGAAGTGCGGAGATTACTGATCCAGTGTTGAATTTGAAACCAACAAGTGATCACGATGACCGTTATGAAAAGTTCGAGGCCTTCATCAAAGAACAACGCGACTTTATTTCCTCTAACTCAATAGAAATAAGTGGATGCACGATAGAGTTAAAAAGATTTAGAATGCAAGTGTAAAAACCAAACAAAAGAGGTAAAGCTATTCTGCGAAAATTATATTCAAGCGGCTAAAGACGAAATCGGTGAAGAGGTGCAAAAATTAGCAAAGCAAATTGCAAATTTATCCTCCAAGCTGTCTTCGGATTTAAAAACACTGAAAACTGAAGTATTATCTACCGAGGATCGACTCGATCAAACACATTTTTCAACAACTCAATGAGATTAAAAATCAAGTGTGTATATCCGAGCAGTCACTCGTCTCACAGCTACAAGAAACAAGCCATCAAGACCCTTCACCACAACATTCAACGGTAATAGCGGACTCAAATGAGTATACGTACACAGTAGCTACGTCAAACAGATATGAAACTTTAGTCGAGGAAAATCACTCGATCGTTGAAACACCAAACACGCAACCTAACCCAGCATCTACTCCTACTTCTAGTTCCACTGCTCTTTCTCAAATCAGAATCAGGCGCACAACCCAAATGAGCGATCATCAAAGGGACCGGTGCTGTTGTTAGGGGATTCGATGATAAGAGGAATACAGCAGCGCAAGTTTGCCCCAAATCTCTATGTAAATAAACAGATTATTGGTTGGAGAACGAGGGAAACAAGGCAGTACATCAACCACATGCAGGAAAGAAATGATTATGATTACATTGTAATCCATTCCGGTACAAATGATGTTGGGAATCTGACCGCAAATGAAATAAGAATAAACATGGTAAACTGCCTCGTCAATCTAAAGCATAGGTGGCCGAATAGTACGATAGCAATTTCAGGACTGACCTACGTCCCACGAGACAACAGTAAAAATCAGCTTATTGATGAAATCAACTGTCATTACTAAAGCATATGCACAGAGCTAGGTGTGACTTTTATCGATAACAAAAGAGTAACGTGCGACAACTACGGAAACTTAATTGAGCAAGTATTCTACGATGACGTTCACCTGAACAACAAAATCGGTACAAAGAAACTTGTAACAAACATCAAATACCACCTAGGACTTAGGGGCAGAAACCTTGAAAGCTTCCCAAGGAATATCGCCGTGGTTTTGCCCGCGTTGCAAACGGTCCTCAGGGAGAACAGCCCTATAACGAACGCCGAAGAAGGAACTATCACAATAATCAACCATTGCAAGCGCTCAACCTAATTGCAGAGTATCTAAGAGACAGCGAAATGATAATGAGATAAGTAATCCCTTTCCATTTTATTTTTCCATTCCGTGTGTCACGTCATTTGCGAATAGGGTTTTGGAATTTGAATGGTTTTAACAGTAGCATTCTAGGAAATAAGCTAAAAACAAACGATTTCTTAAGCATAATTAACAAGCATGACATTTTTGCAGTTGTTGAAACACATGCAACTTATGAAACAGAGATGAATATATGTAAATTTAAACATTTTATCAAGTGTAGGAATCAATCGGGAAACGGATCCTCCGGGGGGGGCATCTGTAT
>OX421454.1:14796922-14801922 GCA_949126865.1 Montipora capitata | reverse complement strand
TTCCTTCGTTTTTTTTTTGTTTTTTGTTTTTTTTGTTTTTTCTTCTTTTTTCATTCCTAAATCAAACTCTAATCCTCTCCACGGGTCTTGCTTTCCTCTCCGACATTTTTTCCTGTGTTTTCTTATAAGAATCAATCAATCGACCTCTTACAGATGTCAAAGAAAGAGAGAATGGGCGCTCAGTTATTGCATTTAGTTGTGGAGCTTTCCCTTGCCATAGTTTCGACCTTTCTCTGTTCCACCTCTGCTGGCCATAAGAATCAACAGCTAGCACATCTGTTACTAACAGAAGATCATGTTCTTTAGTCCAGTACATTGGGAGGGTCCTTAATGTAAATAAAGTAGAAGCGACTCACAATTCGTAACAGGTTTTTCAAGACAGCCATTATAAAGTCACCTTTCAAGATGAAACTAACCGCTACTGTAGCCATGACAGATCGCTTGGCCTTCTTTTTCTTCTCCTTCCTTAAACATTGATATCTTTAGTCAAACGTAGACGAGTAAGTTTAGCGTTATTAACTTTGCACCGTTGCTGATCCAAGAGCAAAATTATTCCTTTAAAAAATAAAATTTCGCCACGTCGCAATAGAAATAAGCGTGCTTCATAATCGACTGAGAGATTTAAAAAAAAAGTAAAGAAAAAAAAATAAATAAAAAATAATGATAATGACGATGACGCCGGTGATGATGATGATGATCATGATGATCATGACGACGATGATAATAAAACTACTAACTACTACTATGGTAATAATAATAATAATAATAATAATAATAATAATAATTATATACATATATATATATTTTTTTCACAATAATAATAATTTTATTAAACCCTTATCAAATTAAAAACTAAATACAAATTCAGCAATACCATAGTTTAAAAAAAAATGACTTCTTCGTGGTCTGACGGTTTTCAACAAAGGAAACTTAGACTAAAAAAGGAAAATTTCTATGTACATCTACTAGTAAAATATATATAACTGTCAGGTCTAGGGAAATTCTGCTTGACCCTTTTCTATTTCTAGATCACTATCTTTAACGTCTAAGTTCCTCCTTATCGGGGTTCTCGATCCCCTTAGGCATAGGAGTGCGCTCCGCAAAATTGCAAAGGACACTTTCGCCCTGACCCTTGAAATTGTTGTGGCGTAGCTCTCTTGCTTTTTTGCAGATAATAGTTCGGCTAATCTTGAGTGGTACCTCAGGCATTCGTCAGCCATCCCTCCCGTCGTTGTGAATGCCAGTGGGGTGAGTGTGCCTTGCTCTATTTCTGTGACGCGAGAGTTGTATTTTCGCTTCTTTTCATTTTCGTGAATCCTGTAGATTTGCGTGGGCTGAGATCTCTATACGAGTCCGCATTGGGATGACATACCCTTATATCGAAAAATGCAGCCCTCTGTCGCTCCCAGAAACCCCTAGAGTGGACGTCAAGGCGTGCATCAGGGGCTTGATTAGCTCCTCTGGCAAGCTCTTCGCCTGTAATAGGTTGTAACGCCGGTTCAACCTGCACATCGTAACAAACCATGTCAAGCAGCTCGGCTTGTAGAACGCGTATTTCATTGTGGCGCTGAAAAACTAAGCCTCCACGCTGGCAGATCATCGCGTGATTCACTGTAAACGTGCTCCCACAAACGCATACTGACGGATTATCAGGTATCGGCCAATCATATCTAAGCCTCAAAGCATCACGAAATTCCCATTATGAAGGGTACAAATGAGAGTAAAATTAACAAATGCGAGTTCAAGAGTTACAACTAACTTACATAGCGGAGGTGGCTACACAAGTACTTTAGCACGGATAGAGTCCGTTTGCACACGTTTGCAAACTCGGTGTTAATTGTTTGATGTAAAGCATCTCGTTGACAAGACAATCGAATTTGTTCATGCATGTCTTGAGAACTTTAAAACAGCTAAGGAGGTCCTCAGGGACAGCACCCGCGTGGTCGTTGTCATAGTGCTTGCGTACTGAGGATGACGTGCTTTTATGGCCATCCACGCGGGCATATAAATGCCCGCTCGTGTAGCCAACATAGCTCCCTGGATCACACAGGTTACATTTAAACCGGTACAATACGCACTGTTGATTAACCAGCTGCGCTTTGGTCTCACATTCTTTAAGGTCTTGGCCAATTTTCCGACTGACAAATATGGGCTGGATTGTGGTTTGGAGTTTAATGCTAAGGTCTTTCAACTGCGTCTTAACAATGTTAGCGGAGTCTTGGTCCTTGAAGGGTATGACTACTCGGGTCACATCATTTCCCGCCAATCTTCCCGAAGCCTGCAATGGCTGCTGGTCAGCAACCCTCGAGTTGATAAAGGTATTGATGGCGGAGTTGATAAGGTGGTGAGGGTAGTCCAGATGTGAGAATAAAGACTTCAAGCGCTCACACTCACTCAGGTTCGATTGTCTTGTCAACGAGATGCTTTCCATCAAACAATTAACACCGATTTTGAACGTGCAAACGGATTCTATCCGTGCTAAAGTAATGGTGACAATGACAATAATAATAGAGATGATAAGCTTTAATGGGGGAACCCAACTCAGGGCCTTCCTATCCATTAACAACGTAAGTTACGAACCAGATAAATAAAATGAAGGTAGAGTATGTAAATTTCAATTTTAATAACGTCAAATTTGCTCAGTACATTACAAAAAAGACTAAATTCAATAAATTCTTAGTTGTATTAATGACATGACATTCTTTTGAAAGGTTTGTTGCGAGTGTGGCCATACTTCTTGGTGGATAAGACAAACTTCAGGTAAAAACACAACTCAGTTTTATTCCAACATAGATTTCTTCCACAACATTCACCATGTGGGCTGATGCAATCTGCCTCAACCTGGTGTTACAAGATATCGTTACATTTACTTCCGGTTACAAGGAAATCTACATGTTGAGTTTGCACCCAACACCCCCACTCAAACACAACATGGGGTTTGCTACATTAGCCTAACAGGCTATCGAGTTTAACTCTATTTACAGGCTTGGTAAATACGTCAGCAACATCTTTGTCTGTAGGCACATAAGTTAAGCTGACAGCTCCGCTCTGAATCTCCAGTCTTACATAGTGATATTTTACATCAATGTGCTTTGATCTTTTGTGATGAACAGGATTGTTAGCTAATGCAATCGTTCCCTGGTTATCTACATATATACAAACGTTCTTACAAGGATGACACATTAGATCAGCGAAAAGTTGCCTAAGAAATTTAGCCTCTTGTGTAGCAGTGGCTAAAGCTACATATTCAGCTTCACATGAGGACAATGCTACAATGGATTGTTTTCTGCTTTTCCACGAAATCAGTGAGCTCTCATCACATAACTTGAATGCATAACCACTAATGCTACGTCTATCATCAGACATAGCCCAGTCTGAATCACTATATCCCACTAGTTTCAGCTGCGTTCCCTTAACAAACTTTAAGCATCTGTTATTAGTACCCTTTAAATACCTCAGCACTTGCTTAGCCATCCCATAATGCGATTTCATTGGCTTTGACAGATGTTGGGATAGATACGTCACAACATAACACAAATCGGGTCTTGTGCAAGTCATGAGATAAATCAAACTTCCAACAATTTCACGATACAGTTTTACATTTTCAATTTCGCTTTCATTGACTGCACTGGTTTTGTTAGCGCCCAGCTCGCATGGAACTGCTTTTGGCTTGCAATCAGACATGTTGAACCTTTCCAGAATCTTTTCCACAAACTTTCTTTGATTCATTTCAATACAATCCTTTCCACACTTGAATTGGATACTTAGAAACCATGATAAAACACCTAGGTCTTTCATTTTGAATCTCATCATAAGAGACTCTTTGGCCTTTTTCAACACATCAGTGTTACTACCTGCAATAATGATGTCATCGACCCATACAATTGCAATTACTAGGCCAAATTCAGTACTCTTAACATAAACACATGGATCAGCCAGGGACTGTATAAACCTTTCTTGTGTTAAATAACCATGCAACAAACAATTCCAATTCCGACCACTCTGTTTCAGGCCATATAAGGATTTCTTTAGTTTACATACAAGCTCTTGACCATTGGGGCCTTTTCTCTCATAACCTTCAGGTTGCTCTATGTATAACTCACAGTCGATGGGAGCATTTAAATAGGCCGTCTTAACATCCATCTGATGTACTACCATACCCATCTGAATTGCTAACTGCATTAGTATACGAACTGAAGTTATACGAACAGTTGGTGAAAAAGTTTCATGGTAATCTATACCTGGGGCTTGGGAGTAGCCCTTAGCAACAAACCGTGCCTTGTACTTTTCCTCCCCATTGGGATCTAGTTTTATTGCATACACCCACTTCCCCCCCACTGAGGTTCTACCCTCTGGTAAAGGAGTGAGCTCAAATGTTTCATTGTCCCATAATGCATCTAACTCCTCATTCATTGCTTCTCTCCACTTACTGGACTCTGGGGATGAGATAGCATCTTGGTAGGATTTTGGAACATTACTTACTCTGTAACAGAAATCAACTGTGCAATTTGCAGCATCATCAACGGCATTGTCAAGTTCCTCACCAGTTACGTAGTCATCAAGATACTTTGGTCTAGCACGATCTCTACTGGGGTAACGCCTTGTACTTTCCTGCCCATTTTCAGGTTTTGGTATTTCAGGTTCTGCTGCTTTAACAGAATCGGGTAGTAAGTTCACATTTTCATCAAAACTGTCAAACTTCTCAGTGAACTTGACGCATTGGATTTTCTTGACATTGTTTTGATCAGGGTAATAAACAAGAAATGCAGGACTAGACCTGTCATAACCAACGAAAATACCTTTCTCAGCCCTAGGGTCTAATTTGGTTTTGTTTTGAACATAAGCATAGCACACAGTACCAAATGCATGCATGTTAGACAAATTGGGTTTGATACCTGTCAAGTACTCATAGGGGGTTTTACCTGTTCTGGGGTTGTAACATCTGTTCCGTATATAAGCTGATGTCATGACAGCATATGTCCACAGCTGCTTGGGTAATT
>OX421454.1:14781922-14791922 GCA_949126865.1 Montipora capitata | reverse complement strand
GAGCTTCAAAACCACTCCCCTCTATTAACTATGGTTGTTTTAGATAAATGTTAGATAAATGTTGCTTGTTATAGAGGCAAATACGATGTGCCCTATAATTTTGTTCCGCAACACACGCTATCAAAGGCTATGCTTATCAGTGAAATAACGAGCGAGGAGAAGTAAAGAGATCTGTTGAACCAAGCTTTTCTGATATTTAACAGAAAACCTTGCGTAGTTTCGTCAAGAAGTAGACATGTGCACCTGTCAGGGGCCGTGTTTTCACGACAGCCGTTGTCTCGCTTAACATTCGTGAAAGTGGTTTGCTTGCAGACTTCCTTAAGCAACTTAAAAATGATACGTGTTTTCACACGTAAACAAGTAAAGATGATTTTGAGAAACATAGACATGTAAAAACTAGCGATAAAATGTTAAATTTCCGACGTTTCGGCGATCTCATGACGCCATTGGCCGTCTTTTTACGACAGCCGTTGCCTCGCTTGTTTGCAGACTTCGTAAAGCGACCTAAAAATAATGCGTGTTTTTACGGGTAAGATAAAATGAGGAGAGAGCAGCCAATGCAATAATAAAAATAATAAAAATAGACGCCCGCTCTATTTCTGATTTGAAATTGTCCCTGGCTTGTTTCCTAAAATTTAATGAGAATTTTATTGAAATTTGCCGAGGTGCTTAACTTTAAGCGAGTTGGCAAAGGAACAATTTTTACGGAATTTTCGGTTGTCACTCGCGAAGCACCCTGAAAAACCGCTCGTGCAAACACGACCAATTATATCGTTGTGCCAGGGCCGCGTTGGTTTTCGAAACAAAGGGCCTTTTGTTTCTGTGTTTGGCACATTTGAATAACACAAACAATGTCTGTAAACAGATATCTTCCCTATAGTTTAAGCCAAGTATTTGTGTTAATTTAAATTTGGTGCATCATGCAGTCACCGTCCAACAGTCAGCCTAATGAACAACATAGTTCTTACTTTGTGCCAAAGCTTGCCTATCGAGAATGATGCCAATTAGGTCTCTTTTAATGACAACAGTCGAGCAATTTGCTTTACATTTCCCTTCGACTGACGCAACTCTGTACTTTGGCTTACTGTGAAAACAACAAATATCCTTGGACCAATGAAAATCGACAATCCATCCATTGTCATATTAAACTGAAATGTTTAGTTTCAATAACGTCAATCTGCTTGAAAAGATAACACTAAAGTAGTTATTCCGGCTTTCCGACGTGGAACGCCTCTGTGCAATTATTTTTAAGTTCATCGAGAAAAATTCTAATGATTTAGCCTTCACAAAACTGAATGATTTGATTCTTAACAAGGTCTACACCGGTGAAGCTAAACGAAGGATCTCTAATTTTATATCTACTGTAAATATGACTTAATACAATGATCTAGTAAGAAAAAATAATGATAATTTTAACTCAAAATATTCATTTGGCTGTTCCTTTGCAATAGATACAAAAAGTACCGGCCTGCGAAAAACAAAAGAAAACATTTTTTTAAATCTTGCTTCAAAAGGATAATTGTTTTGGAGGTTTGGCACTGTATCAGTAAGTGAATGTTAAATAACGGGTATTTCATTTCCCACTCTTTGAAGAGCCAATCAGATTAGGCTCTTAGGATACCATTTCTTTGAAGTGTCAATAGTTTTCCCAAACGACTGACGATATTCATGAGTTCGTAATTGGTCGGAACCAACATAAAAGTCCGACGGTAAGCCATATGTTCATTTTTAGAGCGTTGCCATAGACGTGCTCCCAGTTTTCACGATAAAGCGTGCTTCGCGCACAGTAAAAGACGCTGAGGACTTTAGTATATAAACGGAGCTGTTCTTCCTTTTCTTAAATCACGGTAAGTTAGAATTTATGAAATTCGAGTAAATTTTTTCGGAAAAATGAGGCATTACTTAAATTATTAATCTTACCTTTGTTGTGTATGATATTGATTTCCATCTTTCTGGCATCCCTTTTTCTGTTTTTAATCTCTCCGTTTGAACTTTGAGGCTAGAGGAACATCATTTTAGAAAGCTTGAAGAACGATGTCACTAAATTCATTCTGCATGAATGTACGATTCAAAGTTTTTCTTTACCTCACCTTATCACTGAGTTGAATGCAAAACTGTGCCATAAAATTGTGCGATACGCGCAGTGCTATGTGTTTCAGTTCTACTAATGTTTTATTATTGTTGTTATTATTATTTTGCTTAGAATTAAAACCATATTCGTTGTCCTTTAAAACAAAGCGTGCATCAAAAACGTTTACACACATTTAAAGGAAGGAAATACATTGACAGGTTAAGTTTTCAATTTTACATGCCTGTTGACGGAAGGAAATTATCTTCCAACCGGAACTGCTTGAAGTCGTAACTAGCTCATCGCATGGTTGTTATGGACTAGGAACCAAGAGGGATTTATTCGACCAAGTCCTCTAAAATCCCATTCTCCTTACAACCGTTCACTTTTATCATGATCATGCTAACTACTGCTATGAGCTAGAAGAAGAGTGGAAGGATTTGAGAGTAATATAATATTCTAACCCTCCCCCCTCCCCCTTCCCCTTTTTATTTTCTATTTGCAGAGGGCGTTTCAGTCTGAGATTGACTGTGTTTTCTCAAATGAATAACTCAACATCAGGTTTGAATTATATTTTCCTCATTAGTATATGCTACGCAAGTGAATAGTGCTTTCCGCAGATTCTGAATCTGCAACTATGACAGAACTAAATCATAAATTTGCAGTTGTTTGCAAATTGTCTGACGAGTTGATAATGTTGCTTGTATTTTCATCTATACTAAGCAGATACATCTTGTGTTTTAGTCTATATTGATTCGGAAGAAAACTTGTCTCTTTTTGCCAAAAAGCGTTTCTTAAATTGAAGGAACTGAACCAATGTTCACAATATTATATAAAACGAAAAGAAAAGGCACGTATGCAGGTTTTGGGGTTTGCATAAAAGCAACTGTTTTAAAATTGTTTTATGATAAAGAATTATACCAGTGCTCCCATATGAGTCGTAGGCAACCATGTCAAAGGCACATTCTCGCGCTATTTTTAGTCTTTCAACACTTCACAAATGTATGTCGGAAGCAATCGAGACCAGATAACGCAAACTATATTACTTCAATACTTCAATGAGTTTTCTGGGATGCAACGAAGTCATGAAAAAATTAGATTGGGTTGTGAGGAATAACCGCCAATATGAGAAAATGGATGGCTCATCCTTTAAGTTTCGTTTGATATCGGTTCTTTCGGTTGTTTGGAATGCTACACGTCCGAGATGAAGAACCAAGCTAAAACTGTGCACTGCCAATGATGTCAGGTAGACCTAACATTCCACACGAGGCTCATGCATTGTTGTTGATATCATCATCATCATCATCATCGTCATCATCATCAGCTATGTTCTTGACAAAGGTTTGCTTCCTTAAAGCAAAGGGCCGGGATCAAACCATGATCCTTTAGCGCTAAGGAGTTTTATTGATAAAACCCTTCTTAAATTATGTACCGTACGAACTAGTGTTATTTTCTGCAGCTCATTGTTATTAATACTGCCCGGGGTTTTTTTCTGTTTGTTCCTCCAGGCTTTTTTTTTTAAGTTCCAAGTGCTCCCATTAGTATCGGAACAGTATATTATTATTATCATTATTATAAAGTTTCAACATCATGTTCTGGCTGTTGTCATTGCCGTCTTTTCTTCTGTTAAGCGAGTCATAACAAATGACCAAAGGCTAACAGAATTATTTCTTCTTCACATTTCCAACAATTTCCTCAATATCCTTGCAGTTCCCAACAAGGCAGTTTCTTGCATTACTCCAACATTAAATGGTATCCCTAGTTTTCCAATCCACCTATCAAATCCTTTGGTGACACTTCCAAGGGCTCCTATCACTACAGGTTCGACTTCTACTATTTTGAGTTTCCACAGTCTTCCAATCTCTCTCTTCAAGTCCTGGCTTTTTTCCCCTACTCTTACATCAGCTGGTACAGCAATATCGATGATTATCCCCTTTCTCTCTTTCCTTTCAATTACAATTATGTCTGGTCTTCTTGCCTCTATCATTATTATTATTATTATTATTATTATTTGGTAATCTTTCTTTTATTTATGATTAAGCATGTTTTTTCAAGTTTATTGTTTTACGAAGAAATGTGTATTTCGTAACCTAACTGAAGACATTTAATTAAAATTCAAATGGAGAGTTCATGTAAATTTGTTAAGTTGTCATCTCTCAGACCAATGCTCAGACAAATGTCCAATTGTTTTTTTTTTCGAAATCCGGGAAAGTTTGCTTTTGTTTAATTAAAACTTTGTGAAGGCAAATGTTATTTAAATGACAACGGCTTCATTCTCAAACAGCGATCGCCCAAAACTGGCTCGCATAGTTTTTAAAAGCCCTTTTAACTTTTATTTACCGAGTAGTGAAATATCACTTAGTACTGAGGAAAGGAGTGTTCAATTTCAATGTTTATTTTTATTTTCCTCGTTTTTGCAGTTTCCTTAAATGTTTCTATATGGAAATGGTTTTGAAATTCGACAAGTTTATTTCTTTTATGTTTTTATTCACTGTTTTGGCCCTGACCGTGCACAAACTGTCAAAAAGACAGCCAATCAAAAGTTTCGGTTAATTTATTCAAAACACAGTTGTGAACCAAGAACAAAAGATTGTGCACAGTCACGGTCAAGTAAACATGACGGGGGATGTCAATGTTCTCACTTTTGAAGTTTCCGGAGTTTCATAACCAGTCCACCATCTACATGAACTATGGTTTAAATTTATCAAGAATGAGAAAGAAACTGAGGAAGGTTGTCTTGGTGAGAGCCAAAGGCCATACACCATTTTGTATATAAGAACCTCTTTTATAATAAAATTCAGGCTGAGATTAATTGATCAAAATTTTATGAACATACAGTAAAAAACCCACGTATATAAGAACTTAAAATGTTTGAACCTGTTAGGCTAAAATTTTCATTTTAAAGCCCCCTTTTATAAGACGTTATTCAGCCTAAATTTTCAATAGGTTCGTATATGGTTCGTATATGGACACTGCGGCATGAAAGACATACATACTAGTACTTCGGAAATATAAATTGACTGTATGGTTATCTAAACTGTATTCTAGATAATTATTTAATATAGGAATATATTTCATATCACGTATGCCCGGTAGTAGTTGTCTGTGCTAATCGCTAGTGCCCCTGTCAAATTAAGAACCTATTTAAGAACCTAGGTAGCCTAAAATCCCACTAATTAAATACCATTTCTATAAAACCTATTTGGGCTAAGTTTGAAAAATCTAGGTTCTTATTGTACTAAAAACAAACCAAGATCGAGAGTCAGTTAAGAACGTCTTTGTTTTGTTCATCTGTTGTTTTTTGTTTGTTTTGTGAGTGGTATAAATAACTGTAAAAAAAAAAAAAAAAAAAGTAAAACTGTAGTCTAACAGGACAATCAACATGTACAATATGGTTTTCGTATTGCATGATACACTGAAGAAAAACTCATTTTGTAGTCGAACTTAGCATCATGATACTGCACAACTGTAAGAACATGTTAGGAATAATTTCAGGTTCAAATCGCAAAAAAGAAAAAGTAAGAAGAAGAACTTACATCCGTTCGTTAACAAAAAAAGTATATAAACTGGAGACAAACATGGTATAATCAACGTTGCAAGTGAAAGTCTTATCTTTAGACTATTTGCAATAAGCTTCAAAAATAAACTTCTAACGAAAATTTTACAGTTTTCCCTATCTTCGTGTTTGCATTAAGCGTTCAGTACTTTCTGTTATTTATTTTGTATAGTCTGGCATAAATTTCTTGTGAACTATAAAATATCACGGAATATTGGACTCGAATTATTCTTTAGAAGGATTCATCGCCAGCTTGTCTTCCCTTTAGTTATAACATAACGTAGTTATTTTTTTAAATAAAAAACTTCGGACATTTAAGTAGTACAACGAGAAAACAATAAAAATAAATATGGCGCCACCAAAGAGATATGAAAAGCTTGTGTCACAAGACCTTTACCCGAATAAATTGTGAGACAAATAACTTGGTTAGTTCTAATGGCAGCGGAAAACATTTCTTTCGCTAAAAAAAGCGCGGAAGTCGATACAGCAGGATTAAGACGAATATGGAGCAATTAATTTTTCCTTTCCCAGTATGGTGCAGGACTTCTGTCTCCTCAATCTGGTTTTAATGGTTTTTAATTACCTGGGATCCAACCCATTGAACTATTGTAGGTTCAGATGTCAAAAGAATAAAAGCTAATTTCCGTAAGCCAACATGCATGCGAAATTGAAAACTGTGACATTTGTTAATGTAGAGTCCTTTTAAACCGAAAGCAGGCTTTAACGGATGCAAATTAAGTTCGATTGTCGCTTAGTTTCAACTCTCAGTAGTATTTCCTTTCTGTTATCTATGCAACAAATGCAGAAAATGTTAATAAAAGAACGTAAGTCTTTTTATCACAATATTGAAGACAAATTTAATGATCGTGGAATGTGCTTGTAAATTTTTTTTGGACTGAAAAAGGCCTGAGGGGCCTAAAAGGACGTTGGCTTTGCAATTTCCTGTGCCTCCCTTTTTCAACAACAACGACAACATTATTGATGTCAAACACCCAACTATTACAAAGGAAATTAAAGGTTTAGCTGACATGTGCATCCAAGCGAACATCCTTCCTCACAGTTTGTCTGCGAGAAATACAAATGGTAGTGTGAGCAAGTTAAGAATCACTCAGGCAAACAAAAAAGAAAAAAACACGGCAAGAGTGAGATAAAAAATAAATGGAATGATAAAAAATAAGCCATACAATACACACCGCCCGTGCAATAGAAGACTGACATCTGTTTCATAGTTATAGTTATCAATTATTGGAGAATTATTAGTGGAGGTAGATATCCACCACATTTAACGACATTGACATGAATAATTGCTCTTGTATGAACTGACACAAGTTGAATAATCAGCTTCGCTTATCCATAAAGACCGAAGCGAAACGGGATGCCATTTTGTTTTTCTCCGTTTTCTGAGGACTGACTGTTCACCGCCAAGCTAGCCAATCAGAATGCGCGAAGACCACTATTCACTTGTGTGGTTATACTTATTTAATTAACATAAATTATGTTTAAATTGGACTTGTGTAATGTACTGCACCAAGAAAATATTGCGAGCACAATCATGGCTCTGAAAAACATAGGCTCAGAAATGAATTAATTATGTAATGTAATTCATAATAACTAAAGAGGAACAAATCAATATTACTGAAATTTAAACCGAACAAAGGCATCTGTAATTAACGTTTTAAGTTTATTCAACAGAAATTATATCTAATGGGGAAAAAAAGAAAATCACGAAACGCTGGTTTTTTTAATACTGCTAAGTGCTAATCCACATCTTTTTCAACATTTCCGTGGAAAAGTTGTCAGACAAGATTCAGTTGATGAGAATTTCATTCATGACTCTCTTACGTATAGTATACATTGTCAATTTGGACTTTTTAATCTGCTAGGACCTCAATCTTTCACGATTACTCCAAGTCGCTCATTTCCTACAATGTGGGCGAAACAAATGCCGATGCGATGCAAGTGAAAAGAAAAGTCTTACCGCGCAAGGGCATGACGAACCTTCGCAGCTCAGCATTTTTTTAATTTGTAGTTCAAATTGTAAGTTTCAAATAGAGGTTTTGATGTTTATACATATCAAGACAACAACAGGTGACTTACCGTCTTCGGTAAAAACTTCAACAGAGAGATATCTTGGTCGTTTTCTGTCTTGTTCTCTTTGGCAAGAGCATTGAATTGCTGTCGAGTAGACATTGTTATCTTTAAGTGCAGCATTCAAAGGTGAAAGAGAATTTTTGGAGCCTTGCATTGACATCAATTTTTGAAATGTAAACGGTAACGTGGTGATTAAATATTATTTTTTGGTTATGTTCGGCTCAAAAGATCTCTTTCTTTGCTGCTTAGCTTCAAGTCAAGTTGGCCAACTGCAAGTTTGTCTTGCCTGTCAAAGTCAGCGTGATAAATTCGTGTGATTAACATTCACTGGACCTTTATCTCTAGAGTTTAGATTGTCTCCTGATGTTTAATATTTCTTAGTCTTTCAAGCTGTTTTGCGTAACTCGCTCTTGAAATGCCGAGTCCGAATTGATTCGTTCGCTTGTTTTTACACAGCCGTCTCGAAAGTGGCAGGAACAGAAATTCCCTTCGGTTTCTTTGTTTCCTAAAGGCCGCTGTGGGTTCCAAAAGAAAAACGATATCAAGTATAATACGCAAGTTTAATCTTACTGTACAACAGGCGACGAAACTTTGTAAAGACATCTATTGTCATTTCTCAGTAAACCAGAGTTTGAAACAACGAGTTCTTTTGGTCCATGGGTTGGCAATTTCAATATCAATTGGAGTGTCAGTAATTAGTGAGTACTAAATAGGATCATTTTTCAGATTGTACGGAAAGAGATGTCATATGTTTACCCCGGTGAACGAAATTAAGAGATTTTTTTTTCGATTTTTTTTACGCGGGGATGCTCAGAAACAAATCCGTGTGCTCCTTTTCTACTTCCCCATCGACGCAGCAGCACAGTTTCTTTAGAAAATACCCCTTTACTCCTTTGCAGCAGTCGACTACGACCTTGCAAGTAGATCAGATGCTCTACTGCTGAGCTATTGGAGACTCGTGGAGTTAGGCGATGAAACTAGGTTCATGTAACACATTTGTATTTTTCTAAAAATAAAACTCTTCATTTCATTCACTTGGGTTTATATGTAACATCTATTTCAGTACAATCGCGTATACGTTTCACTTGTTTCGACAATTTAGATCCTGGCAGTATGGCGAGACTATTGCCACAATCTACTTTAATGGTCTGGCTCCCACGAATCTCCTATGACCTCCTATAGCTGAGTGGTAGAGAATCCGAACTTGTAATAGGAAACTCTTGGTCGACTCTCGCAAAAGAGCTCTCGGATTTTTTCCAGTTATCCCCGAGTCATTGTCGGAAAAGAGCATATTAAGTTGAACATTTTAGACAAAAAATCCAGGATTCCTATGAAAAAAGAAAACATTATATGTAACAGTTTTACTAGGATATTTGCAGTCCATCTTCCAAACCCTATACGAAAACGCTTGGTACTGAACGTCAAATTTGGAAGCCTAAGTGAAGGCTACTGTAGCCTCTTGCTTGATTGCTCAACAGCCGATTCTGATCCGTGATAAGACATTGGTTTGCAACCAGTTTTCAGAGACACAGAAAACTATGATTTAATGTACAATTGCTAGAGGACGAACAACTAATTTTCGTCCACCAACATTTCAGCGATCTCTCTTGGTTGTCCATCGTATCCGATGATGACTTCTTCGTGCAGTTCTCTCTCTCGTCTGTTGTGCACTCGTAGATGGCTCAGGAGGCCAATTCTGGATCTGCAATGCTGACAGATAAACTGGAACTGACTCTGCTCTCTGGACACTGCTGCTGCCGCTGCTTTCCGTCTGCTTATGGCCTCAGCAATGTTCTTGCGGCGTGTTCTTTCAAAGTTCTCACATGCGAGCTTTGTTAGTGTGCGCCAGCCACTTCGTTCTTGTGCTCGTTCTCAAGCTGGTTTGGGGGTATGTCAGCATACTTAATGTTCGCTTTAACATTGTCTTTGAAGCGTTTCTGAGGCCTACCCCTCTTTCTTTTCCCATGGCAAAGCTCGCCGTATAGGAGCTGTTTTGGGATTCTGGAGTCATCCATACGGATTACATGTCCTGTCCAAAGAAGTTGAGATTTCAATATCGTAGCTTCTATACTAGTGGTCTCTGCTCTGTGTAGGACCTTAAGGTTGGTGACTTTATCCTGCCAGCGGACACCGAGGATTGAGGGCAGACTGTACAAATGGAAGCGTTCTAGCTGTTTGATGTCTCCTATACAAAGTCCAAGTCTCACATCCGTACTGAAGGCTGGGGATGACAACAGCTTGATAGACTTTTAGCTTCGTGATAGCTTAATATTGTGCTGTTTGAG
>OX421454.1:14764422-14776922 GCA_949126865.1 Montipora capitata | reverse complement strand
AAGAATCAGTAGCGAAAACTTGGGAACGGAACTGAAGTGAATCGGCAACAAGTGTCGTGCAGCAAACGACGTGAGCCGAGTTGGTGTCAAGAAGGCCGCTTTAACTGCCAAGATACCCAAATGTTCACTTTCACGTTCATCAAGCCCAGTAAAGTAAGCACTAGAAACACCATGACCATGTCCCCCGCCTAAATGGGGCCTCAAATCTCTTTTAATAGAGCTTGTTCCCACTGCGACATCTTTAGTGGCAAAGTTCATACGCTCATCTTTTTTTTCTAAATAATAAGCCAAGAAACAAGTAACGATGATTTTGAGAAACATAGACATGTAAAAACTAGCGATAAAATGTTAAATTTCCGACGTTTCGGCGATCTCATGACGCCATTGCCAGTCTTTTTACGACAGCCGTTGCCTCGCTTGTTTGCAGACTTCGTAAAGCGACCTAAAAATAATGCGTGTTTTTACGGGTAAGATAAAATGAGGAGAGAGCACGTGCCAATGCAATAATGAAAATAATAAAAATAGCACACCTGTTGTATTTCCGATTTGAATAACCGCAAGCGACTCCTCATTGGCCGAAAGTAATTGCCAACTCGCTTAAGCTACCTGGTTTGGGTCGTGTTCTCTCCAGCGGTTTTTCAGGTCACTTAGTGACTGACAACCAAAAATTTCATGAAAACAGTTCCATTTCCAACTCGCTTAATGTTAAGCGAGTCGGCAAATTTCAATAGAATTCTCAATAAATTTAAGCCACCAAACCAGATAGGTAGCTTAAGCGAGTAGGGAAATGCTTCGACCAATGAGGAGTCGCTTGCGGTTACTCAAATCGGTAATACAACAGGCGTGCTATTTTAATTATTTTAATTATTGCATTCACAGGGCACCTGCTCTTTCCTCATTTAATCTTACCCGTGAAAACACGAATTATTTTTTAAGTCGCTTAACGAAGTCTTCAAAGAAACCACTTTTTGGAATGTTAAGAGAGACAATGGCTGTCATGGAAACACGGCCTTGGTGGCTTAAACTTAATGAGAATTCTACTGAAATTTGCCGAGTCGCTTAACTTTAAGCGATTTGGGAAGTGTTTTCACGGAATTTTCGGTTGTCAGTCGCTAAGCGATCTGAAAAACCGCCCTTGAAAACACGGCCATTATCAAGGAGTTTGAAATCAATATGTGTCTTCATAAGAGATATAAAATACTCCAAATTTGCATATTAAAAGTGAAGTAGAGCTAGACAAAGTCTTCAGACCACGGCTAAACGTGCAAACAGATTCAATCCGTGCTAAAGTCTTTTTCTAGCTCTTCTTCACTTATGCAAAGTTGGAGTAATTTACTTACACAAGTCGGTCACGCCTCTGCTGTTGCAGACCATACTATATCTACCGGCCATAACATCAAATGGGACCATCTTGAAATCCTCGCTACTGGAAAGTCCGACTCGCAGTGTAAAATTAAAGAATCGCTATTAATCAGGGACTTAAAACCCTCTCTTAATGAAAACATTGGTAGTGAGAAGCTTTTTCTTTATTAATTTCTTCTGGAAGTATCAACTACCAGAAGTTACGATTTTGTTATAATACTTTGTAACTAGTCACCATTGCCTCGCTCAAGTTTTAAAATTTTTGTGTAACAGTTTTAACCGTCACTTCTGATGATGTATGTTGCAGCATACGAAACGTCAAGTATAAAATGAAAATGTTTGTAACCGCTGTTTGTTTTCTTTTCCTGCTGAAATTGAAATAGCCAAAGAGCAAAAATATTTAGAAGTTATATCTGTTAGGAACTTGCATATTCATTTCCAACATCTTGATAATGGCCTCATGAGGTTGCCGAAACGTCGAAAATTTAACATTTTATCGCTAGTTTTTACATGTCTATGTTAAACAAGTAATGATATCGAGAACCACTTTTAAGAATTAGCCTGAAAAAAATGGAAACTCTCACATGTTATTCCTCAAATGTTGGGGCTACTATATAACTGAAAAGGGCTTAAAATTGGAGAGGTGACGAAGTTTAACGAGTTCTTTCAGGCTTTGAGGCGAGGTCACAATATAAAAACAATAACGTCACCACGGTTGTGATCCACGTGAGCCCTGACAAGTTCTGGTCGTCTCTGACTAAAAATTCCCAAAGAAGATTTCTACAGAAAATAATGATATTTAAGTGCCCACATTCACCCAATATGTATAATCTGATTGGCTGTACCGTGATCTCTTGGTTAGTTTATTGATGTACTTTGGAAAAGTTGGGGAGGGTTGACTTTTTGTACGCTTCTCTACGCTTTTTGTACGCTTCTCTATTTTGAATAATCGCGTTAGGTTGTTTATTCATTTATTTCTTTGTTTCTCAAATACGCGTGCTAGAATCCGTACTCCTGAAAAAAGGGGACTTAATCCGGGACAACTTCGACGTAAACGTGAACGTCTCTCCCAAATATAATCATAAGCATTTCGCGATTATTCCAGCTTGTTAGGAGTAATTGCGCAATACGGGCGAAGCATCCTGAAATTGGATGGGTACGAACGGTTTTGAAGTAAAGGTAAGAAATGAATGGTTAATTGTTGCATGTTCATTTTGTCGCCAAAACCTAAAATTTGCTGATTTTACGTTATTAGGGAGTTAAAGCAAAGACTTCGGTTACGGTAACGAAAAAGTCAGTCCAATATATAACTTAGTGCTATCGCAAGTATTTCGCAATTATTCCGTCTTGTTTACCTTGAACAATACAGGCGAACTATCCTGTAACTGAATGGGTACGAACGGTTTTAAAGCCAAAACAGAAAATGACTGTTTCATTGTTATATGCTCGCGTTCTCGTCAAAGCTTAAAATTTGGTTATATCACGTTGTTGTTTTGTGGAGTACGTCAGAAAAATACACTGAAATTCGTGTTGCACGTGTGGCACGAGTATTTTTCCTTTTTTAACCAATAATATTCTTGCTTCGTGGCGTTGCCGTTGCCGTAGCCGTCGTCTTTGCTTAAACTACCTATTGTTTTGTGGAGTACGGCAAAGAAATGCACTGAAATGCGTGCCGCAAGTGCAACACAATTGTTTTCCCCTAGTTTTACCAATAGTATCCTTGCTTTATGGCATTGTCGTTGTCGTTTCCGTAGTCGTCGTCGTTGCTTATAATAAATTTATTAATTAAACTTGCTAGTACCAGAGTACTAGATCCAGCTTTGGCAAAAGCTCTCGGGATAGGTCCTGCCTTAAACACAAATGAGCCGCGTCCTACGTCCTACGTGAAATATCGGCTGTTGATTTCTTTCTGATTTATGTTCCACGTGTTCAGCCTTTGTACTCTTCTGAATTAAATTGAAAAGCCAGAGGTTGACGTCATTAGCAGAAATCTGCATATATTAGTCTTATTACAAAGGGTCTATAGCGATACAATAGACTACTTTGGCAATGTCAAATGCCCATGGAATCATGGGCAGCTCTAGTATTTGGTGGAGAAACGGTCAAAACTGGAGACTCAAATTAATGCTGGCCATTGGGCATTCTCCTCACCCACCTGAGGAACTAAGGACGTAATGCATGACAAAACAGTCTTTTAAAGAACGGTATAACACTGAGATAAAGGCCAATGGTTTTGACGATGTTTGTTGTCAAGGACCACAATTCGCCTTGACTTCAAAGTAACAATTTACTCGTATGTTCTTGCGGTTCTGTGGCCCTTTATAAAATGAAATAGCAATTAAATAAGTAAATAAATAAAGAAAAAAGAATTTAAAAATAATAATAAATAATAATTAAAAAAAATAAATAATAATAATGATAATTATAATAATAATAAAGTAACATCCAACCTGACGTACATAGGAAAATGGCAAAATAGGCAAATAGCGGAATCATATTCGAAGGTGTACTATTTCTGGCTTCACTCATCTATGGAATTCATAATAGTTGGTGCAGTCCTCCAAGTTCTGTTCATTTCTAGTATGAGATGAGAGGAGCTGCACATGTAAAAAATTATAGCAATGTTACTAAGTAGCTGAAAGAGAAAAACAAACAAAGACCAGGTACTGAAAGATGTGTGCAGTTTAAAACTCTACCTAATGTACAATTTATCGGATAAGAGGTGCTGTCACCGTTGCAAAAAATAAATAAATAAATAAGCCAAAAATTACATTTGTAGGAGTATTATCCGTTGTATCCGCCAACAAAGTGAAGATAGCGCGCCACTCTGGATTATTTTTTCCTTTCTTGGTTTGGTTCATGCAACTCGTTATATGCATTCCTACCTCGATTTTCTGTTCTGTAAAGCTGTCTCGCTCTCATTTTCCAATCTTTTAGTTTTTCCAATGGTAGGCAGTTCGACAGCTCGCGTGGAATCCAATTGCAATCTACTTTGAACGCAGCACCGTTTCATAATTCGACAGAACGCGTTTCGAAGTTGTGAGTTCATGAGCGAGTAAATCACAAAGTTGCAGCAGGAATTTCCGTAAGCTAACGTTATGACAATTCTGAGAACAGCGTCAGGTACTGATGAATCCCCTTGGAAAGCGCGCAATGGTGTTGTTACGAAGTAAGGCATCCACATAAGAAAAAACACACCAACAACCACAGCTAGTGTCTTTACAGCTTTTTTCTCCCGCGTAAACCTATTGGAATCGTTTTTGGGGCCACCGTAATGTATTGCTGAAATGCGCCGAGAATTACGTCTAACTTCTTTAAAAATGATAGCGTAAGCAACTAGCATTATTGTTACGGGCACTAGGAAGTAAAACACTGTTATAAGAATCGCGAAAGTTGCTTGGTCTTGCCAATACAGCGCGCACTCGGCCAAAACCGGATTAAAGCGATGCTTAACGAGTCCCAAAAGAGGAAATAGGGCGAGAATAATCGACTGTATCCATATGTAGACCAAAGAGATGACAATTCGGTTCCGAGTTACCATAATGTTGTAGGATAGAGGCCATTTGATTGCCACGAGTCTTTCGATGGTTATAAGGCAGAGATGAAGAATGGAAGCTCCGCATAGAAGAACGCCACACATTGAAGAGATACCACACCATGTTTCACCAAACAGCCACTCTCCCGCGAAGACCGAGATGACAACGTATATAACCCGTAGAAGCGGAACTAGGAGATCGGCACAAGCCAAACTGCACACTAAATAATTAGTTAAGTTTCGCAAATTCCTAAATCTCCAAATTGCCAGGCACACAAGACTGTTTCCCAGAAGAGTTAAAATAGACAGTAACGAGAGAATGATGCCGTAGACAAAAGACCCTATGGGGGAAATTGAGACAAGAAAGTGCTCAGAGTTACTTGTCTGATTCATTACTCGGCTTGGAATGAAGTTACTTTGTATTGCTTTAGTTCCTGAAAAAGAAGTTCATATGTAAATGATGTGTAATAAATACACTAGGGAATAGACCTTCAATTTAGGAACCTCTTAAGTTGACAGTGGGGACTTAAAATCATCGACGCCGAGGTCGGCGAAAATGTCACCTCAAAATATAACTTTGCACTATCTTAATTCTCTCGCGGTTAGTCCATCTCGTTCCGCGTCGTAATACGTCGACGAATTATCCTAAACGTAAATTGGCACGAGAGGCTTCAGAGTATAGAGATTAAAAGATCCGCATTTATATATTCAACTCTGGTGATTTAACGCGGTTGTTACCAGAGTACCGCAAAAATATGTGATAAAATGTGAATAGCTCGTGCAGCACGAGTATTTTTCCTCTTCAAACCAATAATATTATTGTTTTGTGGCCTGTCATTTTGCGAGCCGTCATTGATTCTTAAACTACCTATTGTAGAGTTCACAGAATCTTTAAATGAAGAAATAATCACTTTCTTTTTTTAAGGCAAGAAATTTTCCATTACCTTCGAGGGCGCAATTTAAACGCCACGAAAAGATCCAGCTTGCCTTCGAGTATTGAGTCAACGACATACACAAAGCATTCTTTGAATGCTATTGTCTGTCTTTCTCTTTTCAAACAGTGAAGTAAACTGAATAGCAAACACAATTAGCATCTTTCTGCGTCACTCTATGAAAACATAACTAAAGAAAATGCCTTAAGTTTAACAACCGCCTTAAGATTAAGATTACTTTCCCAGTAATTGAGTAGCTATAAAGTCAATAAAAGACCGAGAAAGCAAACTTTTGCTCATTTTTTAAAAACAGTTTCTCCTGTGCTTGATTAATGCTCCATAAACCAATTCATCGTTGAGGCGGCCCCAAGTGCTGAAGTGTATTAACATCGTCTGGCGCTAGACAGTAAATTGTAAAAGTCTAGCTTTTAGGACCAAAATGGTACAGCTGATGGTAAAACTCTAGAATATCCCACCACCAATTTGCATTCTTCAAACAATTCCGCTTTTAAGAAAACAATACCGGCGGGGTATTGTGACACGGCTGTGTGATTATCAATAAAGGGAATAGCTCATTCTTTTTGCTGATAGATCATGTGGAAATTTCTTATTATTTTAACTCGTGAAGTAAAAATGAGTTCAATCAATAAACGCCTTTAAGCCATGGGCGGAGACCGGAAGTGAACATTTCGCATGGCAGGGTAGTGGTCCAAACAAGTTAAAAAAGGAAAACACCTCACTTACGGTTGCCGTCCGCGTTGTTCAAAAACACCATGTGCCTTAACTACGCTAAAATCTCTTCGCAAGGGTTAACCCCCACATAAATAAAAATGTAAAGAAAAAAAAAAAAAAGGAAAATAGCGAAAGAAACATATTCATAACATGATCTCGTGGTCACTTCCACCGCAGAACCTTAAAACCAGCGTACCTTAATTAACCCCTTCTCTCCTATTGTGGGTTTTTAGTGTCAAAGTTCATCGAAAATTCAAACATGTATTCCGCAATTCAAACATTCAATTTAGCTATTTAAACCTTCAGTTTGAAAATTCAACAATTCAAACATTCATTTCGATAATTCAATTCAATTGAATATTTGAGTTGTCTAATTGAAAGTTTGAATGGCATGCATGTTTGAATTTCGAAAGGTTTGAGTTGATGAACTCAGATTTAGTGGAGGGGAATGGTTGTGAAAGTCGGTAAACTTCAAAGTGATATGTTATTGTTATGATTTTTTAACTTGGTCACGTGACGTTAAGCCTGCACACACAAACAAACACACACACACACATACACACACACACACACACAAAACAAGATGGTGTTTCAAGCGACACGAGAGGCGAAAGAATAGTAGTTTTTCCCTTATAATACTGATTATATCAAAGTTAATATCGATCGTTATAGAAAAATAGTTCATAGAAAGTCATGCCAGGTAACAATTGTGCAGTTTTCGGCTGTGGATCGTGCAGAAGGAAGAAGGGTATTGGAATATGGAAGCTGCCATCGGCGAAGAAAAAAGCACACATGAAATGGAGAGACGTTTGGCTCAATGAGATTACAAAGCCAAGAGTGATAGACCAGGATGTCAGGCGGTTAATTGCAAATGATAGAGTATTCACCTGCGAGAAGCAATTTGAGCCCGAGGGCATAGAAATATGTAGTACTACTTATAGTATTTCGTCTCAGTTTATAACTTTTGTTTAGTCTAAAACTATATTTTAGCTAAATGTTTTCTTTTTGGTTGTCTGCTGCAGTTCATACGGAGAAATCGACAAGGAAAAAGCCACGATTTGGTGCCCTTCCAAAGCTTAACATGCCAAGCAGAAGTCATGAAAGTAAGAAGCCAGCCTCTCGACCATGCCGAAAAGTCGTGATCAGGTGGTGGTGCCTTTCAACATCAAAAGCGAAACAAAAGGCCGGTCCTTTGAAGTTTGCCGGTTTTCATAACCTTTCCCCTCCATTAACTCTGATGAACTCAATGTTAGAATTGCCAAATTGAGGGTTTGAATTTCCAAACTGAAGGTTGGAATTACAGAACTTGATGTTTGAATTGCCGAACTGAATGTTTGATTTGCCGAACTAAGGGTTTGAATTTCCACACGGAAGGTATGAATTGCCGAATTGACCGTTTGAATTGCTTACCTCGTCCCTGCCTTTTTTACCCGGCGAAAGCAACATTTATTTTCCGCAATGTAACAAATGAAATTTTAAACTTACCATTGCTGTTATAATCGTTAGTTATGACTGGATCATGGAAGGAATGTTGCCTTCGGGTAAGCAGGTGTTTGTTAGTGGAACTTGAAATACGACTTCCCTAACAACGACTGCGTAGGAGGAAGTTTTTCTCTCACCTTCAGTTATGTATATACATCGTCATTAAACAAGTCTTGGATCATTCCGGCTACAGACCCTCTTCTTTGAACCGGGATGATGGCGGCCTCAATTCGTATTGGCTTCTTGTTAAAGGGAAATGACATTAATTACTATGAATTCGCGCAATTTTTTTCTTCATAGCTCCCCCCCTCCCTCCCACCCCCGATGAATACACTAGACGGTAGTGTCAAAACGCAAGAGGCTTGAATTCTAGGTCAGTTACAATCATAAATTATGCAAACTAGCATCTAATGTGCAAATGAATGAAAGGGGTAGTTTGTAAAGAAACTGTGGTGCTGCGTAGGTGGGGAAGTAGTATACAAAAATTTGGTTTTATCAACGGAGCTGATAATGTAAATTGACCACCGTACAGAGATTCTAAAAGCTGACGTTTCGAGCGTTAGCCCTTCGTCAGAGCGAATGATGTGGCATCACAGTAGCACCCAAAGGCCGTATGTCTTAAAATTAGTCAAAGTTACCTAAATTGGTTTCCACAATGCTTTAAAACCGGTTTAGAGAGTTTCAATCCTATTTAGGACTCTAGCTTTGACCTCAGTTTTACTTTTACCCGTGACCAAGCGAAGTAGGAGACAATTTTCCCATCCTTCCCACGGTCGAATTACACCTTAATTAACTCTCATAATACAGTTTATTTGGGGGGGGGGGGGGGGGGGGTTAGGGGGTTCACCGAGGCATGATACGGTCCCAAGAGTATTTAACTTGTACTGTTTTTATGTAAAGGACCTCCAAAAAAGAATTGCCTTATGGGAATGGGAAAATAGCCATTTAACATCATGATCATCAGTTCATATTAGAATAATGCTTGCAAATACATTAAACAAGAACTATAAGTGATAGAAAAGGAGATTTCGGTGCATCTTGCGCCATTATCAAGGTTACTTAAATAATGATAAAAAGCGGTTTGTGAAGAGGCTAAGTTGATGCGAATTTGCATAATAAGAGTGCCAAGCTATACATGAATACTTTAGCATAAAGAGGATCAGACTGTACATTCAATGCTGGTTTAAGATCTTGAACACACAGCATTTCATTAACAAGGCAGTCAAATTTGTTGGTGCATTTCTTGATGACATTGAAGTGTGCTAAGAAATTTTTCGAAACAGCAGTGTTATGTTCTTTGGAATAAGGCTTGAAAATAGGTGACGCCTTTTCACGGTGCACTGTTATTTTCAAGGAGTAGATTTAACTCCAAAGAGAGAGTTAAAAAAAAAAGGTACAAAACCACTCCATTTTTGGAGTGAAATTCACTCCGGTAATGCTTACTCCGTTTTTGGAGTAAAATGTACTCCTATATCTTTTACTCTTTTGTTGGGGTAAAAATTTACTCCAGTATTGTTTACCCCTCCTGTGGTGTAAAATTCACTCCAATACAAGAGTAAATTTTATCCTTCTATTGGAGTGAATTGAACTCTTTAAATGGAGTTCAATTTACCCTTAACAGAGTTAAATTAACTCCAAAACTGGGGTGAGACAAAAAGGTACAAAACCACTCCTTTTCAAGAGTAAAATTTACCCTCTTAAACTTTACTCCCCTTGTCAGAGTAATATTTACTCTTTCTACAGAACACATTCACCCTCCCTAGATCTACTGTACCTTCATTTATAGTCAGATTTCTCATAAAACCATGAAAAGTTCATATTATGTAAAGAAAAGACCAGGTTTACAATGAAGCATCTAATACTGGTAATTTCAATCATAAGATTGCAAAGAATGCACATCGATATGCATGATAAATGCAATCTGTATACACATACAAATACATCACAAAAATCAAAGCTATCTTTATTCTAATTATTCGGGCAATAATAAAATGGCAATCAGCTGAATGTGTTCTTGCCTTAAACAAAGATAAATTGAGTGGTGTTTTGATTACAGATTGCAACAATGAATGGCTGCAAAATAACTTCAATTACAAAAACTAAAGCATACAACGTACTTGGATAAGTGTGACTCAGTATAACAAAATGGATTTTATGTACATGTAATACAAGTCAGTTCTTACAGAAAGAAGTCAAACGTAAAAAAATGGAACATGCCTTAGGATAACTGATGCAAAAATTTTGCCATCGTTGACCTTTACCAATGTGTTCTTTTTTTCTCCAACAGAATTGTTTTCAAAAAGAAAAAAACAACACAGAACTTAAGCTGATAATTTACATTAAGAAAAAACTAAGAAGAAAAAAACCCCTGAGATTAAGCTCATAATTAAGTATGCTCCCAGCAAAACAATTACAGCGAATGAAAGTTTTAACAAAACCTTGCTTTCTGCCACAAGGTAAATGTCTCTAGTTCAATTAGTGTGCCAGAAGCAACAATCCTTGCAAATGTTGTTTTTAGAACCTCTCCATTAATTGACTCATCATCCTTAAAAGTAATTAAAGAGAATAATGATTAGTATCACCCCTTCCAAAAATTAGGATCATTCGACAATATTCTAACAAAATAGGAAGAGAGCACAAATCTAATACATCCCTAATCCTGAGAAACAAAAGACACCAGCCACCAATTTTGGTGTACCAAATAAATGGAACCACATGTAATACCGGTAATTGCATGAGATTATATCTGTAACATTGTTCTTGATTCATTGAGTAACTCAGTTAACTATCAAATTAATTTTGTCATAATGATAAAAGTACACATATAGTGGTGGAACTCATGGAACAAATCTTGAAAATATATTGCCAGATGCTTTCTTTGTCTTCAACACTTTTCCAAAAAAAATTATGTGTGATGAGGTATTTAGAATTATCTCATTTAACAGTATTTCAAATTTTAAACTGAAAGCAGATATTGGGTGAGACAATGGATAAATGAAACTGCAGCATCATCTTCCGCTAATCGCTAGGCATTACTAGTCTATACGTACACAGGCCTGTAACTCAGACAGTGCTTTATAATTATTAATGCAGTGACTGTCAAGAATTAGTTGTTAAAGTGTAATTTATGTGAGTTATATAAACAATAGCCTTCATTTGGCGCGAACATATGCTCGGATATTTGTCGGCGGACATTATCTGTTCCGAGAAGCGAACAGTTTTCCAAGAGCGAGGCTCGAGGAAAACTGTGAGCTTCGAGGTACAGATAATGTCCAAGGACAAATATCCGAGCATATTTTTAAAGCCAAATTGAGGCTATTGTGTGTACAAGGATCACCACGGGTGATGATTGATAATTGCCTTTGAGAACACGCCCCTTTTGGGCAAGCCTTTCTGGCGGTTTAGTGTATCGGCTTTCAGATCGCTCCACGTTAGCTTTGAGGAAGACATCGCTTCATTATCTTCGATCTCATTCCGGGAACGAACGCCCTCTCGACGTTTATAGTCAACCTCTAGCGTTTAGTTGTTTCCTACTCTCAGTCATGTCGCAAAAATCCAAGCAGAAATCCAGGGGCAAACCCCAACTGGAGGGTTATGCATTTCCACCGTCGCCGCAACCTCAGCTATTCGAGCATTACGCTCAATTCCGCGACGATGAACCAGCCCTTGGGCCTGTCCTCGGGCATCCTTCGCCTTCAGAAAGAAGACAAAAACTTCTGGATAAAGAATTAGAGCTGGTTAAGCAGGAAAAAGAAAAGTTGGCGTTAGAACTGGAAGTGCTCCGTTTACGCCAAGCTCTCGGACCTGCAACGCCCCCAACTGCATCGGCAGCGCCATGTGCGACTGGAAAGTCTGACACAAAGAAAAAGACCATCGACTGGCCGCAGGACTTTGTGCCAATAAAACCTGAGTTCAATTCTTTAGATTTTCCATCTTTTGTGGCCGGCTATTTGGCGATGATTCGAACCTATGACACGGCATCGAACGCGCACATGGTCGCCATACTAGAAGTTCTTATGGCCAAAGCCATTAGTTACACATGGGCAAGCGTTCGAGGTTTCTATTCCTATTTGGCAAGGCAAGTCGAACTGCGTAGATTGGATTGGGATCGCATTGCTGAAATTCGTGACATGGCATCCACATTTTTCAAGCATTCGGATTTACGCTCGACCACTTCCAAGAATCTGAATTCATCTGCTTCTTCTTCGTCTTCTTTCGGATCTTCTTCACATGAACCCACGGCTAAAGGTTGCCAAGCGTGGAATTACAAGGGTTCTTGTTCTTGTGATTCCACTGCTGGTAACTACGCCTCACATCATTTGTGCCGAGTTTGCAAGTCAAGCGAGCACCCTATGCTACACTGTCCCAAGCGGAAAATGCCAATTCCCAACCAGCAGTGACTGAACAGTCAGACTATTGGCTTAACAGTATATACGGATTGTGACACGGACTCGGAC
>OX421454.1:14734422-14759422 GCA_949126865.1 Montipora capitata | reverse complement strand
TAAATTAACTCCTCTTAGGAGTACATTTTACTCCGCTTTATTTTACTCCACTTTTTCACTCCAGCACTGGAGTGAAATTAACTCTTTGAAAATAACAGTGTGTCCCTCAACGCGCGTGTGAAGGAGGCCCTTTTTGTACCCGACATAACCTGCATTCCACAGCTCAGACTTGAATAAATAAACATCGCATTTAAGTAAAGTAAAGTTGAGTAAGCATATTTATCGTCGATAACTCGTAAAATTAGGAAGCTTAAGCATGCGCGGTTTTGAAACGCACAGGGCAACCGGAAGAGAACATTTTGCGTGGGAGGGCAGTGGTCTCTTCCAGATTTTTATACTAATTATCTCTAATGGAGAAAAGATACTTAGCAATGTAAAGGTGGTTGTTTGAAGATAAGTTAAAAGGGAAAACCGTTCACTTCCGGTTGCCGTCCGCGTCTCAAAAACGCGCGTGCGTAAACTCCCTAGTAATCCAACTGACAAACCTGAGGTCGACGGTGCGCTCATTTTACTCGCCCCTCTCCATCAGTGCTCCGTTTTTATGGGTATTTAAAGCTACTTAGCTACACGGAAAGGAAAGAAGTCGAAATAAGGGTGCGAAATCCGGGAATGGAACTCAGGACAACTTGCACCAGGGCCGCGCACTAGCCGACTGTGCTATCCTTGGGCTCACGCAGGCTTAAATCTTGTTTAACCCTTTCACTGCCGGGGGGCTCCCCCATTGACGAGTAAAATCGTCTGGCGTTAGACGGAGTAAAATCTGTGTCAATTTCCATTTTTGACGGTGAAAGGGTTAAGCTTGCGGCTAGTAAACACGGGTTCAATGGTCTTTTGCAACTTTATAGGGGATAACTATCCAAATGGCGTCATCGGTATGCTGTCTAGACTGGTCCACTGCGACTCTCGAGGTGATAAACCTGTTGATGACGGAAACAATAATGTGATTCGGCTACCCCTGCCTAGGAAAACCTCCACTCAAGCGTTCACACTCTTCTGAGAAATGCACCCAAGATGACGATAGCCGGTGCGCATGATCAAGCATGGTAACGAGCAAACCATGCTTGTAGCGGCTGTCCACATGGCTATGGTAGTGCAGGAGTAGCCCTGTGTTTGTAACGTAAACCTTTGTTTCAATAATTGGCACGTGATAGTCGTGATGGATAAGCAGGAATATCTGCGGTTGTTATCGCAGATGTTCCAGAAGATCTTAAACCAGCATTGAGTGCACAGTGTGATTCTCTTTGTGCTAAAGTATTCATGTTATTAACTTGGCACTTTTATTATGCAAATTCGCTTCAATTTTGCCTCTTCACAAACCGCTTTTTATCATTAATTATGTAACTTTAATAATGGCGCAAGATGCACCGAAACCATGATAGAAACCTATAGGCTTTGATACCTCTTAACCAACGGTTAGCGCTAACCAGGCTTCGAGCAACCGGCCCCTGATGACTAGTGAAAGTTCTAGCTGGTGAAATATCATTCATTCTGTACCTTTTACAACTCTGATTGGTTCCATGTAGTTTTTTCAGGGGCCTTGCCAAATATTCATATTTCAACTCGCTTTAAGACAAAAACGAAAAATGGCAATGAAGGACTGGCCAAACGGTAGATGTTTCATGGTAAAGGCCTGGCCTAACGCTTGCAACATTTCAACGCAACATCTTGCAACATTGTTGCATGATGTTGCGACATGTGTTGAACGAGCTTGCCAAATTCACGCAACATTTCCGACATTTTCAACGCAACATTTTTTTTTTTGCCCCAGGCCTCTGACGCGCAACAACTGGACCTAGCGCGCATGTCCTAGTGCAACAATGTTGCGCGAATGGAGCCAAACGAGTACAACATCATGCAACATCCAAAGTGTTGCACGAAAAATTTGACCGTCAAACTTGATCCAACATCATATCGCAACATACCGTAACAGGGTGGCCAAACATATGCAAGATGTTGTGCCCAACAATGTTGCAAGATGTTGTGTTGAAATGGTGCCAGTGTTTGACCAGGCCTTTAAATATGTTAAAACATTGCTGGGAGGAAAAACTTTTCTTTTTGTACTTGGCCACCTTGTTTTGTGCTGTTTTAACATGTTTTCACGTGTCGGATACGATTTGGATTTTGTCAAACAGTTGTTAAAACATCGTAAAACATGTGTTTTGTTCTCGTGAGTTGGTGACCGATGTTATGCACGTTTGGACAAACACGTTTGACACACGCATGCGTACTGAGCATACTAATTTGTTATATCCATGGATACGGTTTCGTATCACGAGTACATTTCTTTCAAGAAGGAGAAAGAAGAGGACCACAATTCTTTGCCGTTTTGATTTCAAAAAAAGATGTTTTAGGGTGTCTTATGCCATTTAACAACTCTGTAAAACATCAACACGTTTTACCATAAAACTCATGTTTAAGTATATTTTACCGCAAAACATTTATTGTTTGGACTGAGGCCTTACAATGGTAATATTTAAACAAAATATTAGCTTAAGAGTTTGAGTAAAATCCCATGTGCAAAATAGACAGCTGATGTCACCGTGTCGTTTGGTGGCGTTGCTTTTTAATAAAATTGACGCAAAGTTGACATTTTCTTCCACCCTGCCATTGTTATTATAGCGTCAAAGGTATTAATAATTCTTTTTTATTTGTCTATTGAAGACACAAAGAATCAAAACACCTGTTCCTTTCAGAAGCCAAGCAACCGGAACTGACGCTCGCTGTTAATTCTAACGTCTCTGTTCTCAAATTATTCCGATTTATTCATTTTGTTATTTCACTGAAAACACTAAAATGCAATACATGCTATCAAATTGTTATCCTTAATTATAGCTTAAACGGCTTAAATAACTACCATAGACATAAATCCTGCAAGAGAAGACCCAACGAATTAAAAAAAAAAAAATTACAGTAGAACATGCTTCGTAATTTCCGTTTCTAGGCTTAAATCCACTTTCTTGGTGAATCAAAGTTTGTAATATTCCACGCCTCATAAAATATATTTTCATTTTTCCTTGTGCTTGCTCTGTCTTTAATATGTGATCTCATACAATCCTTCGTCAGCACTGTTGAAATATATATATTTTTTACCTGTGAATCATCAAATTTTTAAATCTGCGAGAAAATCAGATGAATTTTCGGGTATTTCAAAAAATTAAAAAAAAAAGACATTGGTACCAATGGAAGTAGAAATTGCATATTTAAAATTGTCAATGGCAAACCCAAATTAAGCTGTGCATCGATCAGCTGACCATCAGGCCCTAGTTGTTCAAACGATGGATAGCGCTATCTACCGGATAAACACTAGCAAAATCGATTGAGTTATCCATTGGATAGTGATTTATCCGGTGGATAGCGCTATCCGTCGTTTGAACAAGTGGGGCCAGCTGTGTACGTGCCATGCACAAAGCTTCAGTGAAAATTGGTTGCACTTTGCCTGCGTATAATTTTATCTAGTTAAATTTATTGTTTTTCTTTTCTGGTTTTATTATTATTATTATTTTTTTTTTACTGCTGTCCTGCCTACTCTACATCTGACAGTATAAAAGCCTTACTTGTTTGTAATTCCATTCCGTATTTTTCAATATATGAATAAAAAACTCTTTTTTTTTTTTTTTTGAAAATCCAAAATTGTCAAATGATAGTCACTTGCCAAAACTGAGCTTAGCCGCGATATAGCTCTGGTAAAGTTTATCACAACCATTGTTCTTGTGATTTAAAAACAAACAGGTAGGACTTTTCCATTTCCAAATAAAACTTCATATAATCTTTGACTTAGCGGATTCATTTGTCACGGTATTGCCGCAAGATTATTAGCTGTGTTTGAAATGATGCTATGCTTTTTCCCATAGATATTGTAGATTTTATATAGAGACAATTGTTTCTCATGCTGAAATAAATAACAACTTAATTTTAAAAAGAAATTTGATTTCAGAAGACGACTAAGAGTGATGGCAGGTGTATGATAGGCTCCTTTTGACGGACAATCTTGGACAAAAGCTAAGTCACCGAAGTGTGCATGGGAACAAGCTGAATTCAAACGATGTTAATAAACTTGGTGATTTGGTTCACTGGGAGCTATATGACACCTTTTCGGATAAAACTTTCATCAAATAAAAAAAAATATGGTAAGGATCTACTGTGGGAAAGGCACTCATGGGTTTGGTTGCAAATGAGAAAATAAATTGAAAATTTGAGTAGCTTCAAACTCTGTAAGATATCCTCAGCATGCACAATCTAAGCAATAGTTAGCATGGTTTTGAAGTTGTTGGATTAGCTTTTTTGTTTTTATTTTGTTTTTTCAATCCAACACGATGCAAATTTCTGCAAAGTTTGCTGTAGACAGAGAAAAATATATTTCCATAATACAAGGCATTTTTCTTACGGCTAAGCATACCGTGAAGTCGGCCGGCCAAACGTTTACCGGTAACCTTCGAGTTTAAACCTTCTTTTTTATCCCGTCCGTTTATACCATTTTCGGAAACAAGAATTTTTCCCAGAAAACTTACCTGCTGGTTTGATTAACTGTTATATACAGCCCAATCCTACCCTAATTCTACGCTGACATCAACAATATCTTTAGGTGCCTTTCCTAGATGAAGCTGAGCTTGCTAGAATCCGGATAATAGGCAATAAGAAAACAAATCTCGTAAGTTGAGTCAATCTCCAAGGTAGATCATCAAGATCAGAAAGTTGTTTTAGCCAAACAAATATCAAATGCTAGGAAAAAGGTCTTAACAAATACGTTTGACGTTCGAATCATTTGACTGAGACTAAGTTTTTTAGTTTTCAACATTCGGTACATCTGCAACTGAAAGTACGTTTGACATTTTCACTTAACAGTTTCATTTGAAATGCCTCGTTAAAACTTGGCAAAAATCAGCAATCATTTGAACTTGACTATTTTTTAGAGAGTGTATATTGCGACCGACGATTCCTTTTGGTTTTCTTCAGTTGTGTATGAATTCCTCTTCTTTCTTTTATTATTATTAACATCATTATGTACCCCAACTACAAGCTACTTTATGGCATCGATCAGCGATGAGTTGAAGGTAATTGCACGATTTCATCGACTACGTGGCCTTTTGTGAATCGTAACAAATTGGGACCTTTAAAAATTATCTTGCAAGCCGTTCTAAACTGGGTCGATCTTATCGAATATACCCAGGGGTTGATCGCTGAGGAAAAATAAGCCACAAGGCAAACCCAAAGCCACACTCTACGCTCCAATATGACAAATGTTCTCTTGTCTTCTGGATTTTCTGAACCAGATATTCTGAGCTGAATTGCCGCTGTCACAAGACTTGGACTCCACAGAAAGATGAAAAGAAGAATCACTATTGCTACTGTAAAAGCGGACTTTCTTTGACTGATCAGGGCATTGTTGTCTCTCCAAGCGCTTGATACATCTCCCGCTCTTCTGATAGTATTTTGGCGGGCAATCTTTCGTACCTGAATCCTAGCCGCTTTAAGAATACTCCAGTAACAGAACGTTATGACAATTCCTGGTATTATGCAAGTCACAACTGCCATGACTAGCCAAAGTATCGATAGATGCTGTGGCTCTTTCGTGAAAATACGCACACTGGCAAAAATCACAGAGACTACCCACACGGATATTGTAGCGATCAAGCACTTTTTGCGAGAAGATAATTCCGGATATCTTAAGCCAAAGTTCACCGCGATGTAGCGATCGACACTGATGGCTGTTAAACCAAATGTAGTTGCAACTACAGACTGAATCCAGGCAAAATCTTCCACCGTGTTAAAGACAGATTTCTCAAGAGGGAGCTCAGGATTGAGGTAGCTAAATACTACTGCCTTATAGGCTAGGAGAGGATTAAGGAAAATCCCAACCGCCAAATCGGCCGCTGCTAATGAAGCTATGAAAAAGTTGGATATTGTATGCAAGGCCTTCGTGCGATAAATAGCTGTTAAAACAACCGCGTTGCCCACAATAGCCATCATAGCTGACACACAGCTCAGTAGGACAAGAACTATGAATTCCGAAGACTTTGCTGTTATCAAGAAGGCTGTCTCGTTCATAGCTTGTGTGATTCAAGGCTTTGTTTTCCATAGAATGTCTGATGCAGTTCGTTGTTGTCTTGAAGGCAATTTTTGCCAGCTGCATTTATCTAAGAATTAACATCGAAACATATAATTTCATTCAAAATTAGGCTTCATTAAATAAACAAAAAATTCACTGCTTCATCTTGACAAAATATACGTCGAACCAATCATAGATCTTCAAAAAAATTAATCTGTGGCATGATCGATTAACATAGAAACGGGATCCATGCAACTAGGTTCTTTATTTGGGAACATATGTCACACTTAACCCTTACCCGAAAGATCCACATGTCTTTAAAGGCTTCTTGAAATTTGAAGCAATTGTTAACAAATGTCTTAATTTCTGAATCACTTGCAAAAACATAGCCACGAAATTAAAGCAACTGAGAAATTTGTTTTGGCAAGCAAATCCTTTGTCATGAATTTTCTTTCCATTACTTGCTTTGCCGTCAGGCTATGTTTACTAATAGATCATCAGGAAATTGAATGCCCAAAAAACGACAAGCATCTACATAGGTCAATATAAAAGAAAAACGGCGGAAAATATGTCGTCCGTGAAGGGCTAAAGCTAAAAGAAAGAAAACGCCAGACACACGGTTTTGAATTATATGCAAATGATCGGTTTCGTTTGTTGTTCTCCAGATGAATTATCGAAGACTCTCTTATGAGGGCTAATAATACGCTGGTGCACTCAGCAATTATTCTTGCAGCTTGCCCCGTAATTTTATTGAGGCAACAGTTCTCACATTGCGAAACAAGTTGCCACGTTTCATGCAACTTAAGGTTGTCCTTAAGATGCTCGGCAACTTTGGGGCAACTTTCCCGATTTCGGGAAACTTTTTTTTTCTGTCGAGCAACGTCTTTTATTTAAAAACAATAACTCAGTCGAAGCCGCAAACCAAAGGAAACAGCCATAATATTCTTTAGATGCTGTACAGTTCTACCTTCTTGTGCACGTTGCCTAGTCTTAAACAGTACTGGTTAGTATTTAAAGTGCCCATAACCCCAAAATATTTTTTTCGCTAAAATGAATCTTTGCACCTGTTTGAAACGCAATGCGGCCATTTTTTTCATTTTTCTAACAAATCCTGCCATTTTATAGGCTTCGAAAGTTGCGAAAATCAGAGCATCTTTTGTTCACGACCGAGTCAGAAGGGGAGTGGGTCTATTCCTGTTTTGACGTGACAAACTGACTTACATGTCATTAACTCTTTGTAAAAATGCATGCAAAGTATGGGTTTAGGGTTAGGGTTAGGGGCAATGCGTTTTGAACAGGTACAAAGATTCATTTTAGCGAAAAAAAACATTTTGGGGTTATGGGCACTTTAAGGCTATTTAGCTGGTCAGCAGTGCCTGAAAAATATGGCGGACAACAGCACATCAGAAGAAGATCGGTAAACCGAAGAGGAGACCCTTGAAAATGGCATAGCATAATGAACATGATGCCAAAGTGATAAAGGTATGTTCTAAACATGCCCAAACGTGCTCTCAGAAGAATCACAGAGCACACAGTTGAGGGGTTAAATTTATTGTTTTATTGAAGTTAAAAAGCTCTGGAGTCCGGCAGGAACATTGAAAAATGGTTCTTTTATGGCCTCTTTTTGCTGTAAATATATGGCAAATTTCGGAGCAATTTCCGAGCTACTTTCAGATTTTTTTAAGCAACTTGTGAGCAACTTTCTGGAATATTTCGAGCAACCTCTTTAAAAAAAAATGAAAAATAAAATTTTGGAGCATTTTGTGTTCAGCCTTAATACAACTTGTCTGGCTAGCTTTTGATGATCACATAAGGATAAAGTATGCCATAAACCACTTCAGCACAAGTTGCATTACGTAATGCTTGAAATATTCGTTGAAACGTTGCGTGAAGCGTTGTGGAAACTAGAACTAATTCTACTTTCCGAAACGGTTTCTGCAACCTTTCTCGTAACGTTTCTTGCTGTTGCAAGGTATGTTACATTCTCTTAACCAATAATCCCCTTGCTTTGGGGCGTTGTCCTTTCCGAAGGTAACCGTCATTGCTGCTTCGACTTCCTAATTCTTTCACCTCTCTAAACAAATTGCCTTCGCTGCATGGAATAGGCTGGTGCCTAGAGAACAACTTAACTCCTCACTCGGCAAAGTGCGAGGCAATGCTACTGATGAAAAAAAAACCTTTCATTGGGCCGCTCAATTTAATTGCAGAGATGATCAGATCAAATAGGCCAACAAAACCTGTCTCTTGCGGGTCACTAGGGAACTTAAGCAACGACTATGGCCGACGGCAACAGGAATGTCACAATTTTGCATATCTAGTTTTTCACTTTTGTCCAATGCATTTCTTCGCCGTCGTCTGCAAAACAGCAACGTGAAATAGCCAAATTTGAGGTTTTATCAAGGACGACAGCACTTGAAGATATATTTGTATTTCCTCCCCTAAATTAATTAAGCGCCATTCCGACCACTGTCATTCTTGAAGAACTACCAAACCCTTGTCATATTATAAAGATTGAAACAGTCGCGAAGTCATTACAATAACGCAAATTTATATTTTGAGATGATGTTCTCGCCACAGTCGCCGTTATCGTAGCTTGATGACCAGATTTTCTTGTCAGATCACCTTGTAGTTGCAAAAATGAGTTTGGTAAACAAATTGAACCTTTTGATAAGGATTTGTTTTTATTTTAATTAATAAAGAAGCCATATTATATTTATATTTTAGGCTTATCCTCTCCTCACACAGTTTTATATGGCGTTATCGTGTGGGAAGGCTCCATAAATGTGGAGCAACTAAATTCCTTAGAATTGACCCCTTGAAGAGCAGATGGAGCATATTTTAACGTGACTTGCGATTTTCCATGTTTTGACGTTTATGAGAATTCCAGTACGCTAAGCTACCTATACAAATTCAGGGTAATGAAACTTTACTATAGGATATTTTGCGGTGAAGCATCTCCTGCATTATCGCGCCTAGGGATTAAAACGTGCAAGGCCCATGACCTCAGACTGAGAACTGTCCCCCCAGCCAGCTTCCATTGAAAATTGGGCGCGGTCAACATATAGAGGCTTCGTGACTAATCACTAAGCCCCCATATTTCGACCAAGCACTATTTAAAACGGAAGTTACTGCCTCTCGTTTGAAGACTTCTTTTCTTAATTCTCAATCAGTTATAGAGGTGCCATATGGCCATATGAAAGGATGGGGGGGGGAGGGGGAAGGAGGGGGGGGGGGGGGAAAGGGAAAGGTAAAAGAGATGTGTCACGAAATTTTAGAAAGTAGATAATGTCAGTTTTCACGGGCTGCTTACCGTCTTTGGCTTTTTCTGGTGACGTAAAAGAGGACAGAGGATACACCAAGGAACTATACTTTTGCGGCCAGTCAGCACTGTCGCTCCGAGGTATTGCAAGATGTTTAAATGCTACAATTAATGCATTAGATATCTTCCACTTCGGCAAATTAGAGGACACAACAACAGTTGAGAGCACTTAAGAACATTGATTTTATTTTATTTTTACCAAAAAAAACACAAGAATGCTGTTCTTTTAATTTCTTTTACTCTTTACTAATTCGTTTGAACTTTGTAAAGAGATCGAAATCCAACTCGGAGTATTTGATGACATATGAACATGTTCATTATGTCATGTTACATCTAGAAATATAAAAGTTTTCTTAGCATTACGGAACTTTAGTTTATGCTAAATGCCTCCGAGGACAGACATACAAGGAAGGGTTACGTTTTTTGCAAACGTTGGCCGTGTAGCACGTATCTCATAATTAATAGAGGGGACTGGTTTTGAAGCTCGGCAACAGCAAAGGAGCAAACAAAGTTGCCAAGATTTAGGGCAGCAACTTGTGAAAACACAGTCAAGTGATATTAATATTTAATTTTAGGAGAACCAATTGCGATTACTTGTTAATAAAATAGAGGGCAAAATTTTCTTAACATTCTTAACATCGAAAAACAATTGGCCAAGTGGAGTAAAAACACCCGTTCGCTCGCAAGCAAAGCAAACAAACAGACAAACAAGTCAACTACGAGTACAGATGATTGCTATTTATATCCACTACAGAGAAAAAATTCGAGTTTTAAGCTTTTCGTTTGAAAAGGCTCTTGCTATTCCTCTTATTAATCAATAATTCACCTTCCGGAGTATCTAGTTCTTGATCCTTTATGGCATTTTAGCGAATGCAATGCTAGCATAGTAAAAGACAAATTGAAATGAAGAAACCAACTAAACGTGGAAGCAGTGCGTTCAGTCAATCAGGCGCGGGTATATTTGCCTCTCGACCAATCGTGTGCGAGTAATTTTGCTCTCTTCACAAACAAAATAATTTGCCCTCTATGTTATTAACAATGGTATACTTCAACAGACTTAACTATTAGAGGGTAATGTGAAGTGCTAGGTCTCTATCTATATAGACATATAGACCATGTGAGCGTTAGCCCTACTAATGGAATTGGACCCACACAAGAATAGAGAAAGCTCTAACCATGATGGGAATTGAACTCACGACCTTTGCAAAAACGTAACCCTTCCTTGCACTTGTACAAAGTCATTGCCGTGACATTGATAGCGGAGCTCCGGTGCGGTGCACCATAGTTAAGAAAATATGGTAACCCATCGATGCGAGAAATGTTGGTTTTATAGCCATGACGTCATCAACCATCCGTACGTACGTCCACCCCTCCATGTATGCCAATGTGACAATGTGTATCACGCTAGTTTACAACATACATCATTGATATTGGACATCCATGTTTTGATCAATTGATACCTGTCAAAACAAGGTACCCGCTGACCGGTATCACGTGACCATATCAAGGGTTCAAGTCTAGAGCTCACCAAGATCAGCTTTTTTTAAGTTGATTGCTGACCAGGTACTGGTTTTCGATTGGATTGTTAGCTCAACCCAGGTTAACACGAGGCTTCGGTTCATTTTTCGCACGCTTTTTGTGGCTCGACGCCGCTACACGGCCATACTACGTCAACTATAGTTTTCACACAGTCAACGCTTTTCTTGTTTAAGGGGAAAGCGGTTTGGGAAAAGTTTCCTTTGTGCATTCTTCGCTGGTTTCAATCCAGTTTGACATATCATGATAGCTGTGGTCCACACTGGTGGCTACGCAGTTATTCAAGTCAAGCATCGCAGGGGTATAAACTCAAAGATGAGTGTTGGCCTTTAATTTGTTTGTCTGCTGCTTTTTTTCTCTGTATTGCAATTTTTAGCATATATTTAGAAGCTCTGATAAGGTTGCATTATGCCTGGAGGACCTATGACTAAAACAGAAAGGCAAGGCCTCTCTGTAAAGGTCAGCCTCGACCTAAAAAAATGTTCATCAGTATAATAAAGAAAGTGTAAACTTTTGAAAGAAAACATTACACACAGATGTGAAAATGTTCGATGATACGGGGCGTGTATAATCCTGTTTTCAAATTTGAATATATGAAAAGTCTAAGTCCTTTTGTCCAGGGTTGTTGACCTTTTCAGCAGTTGCTCGTAACATTCATCAAATAATTGTTTATGTCAAAACGCAAACACAAAGATACCTTTTCTTCCCAATTTATTAATTTGACAACACAAGTGCGAGCCTTATGTAAACCGATTTTATCCATAGTAAATCCAACAAATCCCTTGCAGATATTATTTCCATCAGCTGACTCTGTGAACAGCAGTTGCTCATTTTGCTCATCTGAAAAATAAAGTCAAAATAAACAAAAACAAAAGAAAAGAATAGAAGAAATACATACATAACAACTGTCCTTAGCTGGAAGTCAAAAGCCGAAAGTGGTTTGCATAAGTGAGTGGACATGTGTCATGAAAGTAATGAAGACGAGAGACTGACACAATTGAAGACAGACTTAGGTTTCAAGTGAAGCTATGATCCTCGCAGTTATGAACGCAATTTTTGCAATTGCTTAAAGAAGCCTGAAAAATTCAGGACTTCAACAGGGTTTGAACCCGTGACCTCGCAATACCGGTGCGACGCTCTAACCAGCTGAGCTATGAAGCCAATGACGTTGGGAGCTGGTCATTTATGGGTTCCAATATTCCCGACCAACTCCCAGCGTCAGTGGCTTCATAGCTCAGTCGGTTAGAGCGTCGCATCGGTATCGCAAGGTCACGGGTTCAAACCCCGTTGAAGTCCTGAAATTTTCAGGCTTCTTTACGCAATTGCAAAAATTGCGTTCATAACTGCGAGGATCATAGCTTCACTTGATTTCATATCCGCAGTTCATATATGATCCATATCATATATCACTTCATCGTTGATTTAGGTTTCACACTACAACTAAGGTTGGCAGTCATACAAACTGAGCCTTGTGCCAAAAGTCCGCCAAAAGGGCTTCAACATTTGCTTAAACACTCGTTTCCATTTTCAAGTGTTAAACGCTGTTGACCAGCTCGGATGGCAAACGGTTTCATCTTATTATCAGTAACATTTGCCAAATGATTCAAAGCTTCACCAGAGGCCTGGTATTTAGCCTGCGGCTGTTTCTATGGATAAGGGCAAGTATACATCGTTTAGAGGCCAATTAATGCTTATAACCATACCTAACAATGTTGAAATATGGTGGCAAACTCTACAACAATTTCGATTAAACATGATTCAACACGGCTAGGGTATAATAAGGTAGCAAACGGTTTGGAAATTAATGATGTTCAGCAAAAATGAACGAGGCTGTCTCCGTAAAATCGGTCCGGCCGATCCGCTTTGAAAATAGATTTCGCTCATTTCGTGTGTATTGCAAGACTTCCATGTGCTTATACTAAAACCACTTGATCGGATCTTTTAAATTATTGAAGTTCTGAGGGATTTTTGGTTCATTCGATCGAACTCTCCTGGCGTCCTATATCGAGGCTTCCATTTCACACAAATTTGAAGACCAATTAATCAAGAACTAACGAAGCCTGTCTAAAAAAAAAACGATGGCCAGCTACTTCATGCCTTTTGAATACACAACGGTGACTTTCATTCACACTGAGATTGAATGATGCTACCAGCGAGACTTAAAGGCACCCCTATCATACAGGCCTAATCAGACACTCGAACACCGATCAAATTCAAACTCTATTTATGAAAAAGTGAGACGGTCTTTTTCAATCAAACCAACGCAGCTAGAAAGTAAGTACCATACATAATGTCATTACGGAGAGAAACCTTAGGGCCCGTCCTTGACGGAATATTTATAGCTCTCTGAATTTGCCTAATTTCGGCGATCTCCAAGTTTTGGCTCCACATTGAAAGACTCGTTAACAGGGAGTGTTGCACCAACCTCGCACGCAGATAGATCTAAAACAACCCTAAGTAAACAAAAAATACATTTAAATGCATTACAGGTCAAAATGAAGGGGAATAAACTCTCTTTTAACGGCTTCAGCTTGGCTTACCTGCGACAGATAAATGTTTCAGTGTTCAAATTTACAAAAGAAAGGACGATCTCTGCTGCCCAAGCACTGGATTCCTGGAGGTGCAAACTCAAGTTTGGGTATCTAAGTTGCCTTTTCCCTGCCATTATCATTCTTACATCGAAGTTTTTCCTCGACAAAACGGTGAACATCAATTAAGATCGCCGCCATATTTACCTGTTGGGACAACCGCTGACCAAATTCAATCATAGCACTTGTGAGGTAAAGTAAGGTAATAAGAGTTGGCAAATTTAGAATTCAGCCACGCTAAACATGCACACAATAGAGACCTTTAGCAACAAATTTTTCGGGCCATACCGCGAACCGCGAACCTCAGGAAATCACGTGATCTTGTCCTTGCCGTCACGTTTGCAGTCTGCGGTTCGAGTTTCAACTTCAATACACCGTTCTTGCGGTAAGTGATTTACGGCAGCGTTTTATAGCCAGAGATCAATCAGACCTCCCGTTGGACCATATCAGTCATGTTGTTACATCTGTTTGCTTTCTATTGGGAAAAATTTTGAAGATCAAATATTAGTTTTAGGAGAATTTTAGCTGTTTGATTTGAGAGAAGTTGTAGCAATGAAAAGTCCGAGACGACGTCGTCGATGTGCATAACAGGAACGGCTTGCTAAAGTTAAAAATCGAGCTAACCTGTAACGGCAAACCGCGGTTTGCGGTTAGCGGTATATCCCGAAAACTTCGGTACTAAAGGTCTCTAATTGCAAAACATCTCGCAAGAGGACCTCGTCTCAGGACCCCCTGAACGTTCCCGTCATCGGCGCTAACACGCACCCACTCAACGATATCCTACCTATGGGCTTAGCCCGTTCCCTCTCGCACAAAAGACGATTGTGCTATGGGCTAAAATTAAGTTGACCAATCAGTGATAGCAAACGTAAGGGTTTATTTTTTAGATGCTATACCAGGAGTTGCTTAGCACTGCTTTTACCCATAGGCGTGGGCTAATCTCTCGGAGGCTTTGGCAAGCCCCAAAATTACCTTACCGAATGGTTCATAGCTTTATCCTGATTAGTCCTTGTTCCTTTGGGGGAGGGGTGGAAAGGATGCTCACTTCTAACACTCATGTCTCTGAAGCGGTTGAGCAAACGATGAGCAAATTTCGATAGGATTTTGACATGTCAAAATTTTGTTTACATATGGTTGACATTTTTCACGGGAATCACTTTTTATTTTTTCTATTTTAGTAGTTTTTTTTTTCTCGTTTCTTTCATGTTTTAACTTATCTTGGCCTTTTTGTTTTCATTTACGAACTTTTAAATAAAATGTCGTGTCTTTGCTGACGTTTGGTAAACATTTGACGACTCTCTCACTTCCAACATGGCGGCCTCAAACTCAAAATGGCGTATCTTCGACGTCATGTGGCAACGGAATCATTTCCAAAACCGTTCTACGCATGAAGATTCATAAATTCTGTTACTTTTCTAAAATTGAAACCTATGGCAAAGATACAACACGGCCAACGTGGGGGAGGTGACAGTGAAACGGGCTCTTCGAATGCTCTTACAGTTATTATTGTTTTGGCAAAAGCCTATTGATAATACCATTAGCAACAACCAATTGCTGGTTTTCACTCACGTGATCAACAGCCATGTTTTTCAACGAAAACAAAAGGAAGCGTTTGCATAATAATAGAGTTAACTTCTCGGAGGATTTGGTCGGGGCACCAACATGGCCGCATTTTCTTTGTTTAGGGGCACCAACATGGCGGCCGTGACGTCATGTGAAAACTGAGAATAAACTAAAGCAAATGTAGGCTGTCAGTAAAATGCAGAAAAAGTCTTGAAGTATGTAATAAAACCGTATTATTTGGTATGCTCCGCGGATTTAGACCAAACGGTCCTCGGTCCTTTATTGGTTGCTGAAAAAATAATAAAGGCATTCTAAACAGTCCTACTTTCTAGACTAAAATGGCATCAATAAAAATAAAATCCGGTACCCGAACGTATTACTGACAAGCAAAATAGAATTTAAAATGCTCTATAAATCCGAGGTTGAGGTGAATCTAAAATTATGAACCATAATAACTGAATGCGTAGAAGTAGGCATAGAGTTCAACCTTGAACCAAAAGCGACGAGATTACTTTTCCCATTAGCTGAGTCATGGGCTCCTGTGTTTGTAATTACGAGATGTTTTGCAATTGTCTGCAGGTTTAGCGCGGAGGAATTCTAAACTATGACAACTTTTATTGCAATCAAAGTCCTCACTGACATCTTCCTTCCGTCAGTACCTCACAGGTGTTATTATTAAATTTGGTCAGCGGTTCTCCCAAAACGTAAATATGGCGGCAATCTTCATTGGTGTTCACCGTTTTGTCACATGTAACTAGAGACAGCCCGTCACCCACGACTTGTCCCTCAAAATTTCATGAAAATTACATGACGGGTGGCTTACATCTTACTTACAAAAAATGAAGAAAACACAAACATTTTGTAAAAGCCAACCATTCTTGAAAAAGTGCGTAGACTTAAAAAGTGTATATCAGTGCTACAAACCAACAAATGTCAACTTTGCGTGCATTGGAACGTTTTGCTCCGTTGATTCTGGCTTGGGTGACGCGCTGTCTCTAGTCCCTTCTCGTTTTGTCGAGGAAAAACTTCGATGTAAGAATGATAATGGCAGACAAAAAGCGACTTAGATACCTAAACTTGATTTGCACCTTCAGGGATCCAGTGCTTGGGCAGCAGAAATCGTCCTCTTTTTGTAAAATCATGGAGCGAAATTCGAACACTGAAGCATTTATCTGTGGCGGGTAAGCCAAGATGAAGCCGTTAAAAGAGGGTTTATTCCCCTTCAATTGACCTGTAATATGTTTAAATGTATTTTTCGTTTATTTAGGGTTGTTTTAGGTCTATCTGCGTGCGAGGTTGGTGCAACGCTCTCTGTTAACCAGTCTAATGTGGAGATCACCGAAATTAGGCAAGTTCAGAGAGCTATAACTATTCCATCAAGGACGGGTTGCAAGGTTTCTCTCCGTAATGACATTATGTATGGTATTTACTTTCTAGCTGCGTTGGTTTGATTGAATTTGACCGCCTTACTTTTTCATAAATTGGGTTTGAAGTTGATGGGTGTTTGCGTGTCTGATCAGGCTGTAGCTTTATTCAGTCTCAGTGTTAACGAAAGTCACCTTTGTGTATTCAAAATACATGAAGTAACTGGCCGTCACTTTTGTTTTGTACAGGCTTCGCAAGTTCGTGATAAATTGATCTTCAAAGTTGGGTCAGATTGAAGCCTCGATATGGGGCGCCAGGAGCGTTCGAGCAAATGAACCAAAAATCCCTCAAAACTCAAATAATTTAAAAGATCCGATCAAGCAGATTGTATTTTTTTTTTTTTAGTATAGGCACATGAAAGTCTTGAAACACACAATAAATGAGCGAAATCTATTCTTCAAACCGGATCGGCCGGACCGCTTTTACGGAGACAGCCTCTCAAAGTCGTTTGCCTGTGCCTCAACATGCTTGCCAAACCTACCATACAATAGAGCGTTTTCACTCACGTGACCAAAATAAATGCTAATTTCATGAAACAAAAGAAACTATTTGCATAAAAATAGAGTTCAATTCCCAGAGGATTAGTTTGGAACACCAACATGGCCGCCGTATCTTTGTTTTGGAAGACCAACATGGCCACCGTGACGTCATGTGAAAACGCTCTATTGGGCGGGATAATGTCGATCTGTTTACCCCTAAGAGAACAATCAACGCTCCATCTCGGATGCGGACAGCATGTCATTCTATATCCCTATCCCTATAGTCTTTTCCATTACGTTTTAACCTAACGAACAGGCAGTCCAAACTCCACGCGAAGGAATCATCTAAATGTGATAAACCATTCAAATAAACTGTAATGTTAAATTATCAACAAAGTTAAAAAGTTAAAAGAAATGTAAGATTTTTCAAGTCATTTAAGAAGTTCGATTACTTGACAAATTTCTCTTGTAAGGCCAAAGCTAAAACCTTACAAATTTTCTAGTAAAATTATTTTTGTCATATATGATTCAATATTCTTTGTGCTACATACCTTAAGAAGTTCAAGAACACTTCAAATGTTGCAAAAGTCCTCAGAGCAGCACTGCGCTACGCATGGGATTTTGTAGGTTCCATCTCGACAGCGAGTTGACAATGACAAGCATTCATCACTCGATAAGCATCCTAAGTGAAGTAAAAATTATAGATAGGTAATTTGACGAACAAAGAAAAAAAGATCATTAAAATACCATTCAATAGAAAATAAAATGTCACCCTCAAAAAGACATGTGGAAAAAGCAACTTTCCAAGCGTCTTGAGCCACCTTTCTAACAACCCCTCTCATTAAATTCACTTTAAGTAGTTAAAACTACTTTTATTTCAAAAAATCATCAATAATTCAAAACATCGATAACAAGTCAAGTGCATGAGTGTTAAACCCGATAAAAAACTCCTCATTAGAATTCTTTATATAGAGAATATTAATGAGGCCCAGCCCGTTTTTCGTGTATGCTAATATATAATCTCCACACGTTTTTAACCTTTCTTCGGACTCTTGCGGGACATACTTTTGAATCAATTAAAAGAAAAAAAGAAAAAACTCGAGGCACGTGCTTTATCGGGTCTGAAAACAGGAGGCATGTTCCTGCTCGTGTTTTCAACAATTCTTTTTTTTTTTTTTTCCAAAAATATCAAGTTTTCCATTTAAGTCTTGTTTTTCTCATCCTAAATTAGTCTCGGGCCGAAATCTTTTTGTAATAGTTTAATGCTTGTAAGCAGTCTGTAACTTTAACGTATTAAACTAAATGCTCTGGATAGCACAAGTGTTACTAATATATTTAAAAACAAAATACACTCACTATGGCTGAAGATGATGTTTGAAACATCGACACATGTTCCTTAAACTCAAAAGTGTGGTTGTATTTTTAAAAAACATTAAATTAAATACACGAAAAGATGCGCCCGTGAGAAGGATAGAATACAAGTTGCTTGGCAACGGGCTAAAGGACAACTTTAACACCAGAGTCCCAGCAGGCACCTAGGGCCTAGATAAACGACCTACAAGCAATTGCAAAAAGAGTTGAGACACTCACTGTTATAAACCGTACAATGGGTGTCATCCAAGTCAACGCATCCCTACCCCCCCCTCCCACCAAGCTAAAGGGGGGAGGGGAGGGAGGGGCGTTAAGACTTTTTTAATGAAGTGGAAGATGAGTTTTAGGAAGAAGAAGTGAATTTTCAATGCAGTGTCTCAACCTTTTTGCAACTGCTTGTAGCTCTCCAGTGAGTTGCAGTAGCTCAATGGGTAGAGCATCCGACCGGTCTTACGGAGCTCGTAAGTTCGAATCCTGCCTCAGACGATGATTTTTATGTTAACGCAATTGTTTATACGAACACCCCTTTTAGAATTGTCAGATTTAAAGCTGCTCTTTTTCTCCAAAATTGCAAAGCAAGGAAGATAATTTTTTTTTAAATTATAAAGGGAAGTTTCATTGGCAGTGGCGTGAAATTAAACACAAGCAGCATGATATTACCCTTTTCATGATGATCAATGTCAGTGCGATATCCACTGACGCATACTGCAGTTGAGAGAGGCCCACCAAGGTCTGGAGACCGGCATGAACGGTTTGTCATAGACGAAGAACAATCCGCCAATGGACCTTGACAAAAGTAGCAATCCAAGCTCAAAACTGTAAAATAAAACAGGAATTTGACAAGAAATTAGATAAAATGAATCAGGTCAAAAACAAATGGTACCTAAGGCAGGTAAAGCCTATGCCAAGGATCCTTTGGTGGGATCACATTTTGTCTTTCCTCTGCCTCTTTTGGTGGAGGCTACACCTAACAAGTGAATTCCACGGTACATTATACACTAAAAACCGATATCGCAAGAATCACAAAGCAATGAGTACGATATCGGTTTTTCGAGTGACATTTACTTTGGAATTCATCAGTTTGGCAATGAATTTTTCTTGAAGCGCATGAGCTTTAAAAGAAAACAAGAAATAAAACGTTTGCCAGTTCAAGGTCAAAACAGAGTTTTACTGATGTTCTTTATTCCACTTTATCTCTGAAAACGAGATCATTCACATTTTGATGTAATTCATTAAAACACGCCAGGTTGGCTTGGAACAAGAATTGGCAAAATACGGCAATGCAACCAAGAAAGGACGAACTTGAAATAAGATCCGCTCCATTACTTAAATAACGTTTCGGTGCTTTACACAATTTTTTGAAAACACAAGCTAGTGAGATTTCCCCCTAATTTTAAAAGAACTCATTGCGATTACGTGTTCATAACATAAGGGCAAAATTTTCTTGTCACTGTCAAAACACATAGAAAACTAGTTGGGAAACGGATTAAAAAGCAATTGTTCGCTCGCATTCTAGAGCAAAGCGAACAAAAACACTTTTTCTTTATGTCCAATAGAGTAGAGATAATTGTTATTTAATTCCAGTTGACAATAAAAATTCGATTTTCATTCCTGAACAAAGGAAAAACCGATTAAGCCACTTTTTGAAAATAACAATTGGTTCAGTGCCAAAGGAAAGAATTTGTGGAGTAACTTGTTTCACTAAATATATGAGTTATTACTGGTATTCTGTTTCGTGGTTGTCATTCTCTTTCGCTCTCCTTTCGTTTCTGTTCTAGTCATAGGTCCTCCAGGCATCATGTAACCTTATCAGGGCTTCTAAAGATATACCAAAAAATTGCAAACGAAGAAAAAAGCAACTCTAAGCAAATTATAACTAAACACTCCGGTTTAAGTTTATATCACTCCGATGCTTAGCCGCCAGCTATCATGATATGTCAAACTGGATTGAAACCAGCGAAAAATGCAAAAAGAAAACATTTTCCAAACCGTTTTCCAGCTGAAAACGAAAGGCGTTGACTGTGTAAGAACTATAGTTGACGTAGTATGGCTGTGTAGCCGCGTCGAGCTACACAACGCGCCCGAAAAATGAAGCCTCCCTTATGTTTAGGTGAGTTAACGTGGGTTGAGCCCGCAATCCAATCGAAAACTGAAACCAGGCCTGTGGTCTCCCTTGAACTTTTAAAAAAACAGCTGACCTCGGTGAGCTATAAGCTTGAGCCCGCGCGTATGGTCACGTGATGCTGGTCAGCGGATACCTTGTTTTGACAGGTGTCAATTGGTCAAATCATGGATGTCCAATATTATAGATGTATGCTGTAAACTAGCATGATACTGGTCACATTGACATACATGGAGGGGTGGACGGACGTACGAACGTACGGACGGTCGATGACGTCATGGCAATAAAACCAAAATTGCTCGCATCGATGGTTTACCATATTTTCTTAACTATAGTGCTCCGCGCGAGTGCGCCTTCGGAGCGCGCGGAGCTCCGCTATAAATTTTTGAGTGAATAATTTTACTAAGAGAAGATCTTTTTCGTCAATTTGTAAACATTATTTAAGCGAACATAACTCGAGTGTACAACCTTGTCTTTTAGAACAATTTCACGTGCTTGCTAAATGTTCTAACAAATTTGATTGCCTAATTAATGAGATGCTTTATACAAGAAAACGTAAACGAATTTTACTAAGAACCAATTTAATATTTGAAGAAAAGGTGAGCTTATTGTCAATCGTCACTCCCAGCAACTTAAGTTCATCGATAGTCAGAATATTATTTGACTTTAAAGTGAGCTCATAATTATAGTTGGATTTGCCAACAATCATAGCCTGCGTCTTAGTGGCATTGATGGTGAGGTAGTTATCTTCAAGCCAATGTGATAATCTCGCCAGGTCACTATTGATGTAGAGTTCCAAGGTCGCAGGTGAGTTACTAGCAGCATAACCGGTTGTGTAATCTGCGTAGAGCTTCAATTCCATATTCTTGGTAATACGGGTTATGTCATTAATATATATATTAAACAAAAGCGGTCCCAGAAGAGATCCTTGCGGGACAACACATTGGACTACACGCCAGTTGGAATAAGCGTTCTCTATCTTGACTCGTTGCTTACGATTAATAAGGTAAGAGCGGATCAGTTGAATGGAGTGGTCCAGAAGCCCATATGCCGCTAACTTTCTTATCAGGAGGCAGTGGCATATAGTGTCAAACGCCTTACTCAGATCTATAGACACCGCAGAGACTGTTTGTCTCTCATCTAATGCTTCTCTCCAGTCCTCTGTGATCTTCAGCAGTGCCGTGCAACAAGAATGCCCCTAAAGAAGCCAGACAGGCTGTGGGAGAGTAGACGGCGTGAAACAAAGTAGTTATACAGTTGATTATATATAATTCGTTCAAAAATCTTAGATACACAGGGTAGAATTGAGATGGGACGATAATTAACTTTGGTAACTTCACATCCCTTTTTAAAAACTGGACTGATGTTGCTAGATTTCCACTCGCTAACCCAACAAGATTGTTCGAGACAATAATTTAACAAACGAGACAAGGGGGTCGCCAAAGCAGGAGCAGACGCTTTCAGGAGCCTCGGGGGAATACCGTCCACGCCAGTTGCCTTGGATCCGTTTAGATCTAATAGCAGGTCCAACACATATTTAGCAGTGACAGGCTGGAAATTAAAGGAAAACTCTTGATCTTGATCATCAGCCATTTCATTGATTAGGTTAACACTGGGATGTTTGTCGAACTCAGATTCAGTGAGAGCTAAAGAATGGCTTAGTCCTGACTCGGCGAAATAGTTGTTAAATATTTCAGCCACTTCTTGGGGTTTATTATAAACTTGACCATTTTCAATGAGAGTTATTTTGCCCAAGTACGACCCACGCGTGTTTGGTAAGAGAAGCTTCAGTTTTTTCCAGAATTCCCTTGGGCTAGATTTATTAGACTTTGCACTAACAAAGTAGCCGCGTAGAGCTTTACGCTTCAGCGAGGTAACCTTGTTCCTTTGTCTCTTGAAGGCGTCCCAGTTTTCAGCCGAAGGGTTTTTACGAAAAGCTCTATACAGTTGGCAACGACGAGAGATATGAAGCTTTATCTCAGGTGTGATCCACGGCAATTGGTCTCCCCGTACACGAATCCTCTTAATATATAGGCGCATGTGAATCAAGCACTTCGTTATACAGGCCTTTCCAGTGGGACCAGATATCGTCAACATTCTCAAATATATATGCACTTTCCCACGGGACATTCTTAAGATCACGGATGAATAATTCAGCATCAAAATTTTTCATACTTTGATAATAAATTTGCTTTGGGGGAGGTTTCGGAAGTCTCTGTTTTCTTACAGTGTATATCAAATCATGGTCGCTAATGCCCAAGTGAAGTGAGCCGCATTTTGCATAATGGTCAGGATGGCTGGAGAGAATAAGATCAAGTAAGGTCGCTGTAGATTCGGTAACTCTAGTAGGCGTTTCGATTGAATTTGTCAACTGGAACTGATCACACAATTCCTTAAATTTCTTGATGTCATTGTGATCTGAAAACAGATCGAAGTTTAGGTCACCAATCACGACGATCTCCCGTCTTGAATTGTACATCAGCTCGAGAGTAGTGGCCAGTGAGGTTAGGAAGACTGCAGGTTTACATTTACTTGGTGAACGATGACATGCACAGATCATGAAATAAACACCATTATTTCCCTTTACATCAAGGGACAGGGATTCGATATTAGCCGGTTCAAACTTGCGTCGTCTTACTACTGTTATGTTAGATCTCACATATGCCATAATTCCTCCCCCATTTCTTGTCCTGTCCTTCCGTATAATCCGATAATTAGGGTGATCCAGAAGAAAGAAAGAAAAGAAAGAAACTGTAGTGAACACAGCAGCAGATACACAGTTTTGCGGCTCCGAGAAAAAATGGCCAAATAAATTCAACATAAAAGAGTTGTGATGTTGGGGTTTTTAATAAAACAATTGTTCTACTCGGGCTTGCTAGATATGAAATGATCATAACCAACTCGGCACTACGCGCCTCATTGGTTATATGTATCATTTCATATCCAGCGCGCCCTCGTAGAATAATTGTTGAATACATATCTAGAGAGAGAGAGAGAGAGAGAGAGAGAGAGAAACCCTGACAATGCACACCCCAAATAATCATACTTTTAACTGAATAAATGTTTGGAAGAAAATTTGCCCTGAGAGGGATTTGAACCCATGTCCCCCCGTTACTAGTCGGGCGTGATAACCACTACACCACCAGGACAACCATGCTGGCAACACAGCCATCGAAGGGGTGATTTACGTGGTCAGGGCGTGGGCTTCCCGGGAAAGTTTCTTTCAAGGTGACAAGGTAGGGGAGCCTATAACTCCAATTGAAACCCAACTAGGGATCAAGTTAATGATGCACGACCGTAGTCAACTTAGCGGATGACAAGGAAGGATCCTCGAAGGATACAGGTTAGTTTTATTTTATAGAAGAGAAGGAGAGAAACCCCTAACAATGTACGCCCCAAATAATCATACTTTTCAAACATTTATTCAGTTAAAAGTTTAAGAGGTCGAGGTTACAAAGACACTGTGACTGTGCTCCTCACACATGACTTTCAAGATGAGTTACTCAAAATGTGGAATCTGTCTTCAAGATCTTAAAGTCATCAACCCGCCTCTGGTATACCTTCCATGCGTTGCTTAAATTGGAAAGAGTGCCCATTCTTCTGCCCTGCTAAAAAGGGTATCCATGGCTATCAACGATGTGTATGTGACTATATGATACCAAAGTATCATATGGATTCCTTAAGCCTCACTTGGTACTTAGTGGCTGCAGAGTCCAGGATCTCGAAGCAGTTCCACAAAACTCTGAACTCATTGTAGCGCATCCTGCACACCGGATTGCTTCGAGATGCGGGACTCTGCAGCCACTAAGTACCAAGTGAAGCTTAAGGAATCCATGTTTATAAAATGGGAGAAGCCCGATCTCAACCAGCAGGTGAAACACATTAACCTGACTCTTTCCCTGTAAAGACTAAGCGTCACTCATTTCAAAATTTTTGTCTTGTTTTGTTTTGTTTTAGTACGCAATATTGACAACGCAATGTAGCGAACTTTGTAAGATCGTGCGCGCTTTAAATTCAACGGCGATTTCATAATATGTAACACTGAAGATGACGGATTGTACCGTCGGAACATGTCTGGAAAATTAAAGAAAGTTGTTATGTTTATACGAATATCTATATCGTTGCTGCTGTCTAGACCTTTTGAATAAAGTTTGTCTAGTCATCCGACCTATACTACTTCCGTCATAATTACTGCGTCCTTACCCAAAACTATCCTGACAACAACTTTGTGTGTTTATAGAGAGTGCCCCCCTGGGAAATACCACAGAGTTGATGTGTTGATTATCTAACAGGCGTTACCCGGTGTTACTGAACATTTGGTGGGAACTGTCACAAGATGAATTTGTTTGCGGTGAAAAACGCAGCAAGCAAAAATGAACAAAAAACGAGTGCTAGTGGTAAGACAGGGCCTAAAATATATGTTCCCCTAAAAAAAATGTCCCTTGTGTCGCCATCCCTCGAACTCGCCTCGTTAAGAATCTAAACTATTTGCTTCTTAACGGTGACATCTGTCATACCTTAATTATACTGTCAAAAGGATTAACCCCAATC
>OX421454.1:14714422-14726922 GCA_949126865.1 Montipora capitata | reverse complement strand
CAAATTAAAGCTTGTAGAGCTGGCTATCAAACTATATCAAGAATTTTGAAATTAAAGGCACTGTCGCATTTTTCACGACCTGTATATGCGAACGTCCGAATCGCCTTTTCAAAGCTACAAGTCAAAGCAAATATTTTTTTTCGCTATTTTATTTTGTTCCTTCATTTCCATACCCAAAGCGCTAAAAATGTGTCTGCGTTTTGACAACTCAATTACAGTGAAAAGTTATAGAACATTTGCGAAATAGTATTTTAAAAAAATGTGAAGTGTTCGTACAGAAAGTTCTCTCAGAGAAAAAAATGTCTTGTAATAAAAGAAATTCGCAGGCACCTTTTTGCTGATTATATGTTAATGTAGCCCCTGCCAAATTTTGGGGGCAATCAGACAAATTCCGTTTGAGTTTTAGCTCTTTAAAATGTCCACTTCAACTGAAATAATTGATTCCATCGAGAAAACAGCGCTAAGACTGTGAATCACACGGGTAATTTTTACTTCCAGCCAAAACGTAAAACCGACATTTCTCCGCCAATATTTAATGTTTTTGAATAATTCCTTTTTTTTAAATTAGATATCTCATTTGGATCGTTACTTTAACCGACAGATTCAAGTTTAAAGAAAATTGACGATATGAAGGAATACGGTAACCGATCGGTCCTTAGCCCCGTACGTTTTGCGCTGTACGACCTCCCAGCCAGTAAGTAGCATTTACCAGATAGTATCTTCTTGTCTATGGATAAGATAACATGGTAGCTGCCTTAATTAACTTGATAAGTTTCCCATACCCTGAATAACTGATAATCGAATTCATATAACACTCATGGGAAATTCTGCTGCAGGGACAGCCCTATTTAACCTTTAGAGCATATTTGGTCTGTTACCGAGGCTTTTTTATAATAATCTTTCCACATCACTAGTGACTACAAAAAGTACGGACAAACTGATCAGCCATCATTACTTTGATCTATTTCAGCGCAGCGAAGACGCAAGGCTGGCAAAGCTGGCTGTGCAGCATTGTTCTTGGAGCACAGGTCTTCTGCTTATTCCTATAATATCATGAAATGTAGACATGGTTTGAGGCAATTGGATGGCCGAAATTGCAAGGAGTTTGACATGTTGAAGATAATGTGACATGGCAATTGTTTGGAACAAACGAGGATATTTGAATTCGGTTGCTTGAACTTCAAGTGGGTTTCATTCAGCTGCTAGTCAAATTGCTATTTTGATCAGATTTTGGAAAGAATTGTGCTATGAATTCAAAGTCTTCATGATCAACATCTCATGTTTGCTTGAAGCTCGGATTCCGAATTTATTAGGAGCGGTGTGATACGAATTTCTGCGCGGAAATCAGCTCGGTGCATCGTAGTATTCTTGGTAATATTATAATTGGAGTTATTATTTGAGGACGATACTGCATATTGCTTCCAATGGGCACAGTTATTTTTCTTCCCCCCTCGTGATATTCTTCTGCCACCTAAGCATACATTACGACTTTCATGGGGTATGGGGGCATTGTTTACGAAGGAGAATTCCTCATGCTTCCCATGTATGCTTTATTCCTTTTCTCCTTAGTATTCAAATTACCCCATGGGAGAAATTTCATTGACATTTACTTTATAACACCAAATTATAACAAAATACATGTTTTTTGGCTTCCAAATTTGCCGTTGAATCAATCCAGCGCGACGAAACATAACGGGAACTTCAACTATCACGCTTCGTTACTGTCTTTCATCCTAAGTCAACGTTTCCCTTGATTTTCCCGTGTAAGAGTGCAAACGTAAACTGAACATCGGTATTGATGGAAAATACTAAATTAAGCCTTTTAACAAGCCACTTGAAAAATTTAATTTCTGAAAAAAAAAAAGTTCTTGGCTTTCTACAGCAACTGTTTACATTTCGTTTTCGAATTTTAACAGGTAAATCTATTGAGAGGTTCTTAAGAATCTGGTTACATATCGCTGCATAATCAGAACTTTTCAGGTTGTCTTCGGAGCACTTGATACATTGTTGTGAGTTCTGCTCCCAAAAAGAACGTTCTGCGTGCGTTTGTCCCATTAAGAAAAGAGAAACACTACAACTTGATCATGTGGTCTCTCAAGGAAGGAAATGGATTGCATGAGAAAAATTGAGTGATGCCATTAGAAACCCTAGGCCTCCTGCTTACCTTGATCCTCTTTTAGCTTGTGGTCCAACACTTGATGGGTATCAGCAAAAAAAGTGACTTCTCAGCATCCACCACGCCAATTTTATGTATTTCTTTGTTGTGTCATATTAACAAAATAATTTGAAAATGGTTGTGCAACTGAAAAATTTCCAAGGAGATTTTTATGATTTCCATTCAGTACTCAATTATATTGAACACCCCGAAGGGATTTTGCTTCAATAACGCTGTTCCAAACTAAAATGATTTTTTTGTTTCCAAAATTACCATTTTAACTTTAAAAATATTTGTAACGGTCGAAGTGTTAACTTGAATCAGACTAAAACTACATATTTTTACTGAAAGTTATTTGTTTTAGTTAGAAAAAACGTTTATTTCAGCAAATTCATTCAAGAAGTTAGTGTTATTTCAGTAATATAAGCATCAGTGGAGAATGCATCAAATCTGCTGATTATGTTCTTATGATACAAACTTATGCGGGAGAGGACAAAACGCGCCGAGCCCTCCTCCATGGAGTACCCTATGGAGTACCCAAATGGAGTACCCTAAAAATACTATTTCAAATGAGTAGTGTTGATCCATGTGTTAGCAGCATCTATGTGTTAGCACTCATTTTAAACAGCATTGTTCAACAGTATTTAAGTCTAAGGACCCATTTGAAAAAGGTTAGCTTACATGAAGTAATCGGCGATCACAACAATAATCGAAAGTTAACCTTTTTAAAATGGGTGCTTAGACTGTTGTTCAGTGATGACATTTCATCTTTTGTATCCGTTATTTTTGGCAGTTGCCTGATGATTGTTCCGCAAGGAGCAAGAAACTCTTAGTGGCAATAAATATCTTCGACCAAATAATCCAACTCTGCAAATCTATCTATCTATCTATCTATCTATCTATCTATCACTAACTGTAGACAGTACTGTTTCGGCCTTTTGGGCCTCATCAGTGCAGTGCTGATGTCTAGGATGATGGTTAAGCTTATAAAGCCATCCCAAATGTCCCGTACATGTGGTACATCTAAGACATGCCATAGTGCAAAGACGGCAACATAGCGACATTTTCCTCGGCATATACGGAGTACTGTTTCGGAGAACTGTGTCATTGACCATAAATGTAACCCGATCCGCCTACACACATGGTTCTGTCCATATGTGAAAAGCAACTTACGACCTATCCTAGCAAAATCTATCACGCATTTATGGGAAATATTGCATATCTAACAACACTGAGCAAATAGATAGATGGTACGGCTCAACCAGGATTTATTCTTATCCATTTCGTAAAATCCCAGGTTATCATTTGCGAGATTAACAAAAAGAAAATATAACGACGTTATTTGAGTCTGATTTCAGCAATAACTATATACGTAGCTATGTTATGATAAACTTCCTACGAAATAAAACTGATCACTGCTGCTGGCAGTGAAATACTTTTATATCTTGTTTCTTGGTTTCTTAGCTTGACCCTGACTTTGACTTACACTTTTTCGAAGACTTTTTGACCAGATTATTTATTTTTAATTTGCATGTGAAATGTGAGACGAGAGAGCTGGCCGAAAAGTTTCCGGAGGGGGCCGAAATGGCCGAGACTCGAGGATTTTCCGGAGACACGATCGAAATCATAACATATAACCCCTGGAAATAACACAAAAACAAACCGAAACATCGAAACATTACAAATATGTATATATATTTATTTACATAGGGTGGGAGGGGGAATCTGGACAACTGATTGCATGAGTGAAAATGTAGTTCGGCCGGGAATTGAACCCGGGTCTTCAGATTACTAGTCGGATGCCTTAACCACTCGGCCACCCAACCACGCTGGCAACGTGGCTGTATATTGACCTTATTGTGGCTGGCTCCAGGGAGACAATTCAACACACATTTTCTGCAAATCAGGATCGCCTCACTACCCCCCAGTCGATCAGCTATGCACGGTCCTATCCCCCGAACCACATTTTCACTCATGCAATCAATCTACTATTAATTAATTCTTAAGGGGATAGGACCGTGCATAGCCCATCAACTGGGGAGTAGTGAGGCGATCCTGATTTGTGAGGCAATCAGTTGTCCAGATTCTCCCTCCCACCCTATATAAATGATTATTAATTCTCTAAGGGGATAGGACCGTGCATAGCTGATCGACTGGAGGGTAGTGAGGCGATCCTGATTTGCAGAAAATGTGTGTTGAATTGTCTCCCTGGAGCCAGCCACAATAAGGTCAATATACAGCCACGTTACTTACTAGCGTGGCTGGGTGGCCGAGTGGTTAAGGCATCCGACTAGTAAGCTGGAGACCGGGGTTCAATTCCCCGCCAAACCACATTTTCACTCATGCAATCAGTTGTCCAGATTCTTCTCCTCAATCTACTATTAATTATATATATATATGATTAGATCAATGATTTGTACCCTACTATTAAATTCGAATTGGTTTACTCCGAAAGTCATTTGAATGTTCTTGATCTCACGTTGCATTTTTGTAACGGGTTTATTAGCACTGATGTCATTATGCTAAACCCACCGATAGCCACCTCTATCTACCTTTTTCGAGTTCACATCCCTCACATTGCAAAAGAGCAGTCCCCTTTGGGGTAGCTTTAAGAGTCAAATTAACGCAATTGTTCTACCAACGACTTTCTACAAAATAGGTGTAAGGAATACAAAGGATACTTGAAATCTCAAAATTATCCGGAGGAGCTTGTCGATAAACAGTTCGACAAAGCTCTCAGTATATCAAGATCTGAACTTTTGAGCAAAAAGGTCAAACCAGATAAGAAAGTTTTTCCACTGGTGCTTGACTACAATCCAATTTTGCCAGATATCCAAAAAGTTATTAAAAATCACTTTCATCAATTGCAATATTCACCAGAGGTCAAAGAAATTTTTCCGTCCAAGTCAATTTTTCCCGCTTATCGTAGAACAAAAAATCTTAAGGATTTGTTAGCGCCATCCAAATTTCAGGTAACCTCTTGTAGATATCAAAGAGAAGAAAATGGGGGTTGTTCAAAATGCAATAAGAAATGCGATCTCTGTAAAAATATTTAATTCAAGCTTCAAAATTTCAAAGTTCAGCTACTGGTCGTCATTATTCCATTCAACAAAAACTTTCTTGTTCATCACAAAATGTTATTTATTTGGCCACTTGTGCCAAATGCAACCTGCAATATGTGGGCTCTACCTCGACTGAATTTAAAGTAAGATTTCGTAACCACAAGTCGAACATGCTGAAGAACAAAAGAACTTGTGAATTGGCTATCCAGTTTAATAACTCTGAACATGAAATTTCACAAATCAATTTCATCATTATCGAACAAATTAGGTCTTTTGAAAATTCTTTACATCTTGAACAATTGTTAGTCACTAGGGAGACCTATTGGACTTCGCAATTATTTACCCTTAATCCTCATGGTCTTAATAAAAGGTGGGAATCTAGATCGAAACACCGCATTAATTACTACAATTGAGTAGTTTTGAGTTGACATTTTCCCAATATGATGCATTTTATCGATAAGTCACCTATAGTTCTTTATTTGTTTTTGATTGTTAAATCTATGTCACCTTGTAGTTTATATTAGACCTTGGTTATAGCTCTTTATTTGTCTTTGATTGTCAAATCCATGTCACCTTGTAGCTTTGACCTTTGTTTTGTTACGTTTCCTTAATTTCAATATTTCTGCTCTGTATATATAAGCCGCTGTTTTTGTGATTTGCACTCATTGTAAATAGTTTTTTAGTTTTTAACTTTTAACCTGAAGAAGGCCGAACGGCCGAAACGTCGTATTAAACTTCGTCCAGAACAGTCAAGAGTTTGTCCCTTCGTCGCTTTTCCTTACGTACACCTAACTACAAACTCGCGTCGAGACATTGTATCCTGTGGATCCTCTTACTGGGAGTTCATCGTTAGGTCAACCAACCGTACACTGCTTATATATATATATATATATATATATATATATATATATATATATATATATATATATATATATATATATATATATATATATATATATATATATATATATATATATATATATATATATATATACATAACTAACTGCAGACAGTACTGTTTCGGCCTTCTGGGCCTCATCAGTGCAGTACTGATGTCTAGGATGGAGGTTAAGCTCTAAAGCCACCCCAGATGTCCCACGCATGTGGTACATCCAAGCCATGCCAGAGTGCTCAAACTAGCGAGCTAGTGAGCATGCGCAATTGCTAGCGGCAATGGCTCATCCTAGTAGAGTGCTCAATTTGAACATGAAAGCAAAAGCTTTGTAATGCCAAAGAGCTATATCTAACTGCATATATATATATATATATATATATATATATATATATATATATATATATATATATATATATATATATATATATATATATATATATATATATATATATATATATATATATATATATTTATATTTGTAGAGTTTTATGCTCCTTGCGGAGCAATCATCAGGCAACTGCCAAAAATAACGGATACAAAAGGTGATATACAAAATTTGAAAATACAGACCAATGCCTACTGGCGTGACGTGCAGAAATGTGATTGGTTAAGCTAAGCGAGTACGTTCTTTAACAGGAATTTCTTAGAATGTCTACAATTGGATATCAGTTCGCTTCTGTTGTTCAGCGTTGACATATCGGGTTTATAGATGATAAAATACTTTTCCCATAAACACAAATTACATCTCCGGCTTGCTTATATTAGAATACGATCGGGCCTGTTTTACCTTCCGCCATTTGATGTTGTACGGGATACTCTTGTCTTTTAGACTCCAAATATATTTACTTAATTCAGTTGCATGCTTATACCGCTCGTTCTTAAAGGAGCAGACGTGGTTTCTGTATCTTGTCTTAAAGGTTGTATCGCAAAGACCAATGTATGTCTCTCTTGAGGTTGGTGTCGTGACTTCGCCTTGGTAGATCATGTTTTGGTCGTTGCATTTTCCGTCCATGGGGCTCATGCTTGAGTTGCGGCAGTTACAGTTGCTATCATTGGTATGATTGGTAGGATTAGATTTGTTGATTTGAGCTTTGTTGTGGTTGGATATAATGGTTTTGATATTTGTCATACAGCTATAGCTTAATTTAAGCGTGTCCCTGTTGAAAATTTTGTGAAGTGAGTGTGATTTAGGGAAATGTTGATCAATGAGAGAGGAAGCACTTTCCTACATTTGTTTTGACGTTCTTGCTGAAAGGCGGAAAGTACCAAAGAATGTTTCTTGGTCGGTTCTTCCGTGAGTGCTGTATCTCATTGCGTGGCTCATTGTAAGACAGGTTGTAATTGTAACCGCTTTTATTGAGGGCTTCTTGGTACACGGTTTCGGCGTTGTCAAAGCATTGTCGGTCTGATGATATTTCTGAAAGCCGTTTGTTGATGGAATCTGGGATGTTTTTCAGGATAGATGGCGGAACACTTAGTCCACCAGCAAATTGTGATCATTCTCTAATCTTTGCACGCCTCAACATCTCTGTCTCAAAACCTAAGTGTTATAACCGACGCATATGGCAGTTTAACGATGCTAATGAGGCAGAATTGTGTAATGAATTAGCACATTTTGACTGGGATGCAGAAGTGTTTAGTAATTTATATGATATTAATGCTATTTATAGCTGCTGGTTTAAGCATTTTCATGATATAGTGAAGACGAAAATTCCAAGCAGGATAGTTATGATCAGACCTCGTGACAAGCCGTGGATGGATAGTTCTGTTAGACTGGCTATGAGAAAACGAGATCGCTTATTGAAATTGTATTGTAAATATAAAACGCGACCCTCTTGGGAGAAATATCGGCAACTGAGAAACTTGACTACGACATTAATACGTAAGAATAAGGCCAAGTATTTTCATAAAGTAAATGCCAAATTGCAAGATGTAACAACTGGTGTTAAGGCGTGGTGGAGCATTGTTAAGGGACTTTACGGCGAAAAAGTGCAATCTACCGTTTCTACTTTGATTGAAGGTGTTAGGCAAGTTACTAATGCGCGAGAAAAGGCAGAAATACTAAATGAATATTTTTGCGATCAGAGTAAGGTTGATGATAGGTTTGCATCCCTCCCAAGGGATTCTTCTTTTTTTCAGAAAAATGCGTTTTTGTCTAATGTTTTTACAACGGAACGAGAGGTTTACAATCTACTTAAGACTGTTGATGTTTGCAAGGCGTGTGGACCTGACGGTATAGGGAATCGCATTCTTAAACTTTGTTCTGGCGGTATCGCTTCTTCGTTTTCAAAGTTAGTTAATATCTCTTTGTCTTCTGGTGTTTTTCCGTGTCAATGGAAGTTTGCAAATGTCATTCCGCTGTTTAAAAAGGATGATCGCCAGTGTAAATTGAATTATCGTCCTGTGTCCCTTTTGTGTTCTTTGTCTAAGATATTAGAGAAAATTGTCTTTATTAGACTTTACAATTTCTTACTTGAGATTGGTTATCTCAATCGCTTACAGTCTGGTTTCCGCCCTGGTGACTCGACGGTAAATCAATTAATTTATCTGGTGCATCAAATTTACCAAGCTGTTGAGGATGGAAAGGAAGTGCGTATGGTTTTTTTGGATATCAGCAAGGCGTTTGACAAGGTGTGGCACAAAGGTCTTCTTTATAAGCTTAAATCAGTAGGAATCAGGGGAGCTTTGCTTAGCTGGTTTGAAAGTTATTTGTCTAATCGTCAACAAAGAGTGGTTTTAGATGGGCAGTCATGTGATTGGCGCCAAGTTGAAGCAGGGGTTCCTCAAGGTTCGGTTTTGGGGCCTCTGTTATTTCTTATACATATTAATGACATAACAGATGAAATTCAGTCAAAATGCTTACTTTACGCTGATGATACTTCGCTTTTTGAAGTCGTTGATTCACCTGGTAACACTGCGTTGATGTCAAATAAAGACCTTGAATCCATACAAAGGTGGGCTACGAAATGGCTTCTAACAATTAATCCTAGTAAAACTGAATGTATGACGTTTTCATCTAAACGGGTAAGACCGCTGCATCCCGACCTATTTTACAACGGAAATAACATTACTGAAGTTTCTAGCCATACCCACTTAGGCATAACGCTGTCTTCTAACCTGACATGGAGAGCTCACATATTTAGTGTTTATCAAAAAGCTAGTAAAAGATTAAATATGTTAAAAGGAATTAGGTATAAAGTAGGCAGGGATACACTCAGAAAATTGTACAAGTCGGTTATCAGACCTGTTATGGAGTATGCTGATGTGCTTTGGGACGGCGCACAGAGCGCTTTAATAGGTCTTTTTTCCCTTCCACAACTAAATTGTGGAACGACATTGATTTGGAAATTCGGAATCTGATTCAATTGAGATATTCCAAAGTATTTTTCGCCTTTTGATTATGCTCTTGACAGATACTCTTCCGTAATTCATACTAGACTGCGGCTAGGCGCTTGTGGTCTAAATTATTATCTATTTAAGATCGCTGTTAAGTCTTCACCTATTTGTAGCTGCGGCTTTGACAATGAGACTATAACTCATTTCTTTTTACAATGTCCTAATTATGCTGCCCTCAGATCTGATTTGCTCGCTGCTGCTGCTCGTATAGCTTCTGGTGAATATTCTGACCAGCAAAAAGTTGACGTTTTTCTGTTTGGCTCTTCTGACATGTCAAATAATGAAAACGTTGAAATCTTCTCTCATGTCCAGCACTTTATAAGAGAGTCTAAACGTTTTTCTTTTTGTGGTCATTATCATTAACCTAATTAACTTAAAACTGTCTTTTTTGACTTACTTTGTATCCCGTGCCCGTGTTTGTTTTTTATGTGGTAATTAGAATTTTGGTGTAAGCCCCCCCGTGATGAGCTCATTTAGCTCTTGGGGCAAACATGTATATAAGTATGTTTAAATAAAAAAAATAAAAAAATAAAAATAAAAAACAAAAAGTTTCTTCTAAGTTATGGCTGAAGTGATTTGCCTGATAATCGTGGTTCTAACGCAACGCTAAAATATATGGCCTGTTCCAAACGTCGTGCTACTGCCGTGCCGAACTCAAATGAATTTGGCTTAGCAACTGCCGTGCCGAACTCAAATGAACTTGGTTTGGCAGTGGCACGACGATGGCACGGCAGCGGTTTCAAACGTCGAACCTAATACAGTCGCGCCTAATTCAGGACAAAACAAACCATCCATCCAGCGTAATAGTATGCAAATAATGCAAAATACATTAAATTCATTTGTGAATTGAGTTCGGCGTACGCCGTTTGAAAGCAAGCCGTGCTACTGCCGTGCTGCATGGCAAGTCCTGCCGTGTTAAGTAGTCGTGCCGAACTTAAGTCAGGCGTGCCGCGCTTAATGGTTTCAAACGGCTTGCTACTGCCGTGCTTAAATCCAAATGACAATTTCATTTGAGTTCGGCACGGCAGTAGCACGACGCCTTTTGGAACAGGCCAGTTTATACTCATTGCATTGTTTTTATTCTTAACGCTTCACTTTTAACGGGCCAAAATTGACACAGCTTTGACACAGTCAAAACAAATGCTTCAGCTTCCTATGTGGGTCTAATTTCGTTCAGGAAAATATTAATTATGCTTGGATAGACAGCATTTAAGCCTTTTGTCTTAAAGTTAAAGGAAGCAGAGGTGGAGCAACTTTATAGCCACAATTTAGTTCAGGGAAGACAAATGGCACAATTCATCTTTAGTTTTCACCAACTGCTCTATAAGTTTTCCCTGAGCTATGGCTGAAGTAGTTTGCGTGGTAGCCGCGGTTCCAGAGCAACGCTAATTAAAAATGCTAAGTGCAATTATTATCCTTGACACGTCGCTTTTAGCTGGCCAAGATTGACACTTTGACACACTCAAAACGAATGATCCAGCTTCCTATGAGAGTTTATTTTTGTTCTGGAAAATATATGCTACGGTAGATTTGACCGAAATTTGACTTTGAATTTGAATCCTTTGTGGTTGATATCTTCGACGGGACGTAAAGTTGACATAAAATACGAAGTGATGACGAAAGATGGTTATAAGTATGACAGGATTTTTTTGTACGGGAGAAGTTTATATTCTTGTGAACGAGGTTGCTGAAGATCCATCATCTTCCCCAGTTTCTGTGGTACATAAGCGACCTTTTTGAGATTTTGCAAAACGCAACAGAAGTGGAACTTTTGAATATAATTTTTGAAATAAAAATTATCACAGGAATATTTAAGGTAAAAAAAACAAAACAAATATATACATATGAAAATGGATTCTGTCGATGGATTCTTGATGTTTCTGGGCATTGGCTCTTAAAAAATGAAAATATTTTAAAAAAAATTATCTTTATACAACTGTTAATGTTTCCTTTGTCTAATTTTCAACCTAACGAATAATATTCGGGCTGTTTTAAGGTTAACAGGTAAATTCATTTATAGGATCTTAATTAAGAATAAGGTTAAATTTTATTTTTTACAAAAAAGTTCCTTTATCCCTGCATAATCAGAACTTGACAGATTGTCTTCGGGGAAGCGATACACTGTTGCGAGTTCTTCTTCCAAAAAGAAAGTTTTGCGTACATTTGTGTCATTATGGGAAAAAGAAAAATACTACCACTGGAACATCTGGACTCCCGTGGAAAACAAATCATGGAAAGAAAAGGATTGCATGACAAAAGTTGAGTAATGCGATCAGAACCCCTCTTACTCACCTTGATCCCCTTTTAGCTTGTGGTCCAACAGGGAGATGTGCATCAGCAGTAAAGAAACTTCTCTGAATCCGCCACGCCGTTCTTCGGTTATATTGAGAAAATAAATTGAAAATTCTTGCAAAAATGACACATTTCCAAGGAAATTCTTATGATTTCCATTAGTTCGATTAGTGCTGTGTTTCAATATAGTTAAGCATTTATAGCGGTAAATATTGAACTGAGGTCAAGTTACCAAACCTTGCCAGTACATTTAATTGAATACCCCGAAGGGATTTTGCTTCAGTCAGGAAAACCTATTTCTGTCTTTAAACAAAAATCCGAAGACCGTGCAATGGTGGGTCACAGTTGGTTGAGCATCGGGCCGTGTCATGCGGGAGGTTGCGAGTTTGACCCATGTTTCGAACAGAACGAAAATGAGTTTAAGATTCCGATCTGTAGGTTATAAAGGCGCAGTTGCACTCGGCAAATTTCTTGCAGCTTGTCCGCAATTTGTTGCAACAACAGTTCTCACGTTCCGAAACGAGTTGCTTGATTGGTGTTGCAGTACACCACGTTTCATGCAACTTTTAAGTTACATGAAACGTGGAGGCTGTCCGCGTAAGAACGGGTAAGGCAAATTTCCGCACTTCACCGATTTCCTTGATATTTTCAGTGATTGTCAACTACCCTATCCCATGTACAAATATCGCATTTACTTTGA
>OX421454.1:14701922-14709422 GCA_949126865.1 Montipora capitata | reverse complement strand
GATGCTTGTCCTAATTCCAAAATCTTGAAGAGGGTAGTGCGACTTAGAGGTTCAAATCTCTCCTCCTGACAGAACTGCATGTACTGACTAATCATTGTAGAACGAGTTACTGTACGGACAACGTTTGGCATCTCCATTGTCTGGTCACTCTCTAGCTTAAGTAACTTAGTTCCGTAGGATACATCCTGATAAAGTACGAGCGATTAATAAACTCAACGCGATCATCAACTTTGCTCATATCAATGCGGACACGATGGTATTTCTCCTCAGGAGCCAAGCCTGGACCCATCGCTCTTGCATGACACCGCGCTCTCTGTATCTGACGTGTAGACAGTTTTCCATATGGTGCGTGAAGTGTCTTCAGTGTGCTCACCGAATACTTGTACGCATATAGGCTGAGAATTTGCGTGTTGGTGCTTTTGCTTTAGCATTCTTGCAAGCGCTCATCAAGGCTTTGAGTACATCATCGGCTTCTGCTACGTCATCCATTTCTCCTAAGGTGGCCATGGCATTAAAAAGCTCCTTCCCGTAGTTTGGGGCTATCACTTCGCACACAAGCATGGAGTCTTCTTTGGCCTTTTCGATGAAGCACTGTCGCTGTTCTGAAGTACACTTTTCGTATGAGACAAGCTGCGATTTTAGAGGTTTTCTTTCGCAAGGAATATTTCTTGCAACTTCGTCCATCGCAGCGTTATAGGTGCTGACTAATTCAGGTCTATGACCGGAGATTACTTCGGGAATCAAGACAGGACTCCAACAAGGACTGTAATGTGGGTTCGAGGCAGGCGTGGGGAACTGGCGAAATGGCGTTGTCTGCATTTCAACAGCATGTGCTCTTATGGCTGTTCTTGCTTCAGCTTTAGCAACTCTGGAGGATCGAAATATTATCTATTTTACCGTGAGGTATAGGCGGGGATTTATAAAACATGTTAACTGTATTACTAAAGAGGGCATTAAGGGACCGGTTTATGTAGAGGGGAGGGGAGAGACAAGGGGGCTCAAGGCTATTTTCCATTTGCAAAGAGGGAGGAACTATGTTTAGGTCTGGGTTGAAGGGGGACAGTACGTAAATTTTGCAAGAGGACTTCTTAGTGCCATATCGGAAAATGAAAATCATCACAATTCATCAGTTGGGCAGGCCACATTACAGATTTACTGCAGTTAAATAATTATTATAGTACATTTCCTTTAATTTAATTTCTTCAACATTCCAGAATGGCCTGCTTAACTATTTCTCTGCACGAAAAACTTCTCTTCAAATAATCAGGGTTCGGTTGTAGACGAACTAATTTGTTTTCAGTATTCCTTAAATGATAAGCACTTTGATTGTGACCATAAACAAACCTTGATTGCAGAAATTCTGGTGTCTTATCATTCAATGTCTTACACATCATGATAGAAAAAGGGTCCACGCAAACTGAGTGATCTTTGCCTTAACTGCTCGCTCTCAGCATGTGACTTGACACTAAATTAGCTGCTTCCGTGGTCTAGGACCTCGAACGCAATAAACATAATCAACAAACCTCCAAGTATCCGCTTCTTCCTGGTTAGACAAGACTTTAGCAGAGCTCTGCCATCCAGTTGCCGCCAGTCGCTCAGCATGCTTCTTACGGCAAGTGGTGCAGATAGCTATGTGTGAATAATAACAACAATGCGTACGATAAATAACAGGAAACTATTCCTGAATGGTAGTAAAAAGACTCAGAAAGGGACAAACTATGCGGAGGAGTTCACACTATGGTACGTGCAGCCCAGCACTGGTTTTATATTCTCCAATATTGTTTGCCATTCAGGCTAGTAAAAAACGAAAACAAACGGAGAGTATATATTTGGTATTGGTTGCTAGACAGTAAAAATAGGTACATTTTAGTTTTAGGTATACACCAATGAAAAACAACAACAACAACAGCTGAAGCCTGAATAACACTGGTATTAGGGCTAAACGGGACTCGCCACAAGAATTAACCGAGGTCAAAGTGTACTTACGTGATCCGAAAGCAGTATTTCTTTGAAAAATAAGCTTTATTTCGTCGGCCATTTGGAAGGTAATGACGTGGCTGCCCTTCACACTTGCAATTTTTCCTATGTGGTCAGGGTATTGGCAGGATCTTGGACCACGCCAAAATCGTCCCAGTAGATGTCTGTGCCTGGCGCAGATGGTCGATCCCTTCAGTTGGGAGCTTGACAAGTGCTGGATTCCCGCTCTTGAAATGATCAGTTTAACCTCTGTAACGTCACTACACTTCGACAAGTGGCAGCTAGCCAAATGGGCAGATATGTCTGCATTGCGCTCTGATAGCAAAACATGCGCAAGTTCGTCCCTACTAGACCCACATGGCGTTTTCAATAGTTCGTGGAACGAACAATCTGAGTAGATGGAGGACATTTTTAAAGCGAACACCGAAGACTTGTCGATAAAAACTGTTTTGCTTTTGTTTGCAGATCTCACCCGACAATCATGTTCGATTTAATTTAATTAAGATAATTAAAGAGAGAATTTGTTCGCGATCACAATGTAGCAGGGTAAAATGGCGTAAACAAAAAAAAAAGCAATTTTCTTTCAAAATTAAACGTGCGTGGAGATTCTCCATTTATTCCCTTACCCTGTAATAATATACATCTCAAGATGTTTGTTTGCCAAGTAATTCCCTCAGAAACTGATAAAAATCATTTAACAGAATAAGCACGGAACACGGAACTGATGAATTTTTCTTTTCTTGGCAACCCTAAAAGACCTGGCCATACACATATCAATGAATTTTGTCCTCTCAAAAATGGCATAAACATAACGTAAGAACCGTGCGTGTCTGGTCTTCTCGAGACAGAGGTGAGAGATGATTTCATGCAGACTGGAACGCCTAAATTGCTCTGTTGTAAACATGGCGGTTCACAGCACCAGTGAAGTCGTCCCTCTCGCCTTTCTGTGGACAAATTCCAGGACCTACCGATACAATTTAAGCAAGTTTTGAAAGCTAAAAACTTCAATCGCTGCTGTATTTTGCCGGTAGGCCTGGGTGGCTCCACACTCATAAGAAAATCTATGAAATGAGAAGGAGGAGGAAGGGGGTGGGGGGGTCTTCCCTTGTCATGGAACGGCCGAATTACCTAGAATTCCTTTTGGGCATGAAGGAGGCAGGCGGAGACTGGTCCTCGTCAAATAAGGAAAAAGTAGCAAAACGAAGATTTCTAGGCGGATACTAAGGAGTAGCCGAGGTGCGTGCTGTTAACGTAGACTTTTTATCAAAGGAAATTCGGCCTGGCCTTTAGTAATTTCTTGTCAAAGAAACGGTATAATAAGAAAGAAGTATAATCGTTCTCTGGTAAAAAGTTTTGAAAAAACTATGAGCTTTTGACAGACTGAACTGCTGCCTTCAACGGATAAAAATGTGTGAAGCCTAAAAGCGAAAGAAATTTAAATATAACGATAAATTCGCATAAATTAAAGGATAAAAGCATGTAGTACAAAGAATGTTTAAAATGCTAAGAAAATTAGTGTTTCTTTAAGAGAATGTGATATTGTCTTGGGAGCGGGCACGAATTTTTGTCTGCCCCAACAGTTTTTGCGGTGTGCCATGACTCCAATGTCTTTCTACTCCGGTTGTTCGCTTTGTCAATGATTTTAGAATTGTTAAAGTCAATATCATGATTAAAAGTCCACGCGTGTTTTGCGACATTTGAGCCTTTAGTACAAAGCTTTAAGTTCCTCATATGTTCCTTTCTCCTAGTAGTAAAGGATCTTTTAGTTTCGCCAATGTAGCTCCACGGGCAAGATGCGCATGGAATTTTATAGATGACATTGCACTGGTCGTCTTCGGCAGGTCGAAACTTAGGGATAGGGAAATGCTGTTGTAAAGTTTTAACTGGTCTGCTAGTGACTTGGATGTCGTGTTCCTTGAGGATTCTTGTGAGAGGTTCCGTGATGCCTTTGATGTAGGGAAGGACTGCAAAGTTGCGTCGGTTTGTTGGCTCAGCCCATTTAAAGAACATACCAACCAACTCTTCTGGAGTAGGTGTAGGTGGTGGAGGCCTCGCTTTCTTTCTTATAACATCATCAGCGATTTTTTTTGGGATAGCCGTTGGAGTGTAAGGCGGCGCAAACACGAGCCGTTTCACGGATCTTTCCAACTTGTGTGTTGGGGAGATTCAAGGCTCGATGCAGGAGTGTCTCAGCGGTGCTGATTTTATGTTTCCTGTCATGGTGTGAATGGAAGTCAAGATATCTATCCGTATGCGTGGGTTTGAGGTAGATGTCGACCAAAAGTTTTCCGTTATTGCGCGAAATGAGGGTGTCAAGAAAGGGTAGTTGGCCGTTGGACTCGTGTTCGATGGTGAAAGAAATATGCTGATCGATTAAGTTCAATGAATCGTGGAAGGAGGCAACAGCGTCACTCTTAATAATACAGAAACTGTCGTCTACATACCGCTTCCAAAATTTGGGCGAGACAGTAGTCATGTTGATTGCTGTTTTTTCGATTTCTTCCAGGCATAGGTTGGCTACTACAGGGCTGACGGGGCTACCCATAGCACAACCGTGGATTTGTTTGTAGATGGTGTCATTGTAAACGAAGAAGTTATTGGACAGCACAAAATTCAATAAGGAAATTATGTCCTCGATGTCTAGGTTGGTTCTGGAATGGAGAGACAAATCATCCTCTAATTTCTTCCTGATATAATCGCAAGCTTTGTCGACAGGGATGGCAGTGAATAGAGACACCACATCAAAGGAAACCATGGTTTCATCATCTTGGATGTTAACGTCGGCTATTTCGTTAGAGAACTCCTGTGAATTAGCAACTGAGAACCCATTACGATTTTGGATCGGTGCAAGGATGTCAGTGAGGAATTTAGAAGTGTTGTAAAGTGCAGAGCCAATGCAAGTCACGATAAGTCTGAGAAGGGTAGCCATCTTTGTGGTGCTTGATAGAACCGCGGATCGCTGGTGGAATGCCCTAGGTAGATCTTAATTTAAAGTATGTATAGTCATCAATCTTTTGTTGTCTCTTAAAGTTCAGAAGCGTCGCGTTCAACTCACGCTCGATTCGACCGAACGGAGATCTTGTGACAACTTCATAGGTACTTCGGTCCACAAGGAGGGACTCCATTTTGCTGTCGTATTCTTCTCTATCCAACACAACGAGGCAATTTCCTTTGTCAGCTTTCATGATGACTCTGGAGCGGTCTTTCTTTAACTCATGAACACGAGTCCAACGGCCAACTACCCTTTCTTGACACCCTCATTTCGCGCGATAACGGAAAACTTTTGGTCGACATCTACCTCAAACCCACGCATACGGATAGATATCTTGACTTCCATTCACACCATGACAGGAAACATAAAATCAGCACCGCTGAGACACTCCTGCATCGAGCTTTGAATCTCCCCAACACACAAGTTGGAAAGATCCGTGAAACGGCTCGTGTTTGCGCCGCCTTACACTCCAACGGCTATCCCAAAAAAATCGCTGATGATGTTATAAGAAAGAAAGCGAGGCCTCCACCACCTACACCTGCTCCAGAAGAGTTGGTTGGTATGTTCTTTAAATGGGCTGAGCCAACAAACCGACGCAACTTTGCAGTCCTTCCCTACATCAAAGGCATCACGGAACCTCTCACAAGAATCCTCAAGGAACACGACATCCAAGTCACTAGCAGACCAGTTAAAACTTTACAACAGCATTTCCCTATCCCTAAGTTTCGACCTGCCGAAGACGACCAGTGCAATGTCATCTATAAAATTCCATGCGCATCTTGCCCGTGGAGCTACATTGGCGAAACTAAAAGATCCTTTACTACTAGGAGAAAGGAACATATGAGGAACTTAAAGCATCGTACTAAAGGCTCAAATGTCGCAAAACACGCGTGGACTTTTAATCATGATATTGACTTTAACAATTCTAAAATCATTGACAAAGCGAACAACTGGAGTAGAAAGACATTGGAGTCATGGCACACGGCAAAAACTGTTGGGGCAGACAATAATTCGTGCCCGCTCCCAAGACAATATCACATTCTCTTAAAGAAACACTAATTTTCTTAGCATTTTAAACATTCTTTGCACTACATGCTTTTATCCTTTAATTTATGCGAATTTATCGTTATATTTAAATTTCTTTCGCTTTTAGGCTTCACACATTTTTATCCGTTGAAGGCAGCAGTTCAGTCTGTCGAAAGCTCATAGTTTTTTCAAAACTTTTTACCAGAGAACGATTTTACTTCTTTCTTAGCATGAATCCTGGTAACGGATCTTCAATATTTTTACGTAAACGGTATAATGTAAATAAGAGAGTAATGAGATTTATATTTTCGATTACCTGTCCTCTTACGTACCACTTAAGTCAAACTCTACTTCTCCATGCAATAAGCGCAATTAAAATTTCCTTATATTATTGTATAAATGTAGTTAAAGAAAGAAAAGGCTTGTCCTGCATATTTGAAAAATACGTTTTCTCTCCCGTTCTCTTCTTATGCATGATCTTCGTGGAAATTACATTCTGTCCCTCAATAAACCTAGCACAACCAGTTATGGTCTTAGTTGTTTTTCTTACGTATTAGCTAAGTACGTTGCGAAATGCGCTACCTGATTTTTCCCGTACCACTGAGTTTACTGGTTTTAAACTGATCCAGGGCCGGATTTTGTACAGCGGCTTTTCGTTTTGATAATATATCTTTAAATATTATTTAATATTTAGTTATGTATCTGTATATATTATGTATGTTAGCTGTAATGTCTCGAAGATATTATTCTGAAATTCGAGATGAAGTAAAGTTTTATGCATGCATGTATGTTACCTTCGGCAGGGCGCATGCGTGCACTTTGTAATCTGCGACTCCAGTGCTTACCATATGACAGATAAAATGACTTTTCTCTTGAATATATAAGCCATCGAATTCTTACATTAAATTGTAATGACAAGGGCGGTTTGGAGCTGTGAGTAGGAGTGGGATTTGTCTCATATGGTTTAGGGGCCGACATATCCCTCCCTCAATGCCGTACCGGGAGGCGAGGTCGGTAGGTGAAAGCAGCGAAGGGCCAACTGCGTCCAAAAGCGATCGCACGGGCCGAAATTCCGGGATGACTCGTTTGGTACGACGCTCCAGCGCCACGTCTGGAGCGTTTCTCACCTCGTCTTCAAACCGTCAGCGCATGCGTGCGTAAACGTTCAGCCTCTCCGATACCTACAATACTAGACATATTTAGTTGGAACACCTAGCGAATGGTCAGAATCATCGTGTTACAAGATCGTAGCTTATACCACATCCCCCTTCCCCCAATTCAATGTTGTGTGAGAAATTTTCAGGCGACTACTAGTAGTTGTGGAAATCAACATTGGAGGAAGGGGGAAACGGGGATGGGTGTTTCAACAAATGTGACGAGTATTGTATTTGCTTCAAGGAAATTGGCAAATCTGTAGAGGTGTAGATCAGAAGTCAAGTCTCTTTAGAAAAGAAGTAAACTTGTTACTAAGATAAACGGAATGTCTCTTCGCTTGCTTTGTATTT
>OX421454.1:14694422-14696922 GCA_949126865.1 Montipora capitata | reverse complement strand
AAAACGCACTTTTTTCGGCAGGATAACCAATCAAAAACTGCGACTAATTTATTCGAAATTAACTTTGAACCAAAAACAAAAGATTGTGGAGGGTCACGGTCGGTTCAACATCTAATTGCAACTGTATTGTTCCTGCTTTTGAATTTCCCAGGGTTTCATAAACAGTCCTTAGATAACTATGTTTGCACGGAGCCTTAAACAACAACTCCAAACTTTTATTTTGTTCCGAAATAGTTGAAGTGTAGCGCGGCAACGTTGGATCTGTTTGCACAGCTCTTCCAACATTGTTGGTGCCCTAAATTAAACGCGCATTACATATGGTCTCCGTGGAGATAGTAACACAATGAAAGAAAAAATATATACGTTATTTATCAGCTTAGGTCAGCTTAGCTCGGCCTTGAGTACTTTCTCGGCCTGCGGCCTCGGGCCGTACTCAAGACCTTACAGCCGGTGAACAACATATATCTATTGGACACGATGAGTTTAATATTAGGGGGAGACTACTGTCCTGACATGCAAAATATAAACTGGTGGTCTCCGTCCATGGCCCAAAAACGCCTTGTGCCTAATTGAAGCTCTCTATTAACACGGCGCAATCTCGTTCCCAGAGTCTTCGTTCCCCTTGACCAGCGGGTCGGGTTACGAGAGACTCTGGGATAATCCGTTTCGAATGACAAGATTCTTGTCATGAACACCATTGCGCAGGCGTAGGCGTAACGCCAAAATGGCGAAGAGAGTGGAGGATTTGTTTCACGATGGCATGCAATTTTCTTTAGCAAAATTAGGATATCCCAACCTAGAACTGAAAAAGGAACAATATGATGTGTTGGAGCGATATGCCTGAACAAAAATCTGTGCTGAATATGTTACAAACGGACCGTGTTGTCAAGTGTTGCCTGGGATTTTCGATTAGAATTTGGTAACGTGCATGAAAGTGTAAAGCAGATTGTGTCGCTGCTGAATGCACTGATCCGGGATTAGTTTCAAATGTTAAAAGACAATCTTTGTTTTGTATCGTGGAAGATAAAGGAGAGCGAAAGACCAGACTCTAAAACGCAATTCTTTCTAAAAGAGTAAATCATTCTTTTAATCATAAAACTATGTCTTCTTATGTATTAACTTTGCCTGAATTACTTAAACGCGATCTCTGAAAAGCAAGTACCCACGGTGGTAGAGAACTGTGGAAAGATATGAATAGGAAAGAAGTGAAAAAGATCCTGCTGCTCTATCTACATGTCTACAATCGTGGATACACAATTCTTAACATTCTAATCCATACTGCGCTGATTCCTGAAAAATGTTTCGTTGTGTGGGGGAGGGGGCGTGTTTAACCCTGTTTTCAAAGTTTGATAAAATGAAAAGTCGATATCCTTTTGTCTAGGGTTGTAGACATTGTCAGCAGTCCATGGTAACATTCATCGGATACGTATTTCTACAAAAACGCAAATACAAAGGCACCTTTTCTTCCCCATTTATTAATTCAATTTGACAACAGAAGAACGAGCCTTAATTAAAGTAAACCGATTTTATCCATATTAAATCCAATCGATCCCAGATATTATGTCCATCAGGTAACTCCGTGACAGCGGTTCATGGTTGCTCATAACTCCTTTTTCATTCTGAAAAATAAAATCATTAAACGATGTCGTAAAAAAAAAAAAATAATAGTAATAATAATAATAATAATAATAATAATAATAATAATAATAATAATAATAATAAAATAAACAAAAGAAAGGAAAAGGATAGAAATACATAGAAAATGTCCGTATCTGACAGCTGTGAAGAATTATGAAAAAAAGGAAAAAAACTTCAAAAGCCAAAGGTGACATGTGTAATTGAAGTTATGAAGACGAGATACTGATAAAATTGAAGACAGATTTAAGTTCACACTGCAACTAGGCTGGCCGTCAGATAGACTTAACTGATTAGAGTGTAACGTGAAGTGCTAGTTTTGTACCCCATATGAACCATGTGAGCGTTAGCCCTACTAATGGAAAATGGCCCACACAAGGACAGAGAAAAACTCTGACCAGGATGGGAAATGAACCCACGACCTTCGGGTTAGATCACCGCTGCTCTACCGACTGAGCTACAAGGTCAGACCGAAGCTGGGTGTGGGAACTGAAGATGCTAAAGTCACGGCAATGGACATGTACAAGTAAAAGGAAGGTCTTATGTTTTTACAAACGTTGGCCGTGTAGCACTTTATGTTTCAGCAGACTTAACTGATTAGAGTGTATTCGAACATCAGATTACTCTGTTTTTGTAAGCCGCACTGAGCGTTTTAAAAGATCCTTTTTTCCTTCATTCCTTGTGGAATGACATCAGTTTTGACATACGCTGTCTCGAATCCATTGGTTCTTTTAAGAAAGCATTATTCTCCTTTTTGTACCTACAGTTATAACGCTACTTTTGATTTTGCTATTGATAGATTTAATGCAATTTTCCATACTCGTTTACGCTTAGACACCTGCGCGCTTAAATATTATCTTTTATA
>OX421454.1:14664422-14681922 GCA_949126865.1 Montipora capitata | reverse complement strand
ATGGGCCAGGAAAGACTAAATGGACTGGCATTGATGCAATCACACGTGAACTTTGATATGAATTCAATTGTTGACTTATTTGCCAATTTACACCCAAGAAGAATGAGGGTAGCAAACATTTTACAAGTAGACGAGAACAATGGATGAACAATAACTTCATATTAATAATTATAGTCAGCAGGTAAGACAACAACGTTTCCAGAGTACTTGTGAGTTATTTTCCATCAAGATTCACTCTTTTAAATTGATGGAGAACAGTACAGAAACAAATATTGCTGTCTTTGTGCTGAACTGATAGAAGGGAAATATATTTTTCACCCTTTCTTATTAGATGTTTTTTAATTTTTGATTTTCTAAATTTGTAATTTCCTCAGTTTCGCCCATCTGAACTAGTCACGAAAAATCCTAGATCCACCCCTGGGCTTTCCTAGGCAGCCAGGACTCTCTCCTTTAGTATGTATTCAGTTTTATATTGTAACTATTTTTATCTCACTGAAATTTAGGAAAGAGAAGAATAAACTATAAATAAAGATTTCCTACGGTTGAATTAGTAGAAGCCCATTGGAATTCATCATGTAAGAAAAAGAAGAATCGAAGCTTGAAGGAAAGAGTCTTGCATAGTGTGCCATAGTGAAAAGGCAGGCTTACTGAATCAATACTTTGCGACCATCGGAACAAAGCCCAGAGCGAGTGACCAACCTTGTCCTGCGGTGGAGTCAAACAGAAGGTTAGTGGCGGTGGAGTCAAACAGAAAGTTAGTGCACTGTTCGTTGCGCTCTCGGCGCAAAGAACAGTACATAATTATCGATTCTTAGCTTAGTATTTCTATCAAGTTATAGCTTTTCAACATAACCTGTACTATAGCAATTTCATACATTTTCTGTATTTATTGTGAAATATTATTCAATTCAGCCTTTTGGCTGCATGTATAGGAAATTTTAATAAACTGTCTATCTATTTATCAATCACATTTCCCAAATTTCAATTTTATTTCCTATTTCCAGTTGAGTATTTTATTTCGTCATTTAACCAACGATGTTTTTTTGGCACATTTTGTTTTTTTCAGAGCCGTTCCTTTTCTTGGTTCAGGAACGGTCCCCTATTGAAAAGAGAGAACAGATTGTTCTTCTTTTTTGTGTTCCTTTTGATGAGATAGGAACGTGCTTTAATACTACTTGAGAACAAAATGGTCATTTATTGCTAAAGGGGGAGCCAATTGTTGCGAGTAGCGAATCCCGAGCGGAACAAACTGATCCGTAATGGATGATTTGGGAATTGTTGTTCCTCAAAGTGTGTTCCTTTCGATAACATGGGAGCGTGGTTTTATAAAAAATACGGGACATAATGGTCCTTTCTTGTTAAAACAAATTTGACCTTTTTTTGATGATTTGGGAACTGTTTCCAAAAATGTGCTCTTTTTGATAAAATGGGAACCATTGTTCCGAGTTTCGAATCACGAGCGGAACAAATTAGTCCTTTACGCGTGATTTGAGATCAATTCGTCTTAATAACGCGTTTATACTTCAGTTGTCATTATTTAAAAAGCGTTTGTTCCCGAAAGGCAAGAAGCTAAGGAAAGGAACTTTATTTAAGCGTCTAATCTTCTAGCGCTGTAGAGCACTAATCGGGAACACTGTAAATTGAAATTAACAAGTTAACGCAACTCAAATGAGCAGAGGGGAAAACCGGAGTACCCGGAGAAAAACCTCTCGGTGCAGAGTAGAGAACCAACAAACTCAACCCACATATGACACCGAATCTGGGAATCAGACCCTGGCCACATTGGTGGAAGGCGAGTGCTCTCACCACTGCGCCATCCCTGCACCCCGTGCTGTATAGATCTGTTTTGCGAAAAGAGTAACGTTTCAGACGTTTGTTCTACGTTGTGGGTTCTCGTGCAAGCGCTTCGCCTTTACTGTTCATTTTCTGTTCTTTTCTCAGCTGTTCCTAAAGAAAAATTGTTCCCTGTTTAGATGCTATTTCTTTTTCTGGTAGAGTAAGGAACTAATTGGATCGCGCTTATAACCTCAATAATATGTATTTCACACTGAATCGTGCAATGAAGATGAAGACGTAACTGCAAGGATAATAATACAAAGCATTTAACGAATAGCAATTTATGGGCGGGTTGCGTCAAATTCAAGAATGCCCGACACTTCTTTTGCTGGTTCCGATTGGTTGGTTCCGTCGTTATTCTATCGGCCTTCCTTGAATGAGACAAACGCTATGAGAAATGAAAAAGCAAACAAGATTGAGTGGTCTAATATCGATGGCGCATTGCCTAAACCAAAGCGTCTTCACCTAGAAAAAGGCAATGGCGACAGTTTGTACCATTGCCCGATCAAAGTCAGGCGGGGTGTAGTAAAAACGTCAACAATAAGCACAGTTGGTTCTTTTCTTTCGACAAAAAACCTCGCGTAGACTTAAAGCTTGCCGTAAACTCTTTAAAAGTGACAACGAAATCGTGCACCGCAAGTACAAATGGTGATGTATCATCTAGTACGCGCTCAAAACCCGGCGCTAGGTTAATGCCTTCCTTCTCACCTTCCAGTCAAATTAGCGCGAAATTTACGACTTGGCTTGCTGGAAGTGGCGGCGGCCGTGACAAGAAAGATCGTCCCGCTCAGCAAATTGTCAATAGATACTTAAAATTTTTCAAGTTCTGCTGCGAAGAGGAGGAGGAATTAAATTTCGAAGTAATGGATTTTAGCCTCTGTTCTCCAAGCCTGTTGTTTATGTTTATTGATTATTTACAAGCGGAGTGCAAACTTGGACATGGCGGGAGATTGGGTTACATAGACGCCAGTACAGAGTTAATCGAGTTCAGGAAAGTCAACAATGCATCGGATGGACTTATTAGAAAATTATCTGCCTCGGAATTGTACATGAAAAGAGCGCACAAGACAGTGGCGAAGATAATGAGATTGCAATGGACGCAAGATCTCGATGTCGAATCATTACATGTCAGGGGTTACTGCGAAAGCATGGAAGAGCTGTTAGAAGTCGTGTCTTTTCACTTGCCTCGCTACGACAAAAAAAAACCTGAAAACGTGCCAAAATGACCCCGGGAAAGTGAATCCCTCTCACCTGAAATTTGCAATAAAGTTTTTTCCCACCTATAAAGTTCCTTAGAGTTTGACATCACAAGAAGCAAAGTATAAATCGTTACTAATCAAAATGAACAAGAAATGTTGCATTTTTATGTCATACAGCGTGAAAAGGTACATCTTGTTAATTCATCTTCTCGTGTAAATAACTGTGAATACAAAACGGTGGGGTTCCACAAAGTGCTCCACATAGTACTACACAAGTATATGGGAATTTTCGAGGCCAGTGCGGTACGTTTCGATACAGTTGAATGCTTATGGGTATAATTTAATACTGCGAAGTAACTGATTGTGGATTTGTCCCTTGGAATAAAGTTCAAGTTCTCATTTATATTCGCTCGATGGAGTACTGTGCTAAATAGTGTTTAAAAGCAAACTTTACAGTCTGCAATCCTATGAAAAACAAAGTTTGGACTACAATGGTCATTACTAAGCGCTTAGTTGAACCCAAAGACAAACAAAATGACGACATTTTCTTCGGAATATATAGAGTACTGTTGCGGAGAACTGTGCCATTGACTATGGCTGTAACCAGATCCGCCTACACCCAGGTTTCAATATGTGAAAAGCAACTTACGACCTATCCTAGCAAAATCTATCACGTATTTATGGCAAATATTGCATATCTAACAACAGCAAATAGATATATGGTACGGCTCACCGGGAATTATTCGTATTCATTTCGTAAACATCCCAGGTTACCATTTGCGAGATCAACAAAGGAAAATATAAAGACGTCATTTGAGCCTTATTTCAGCAATAACTTAAGAAAACTTATGGAAATGCCAATATGTTGCCACTTCTTCGAGTTTCTGTTAAAGGAATGAAACCACGTGTATAAAAAGGGCATTTATTGGGCTTCGACCTTTTTCAGACAATCGTGGTCTAAAGTTGTTGGGAAGGTTGCGGGCATCACTTCACTTCACACCTAGCTCGATTATGCTAACTGTTGGCTGAAGTACTTGGAAAACACCATGCTCTTGTGGCCCCCCTCCCCCATATTAATGTTGGAGTTCTTCAAGGAAGAAAAGTCACCATTTTTTTCCCCTAGAAAATCCAGCATTATTAGGGGGGAGGGGTTTATGATCATTATTTTTTTGGTAGGCTAGGTATCAGAGAGCCAGAACACTTACGCACGCGGCGAAGGAATGTTTGAACAAGAGAGAAAAAGCAGTAGCTCCCGACGTGGCGCTGGAGCGTCGTACCAAACGAGTCGTCCCGTGACATCGGCCCATGCGGTCGCTTTTGGACGCAGTTGGCCCTTCGCTGCTTTCTGCTACCGACCTCGCCTCCCGGAACGACATTTATCTGTCGGCCCCTAAACCATATGAGACAAACCCCACGCACACTCACAGCTCCAGGCCGCCCTTGTTATTACAATCTACCCTAATATTTTGATGGCTTATATATTCAAGCGGAAACTAATTTTATCTGTCATATGGTAAGCACTAGAGTCACAGATTACGAAGTGTACGCACTTGTATCATACACACGTGCATAAACTTTATTTCATCTCGAATTTCAGAATAACTACAAGAGCTAATATCTTCGACACATTACATTTGCAGCTAAAATACATCGCATATACAGATACATGAGTAAATACATAATACTTAAAGATATGTTATTTAAAAATAAAAGCCGCTGTACAAAATGCGGCCCTAGAGCAAACCACTAAAATCAAGACGTTCTTTGAGACTGATTTCAGCAATAACTTGAACAAAACATATCGAAATGCCAATATGTTGCCAATTCTTCGATTTTCTGTTAAAGGAATGAAATCGCATTTATTGGACTTTGACCTTTTTCAGAGACATGTAAACAGTTTTTGGCGTATAACACAAAATTTACAGAAGAGAAACAATTGTTATTCACCATAATTACGGTTTCGATGGCTTATCTTTATTGTCATTGTTTTTGGGAACCATTCTTAGAACCTGGAATTTGCTACATCCACCTATGTGCTTTTGCTAGGAAGGGTTTTCCGTGACACATTATTGCGTTACAGGAGTATCTTAGGACCGGCACAACAATGCGCATTGAAAGTTTAAGACTTCGGGAAAATATAGATTTGACTCTCTAATTTTGACAGATACAAGCATGCAAATACTCGACGGCTACATTTATTTCGTGAGGCCTTTGCTCAAACCCCAGTTTGACTTTGTTTTGGTCACCAAAAACGAAAGCCAACACAGCAAATTGGGCAACGAGATGAGCAAGTTGGTCTTCGACGCTATTGGCAAACATATTCACCCCACACGTTATCGCCAAATTGTTGAAACGCAAAGTTTACACGCGCTTAACGACAAAGAGCACCAAGTTTTGTCTGAAGACCAAAACATAGCTCTGTCGTTGCCAAAATGCATAAGATACGGAGATCGCGCGAACTTGCTATAAAGGCTCACGAGTGTCTTCAAAAATTACAGGGGACCAAAGGCTCAGAGGTGGACATGGAAGTGAAAAGTAGATTTGGCTGCTCAAGTTCCATAGCCACTTTTGAGTCAGCATTGAATGCACGATCAGAAAACTCGCCCCCCAAAGTCGATACCCCGCATTCAAATCGTTTCCTAAGTTAGGGCTATCAACGTCGACTGTTGAGATTTATGAGAGATGGGACGGCTTCCTAAGGAAATTAATGCATCGATAAACACGGGTTTAGACAATAGACTGCTATTTTGAGAGATCCAAATTTCTGTTTCCAGAATGGCAGGTTGGCCGATTCTTTAAAGAACAGGGCCGAACTCAAATTCCTCTCGAATGCAAACGCCTGTGAGTCTATGTCGGCGGGTTCAACTTAAAGGCGCCAATGACACCCACAAAAGTCACTCCTCATTCTTCTTCTTATTTATTTATTCATTTATTTATTTATTTATTATTGATTCATTTCAACGAGTGCTCCCATTTAGTGACCATGCAAGGACAATTCGCTTTTTGTCTGTTTATTTTCTTGGTTTTTTTTTCACCTGAGATTACAACGTAAAGAGAAAAGAGAATGAAATCGAAAAGAGAAAAAGTATATATGTATCTATGTTACGACAAACTTCCTACGAAATAGAACTGATCACTGCCGCTGGCAGTGAAATACTTTAATATCGTGTTTCTTGATTTCTTAGCTTGTCCCTGACTTTGACTTACAATTTTTCGAAGACTTTTTGACCAGATTATTTATCTTCAATGTGCATGTGAAATGTGGGACGAGAGAGCTGGCCGAAAAGTTTTCGGAGGGGGCCGAAATGGCCGAGACTCGAGGATTTTCCGGAGACACGATCGAAATCACAACATATAACCCCTGCAAATAAAACAAAAACAAAACGAAAAACATAAAAAAAAAAAAAAAGGAAGGAAATTTGCGTGAAGCTACTTACAGTTGAAGAGAGAAGTTATGTGTTGTAATATTCATAACATCTCCGCAGACTCCGGGAAATCCGTGAAATCCGGCTATTCCGACCATTCAAATGGCATGTCGTGCGAGCAAGCTGTACGAAGTGCCGTAAGATCCGGCCAACCCGAACCCCCCAAAAGCCACTCAGTCAGTTCACTCGGCTCACATTGCGTTGAAATATTCATGAAGTACGACCTGGCCGAAAAGTTTCCGGAAGGGGCCGAAATTGCCGCGACTAGAGGGTTCTCCGGAGACATGATCAAAATTACATCATATAACCCCCGAAAAAAGGAAAACCTAAAACAAAAGAAAACTGCAAGTAGATTGTCAATGATGTACTTACAGTTGAAGTGAGAAGTTACGTAATGCAATATTCATAGAATCTACATAAAAATCCGAGAAATACGCCTTTTCCGGCTCACTTAAAATAATATTTAAGTGTCATGCGAGAAGAGCGAGCTGTCGGGACGACAACTATCAGACAAGGGACGAAAAAGTGTGTCTCATGATATGACTTCTCAATTTAACTGCAAGTAGACTTATAAACTACTTACAGTTAAGCCCCATTTACACGAGAAATTTTTCCTTGACAAGTCTGCCATGTCAATGGAAAAATTGCTCGTGTAGATGGGGAATAGTGGACAAATTTTCCTTGTCAAGGAAAATCTGGCGTGCTAGCTTTTCCTTGACAAGGAAAAATTGTCAAGTCAGAAATTTGCTCGTGTAGACGGACAACAAGGAAAATGTGACAAGGATATTATTGATTTTTAGGTTTGCGGGCATAACCGAAACTTTTCAAGGGAAACTTGCTGATCGTCTACATGAACAAGGAAACCTTGTCAATGGAAAATTGTAAAGGAAAACTTGTTGATCATCTACATGAGCAATAAAAATTGACAAATAAACTTGTCAAGGAAAAATTGCTCGTGTAAATGGGGCTTTAAATTGACAAGTTATATGATAAGATATTCCTGGCATCTCCGGGAATCCGAGAAACCCGACTTTTCCAGCCCATCTCCTCAGATAATATCCAAGAGTCACGTGAGAGTAGCAAGAGAGTAACTCAAGTGGGCCGGAAAAGTCGGATTTCTCGGATTTCCCGGAGATGCCATGAATATCTCATGATATAACTTCTCAATTTAACTGTAAGTAATCTTATATCATGAGATACCAATGGCATCTCCGGGACTGTCTAATATTACCAGAGGGATAGACATGCCATTTGAATGATCGAAATACATGACCCGGATTTCACGGAGTCTGCGGAGATGCTATGAATATTGCATCACACAACTTCTCTCTGCAACTGTAAGTAGCTTCACCCAAATGTATTTGCATTTTTTTTTATGTTTCGTTTTGTTTTTGTTTTGTTTGCAGGGGTTATATGTTGTGATTTCGATCATTTCTCCGGAAAATCGTCGAGTCAATGACCAATGACCAATGACATCTATGACCGGACTTCTCTTTTTATCCGCTGACGTTACACAAATCACTTGACTCTGAAGATGACTTCCGCTCAGGTTGTCGAAACGTCAGTCAATTTCATCTCAAACAGTTCTTCTCAGGACTTCCCTTCTTGAAGCCAAGTAGGTAAGATAATTTATTTCATGAACGTATTGTGTATCATTTAGAAGGGAACAGACAATTTCCAATGTCGTGGGCCTTTTTCCCGATCATCAACGTCTTGCAACTCTACTATTACTGCGGAGGGGTGAGTTTTTATGGCAAAAATCACATCAAAATCGCGAACTTTATCGGATAAGGAATTGCAAATAAACCAATAGTCAAGTCTAGAAAAAATTAAAAGCTATAATTGACTCCAAGTAAAGCTGCGTCTCGTGGGATTGTTCACCCGCCAAACATCATGTAAATAAGCTCTGTCTGTGAATGCTCAATTGCGTTAATTACAGATTGTCTAGGGATCTTACTTCCACCTGTTCTGTCAGTAATTAGGTTCAAAGGATAGTTAAAGTCTCCTTCCACAACGCCTTTTTTTTCGAATTTTAAAGTCACAAGATGTTAAATCTTCTACAATTCCTAGCCCATTAAGTTCCGCCTTTCCATCTGTAATCTCTGCAGCCCGAAGCAATCATCTTTCAGCTCTCGTAACCTGCTATTGTTTGGTATTGTAACAATCTTCTTTTGTTTAAGTTTAAGTCATTGTTTCAATTGTTTAGTCTTTTGTTTTTGGGTTAGGGTATCGAGCATATCACATTATACGTTACGAGAGCTGCTACATCACCCGAAGTTAGAGGAGAGCCGTACAACCAGCCTTGCATCATTATGTTATTGTTTATCTCAATGGACACCATATGTAAAAATGTGGCACAACAAAGCTATGCAAACGGATCCAACATTGTTGCGCCACGTTTTGGCGATAACGGAACAAAAGAGATGTAAATGTTGGGATTCGTTGGGATTCGTTGAGTTAAAGTTTCCACGGCAACCCCCAAGGACGCGCAACAAAAATGCAGCCGAGTGTGGAAACTTCCGATGTAATTAATTATGTAAACAAAGTCATCGATGCGAGTACGAGTCCTTTTCATTCTCGTCACCAGAGCCTCGGGTCGACCCAAGGCTCTGGGAAACTCTGTGAAGGAGAACATGCGCCGTAGGGTTTTTACAGCCAATAATTGGCTATTTGAACCTTACGGCGCCTGGTCACTCCTCGTGCTAACATGAATGCACCAATTCGAGACGCTTTTGATTGTTCTTCACGAAAACCAATGAGAAGACACTTTGTTTCAGAGTTCCCCAGAGCTCTTCTCTCCCTCGGGTCAAGAGAAGAACTCTGGGGTCGAGATTGGAGTCTTTTTCTACAGTAACAATGTCGAGATGCTCAGCAAATTTAATGTCTTTTTACTGGAGATAAAACGTTCTATCTGATAAATAAATTTAACTGGTCTTAGCGTTCCCTCGTTCCCCGAGGGAAGAGACTATTAGCTTCACTTCACTTCACTTCACGCTTACTAACCTTTGCAAAGAGATGGAAAAACATCAGCAATGGAATAAAAGGCTTGGTTATTTTTCAAAAAAGTAAGTATTCACATGATTTTGCTGACAACACTTGCTGGTTGCTGTTTCTCGAGCTTTGCTTTTCTTAAACTGTTCGCATGCCGTTAACTTACAACAAGTTCCACTGCGGAGCAGTCTTTTGAACTCAGTTTTTCGGTTGACATCACTCTTGGCTGACATCCGTTGTTTTCTTTGAGTTCTACTCTATGATCTCGTTCTATTTGGCTCCATTTGAGAAATTACGGATTCCTAACTAATAGAGTCAAACAAACAAATCGCAACGCTGTGCATGAGCTAATGTCAACAAGATTTTGACAGAGACTAAGATGTTGGAGTATTTTTCACTAAATTCTTCCTCCTGTTTTAAGAACTTTCCTTTCATTTTCAACAACACAAAGCATATTAATACGTATAATATTTTTCGCCCGTTTATGTGAAAATTTCAAACATAATTGTTTAGTTTTTTTAGGTCATTTCTCTGTGCTTGCTATGAAATATAGCCGTTTTTTTTTTTTATATTTATTGCACGAAGAGATATTTGAAGTTCTGTTTTATCGTTAAACTATCATTGAGAACGGAGACCTTTTTTTTAAGTTATAAGTTAATTTCAATTGTGACAGTGCGACGTAGAGCGCGTAGAAAGACTTTTTGCAAACCGGTTGTCCATGTTATTTATCGGCTTAGGTCGATCCTTATAGGGAAAACTGTGCCCTCGGCCTTGAGTACGTCCCTCGGGCACAGTTTTTCGCTATACAGACCTCACAGACCATGAATAAACCTATTGAAACGATGAGTTATATATTTGGAGGAAACTACTGTCCTAGCATGCAAAATGTAGACTGGTGGTCTCCATCCACGGTTCAAAAATGAACGCGGCGAGAAAGCTATGTGGACCGGCTTAGGCATGCGCAAGCATGGCGACCGCGGCTACGAGAAGGACATCTAAGATTATGATTTTCCACTATTGTAATAAATTCACATAAATTAAATTCATTCGGAATGGAAAGTGTGCATCATTTTTCCTGAAAAAAACAAACAAACAAACAAACGATTTATTCTGCTAAAAAAAACCCGATTTATTTTGCTTGTAGGAATTTCCAAGAATTGAATACACGTGGGAGGCTGCAGGAATCGTCCAAGAAAACTAAATGTAGACGCCATTTTTGTTAAATGTTTATTATGACCAGATTTCAGGCAACAAAATCTAACTTATCTTAGCATTACGGACCTTTCATTTGGGCAAAATGCATCCAAGGAAAGAAAAAGCTCCGAAAAGCTAGCAGCTAGCCAAAGCTATTTCCAAAGAACTCAAGCGAACTCATCTGAAGGAAACCGAACTTTGAGTCAGTGTCCCCGACATTTTTCAATCTTTTGCTTATGAATCCATACAAATCGAAACAAGCCGTCCCCGAATGTCCGCAATAAAAAGCCTGTTCGCAAACAAATGTTTCACTATATATCACAAAAAGGCGAGACGATTTTATAAAGGTCAATTCGCCCTTGGCACACGATACATCCAGCAGTTGTATGGAAGTTAAGTTTGTGCTATGAAGTTAGTTTCCCTAATCCCTTAATTCTTCCCACTGCCGAAATTTGGGTGATTGATTCGTTGATAAAAGACTTACATATTAACTTTTCTTGAACTATTTATAAACGCGATCTTTGAAAAAGAACCGACCGTGTTAGAGAACTGTGGAGAGATATGAATAGGAAAAAAGTGAAAAAAAGATTCTGCTGCTCTATCTACATGTCTACAATCGTGGACAAAATGCTAAGACGTTTTACAATTTTTAACATTGTAACGCACACCTAAAAAAAGGCCGAAATCCTTTTGTCCAGGATTGAAGACATTGTCAGCAGTCGCGTGTAACATTGATAGGATACTTGTTTATATAAAAACGCAGACACAAAGAAACTTTTTTTCCCCATTTATTAATTTGATTTGACACAAGAAGTACGAGCCGTAATTAAAGTAAACCGATTTTATCCATATTATATCCAATAGATCCCTTGCAGATATTATGTCCTTCAGCTGACCGTGAACAGCAGTTGATGGTTGCTCATAACCCTTTTTCATTCTGAAAAATGAAGTCATTAAACGATTTCGTAAAAAAAAAAAATAAATAATAATAATAAAATAAAAGAAAACAAATAAAGAAACAAAAGAAAGGGATAGAAGAAATAAATAGAAAATGTCCTTAGCTGGCAGCTGTGAAGAATTATGAAAAAAAGGTCAAAAACTTCAAAAGGCAAAAGTGGCTGGCAAAGGTGACATGTGTAATGGAAGTTATGAAGACTGGATTCTGATAAAATTGAAGACGGATTTAGGTTCACACTGCAACTAGTTTGGTCGTCAGACAAATTGAACCTTGTGGCAAAGGCATGGGAAAAGGGCTTCAACATTTGCTTTAACATTCGTTTCGATTTTGGTGAACGCTGGTGAACGATGTTGACCCCTCCGATGGCAAACGATTTCAAAAACATCATCAAAATTTGATTCAAAGCTTCAACGGGGCCTGGTAGAACAAAGGAGACTAATGTTGCGCACGCGCCTCATCACCCCCAAAATCCATTGAATTTCTGTCAAATTCATTCGAAACGCGGGAACATGAGAAATGGCGGATGTAGTGCTGGCATCGTTAACATTCATCGCATGTTTCCAAAAGGACGGCACACAATGAATGCAAAGATGATGAGTCATTTGAAAGACTTGGGCATTACCTTATCTTTATGACTGATACTGGTTCAATGCAACGGGAAATACGGCGACGGATCACAAATGAAGCGAAGATGGCGAGTCAAAAGTGTGGCGATGAATTGCAGAACTTGCAAAGAGCAGAGGATAGTTTTGCCTTCTTGGCATTGTTTTTCCTTATTTAAGAGACTTCAACTCAGAATGGAGTGCTGTTTAATAATAAAGTAAGTCGGATTTAAATTGAAATGTGAGTTTACATTCAAAAATATGTGTAAACTGGCGTTAGAAGCGAGGACAAAGATAAATCAGCTAACAAGATGGAGTCGAAAAATGGCAGCCCACTGGTGAAGAACATCTCAATTCGCTATAAAGCTTCCCAACCTTGAAATTTTGAACCACATGGTCGAAGTAGAGTCGGGAATTGTTCTGGAGAAGAAATAGGGCTGATTTTGAATCTTGAAGCGAACAGATTAAGCCAAGACGCAAGGCTTTACTTTACGAGTGCTCCAGATTATTTACATTTCCTTGGCAAAAAATATATTAATTCCCTTTTTCGAGACTTTTGTCATAGGCCGTGATACGGGAATTCCCGCTTGCTGCAGTAAGCCCAACAACCAAAGAAAAGATTTGTGTAAAGAAATTGTCATTAAAAGTGGCAAGGCTCAACACAGCAGGTTTCGTGTGATACGGTGTTGTCTACAAAATGGCTCCAAATCTTGTTATGATATTATCTCACTCTGCCCCATTGTGTCTTTGACTTGGCAAACTTTAACGTCTGAAAATTAAACCACTGAAAAAGCATTAAATTTGAAGCTTTTTTCAATATGTATATTGTCATATTACCCTAAGCTGCTAGAGTTTCAAGTTGATAAAATGACGTGCACAAATAATTCTAACTCGGAGAACGAAACTCAAGTCGGCAGCTCATGCGTTCTCGTGGCCAAATCTTAGAAAATGGTTCGTGATACGGGAATCGCCCTTAACAGCCGACACACAAATATCAGAAGAATAATTTGAGTTGAACATTTATAATTTAAAAGTGGCAAGGCGCGCGCAAGCGACCAGCAAAGTGAGCCTATTGTCCTATTGAAATCTGTCACTTCGAGCTACTGTAGTTCTTTGTTGGAAGAACAGTCAGGACGTCCCCTCAATGCTATCCAGTCATTGTGGATACATGAAATACTAATTTTGCACAAAAATGTGGAGATTGACACTGATTCGTAGTTAAATTATTTATTATTTATTTATTTACAATGCACTTACACGTTTTCTTGATACAAAATTTACTCATCTCAGGCAAAGTATTATTTACATTTGTATAAAACTGCTTCAGGAGAGGGAAAAAAACGAAATTATTACAGATAACGTAATTATATACACTATACCACCAATAGAAATAAATGGTATATAGTTAACTATAATAAAAAGGAGATTGACACTGATTCGTATATAAATACATTCCAAAATGACATAACCAGGTAAAACATTTGTGAATGTAATCCATAATGTGAATACATTCAAGTTAACAACAATCTCATAGAGAGAATAATATTATATTCTTACCTTTAAATAGCGCTCAATCTACAGAACAGGATATCCCATTCAGTTGCAATATTTAGACTTATAATACTGGAGTACATACCAGCAAGTAAGGAAATCAGTACTAAGCAAAATAATGTTCAAAAATTGCTTTTTTAAAATAGGATTTTAGATGTGCTGTTTTTTCGATTATAAAGAGGAAGTCATTCTAATTAACAAATCGAAAGTGGTTCAGCGCCTCGTGAGTCCACAACAAATTTTGACCACTGTGATAACGCATATCGTTGTCGATAAGAGTACAGACAACGCTGAACCACTTTCGATTAGTTTTTTACCACAATATTCAACGCCAAAGAAAGTATTTATTTCAGAGCGTGACCAAAATCGTGACTCAAAGAAAGAGCAAGCGTTATCTATAACTTTCTCGCAATATGATTGGTTTATTTTCCAAAATGAGCGTTCCTGATTGGCTATTACACTGCGTGACAAAATAACGCGAGCATGACGCGTACCTCGTTGTCTAGACTCTCATCGACAACGGGAAATTAGCCAATCAGATTGTGAGATTACAAGCAATTGTGGTAAAAAAGTATTTTCCAATTATAGATAGGCAGAATTTTCTTACATTGGAATTTGGCTATAGCATGAAGAAATAAATTCTGCAAAGCTGCATCCTGAGTTGAATGATTATGTTGCTCCGAAACCAGTAAGATGGAAAAAAATACATGGCTTATCGCCACAAAGACGATCATGCACAAATAAATGTATACATTTTAGCAATATCGTGACATTTCAATAGACCTAAGAAAACATAATGTGGGATGGGGGAACATCATTAATGATTCTAATAACTTTATTTTTGAATTTTATAAGCTGTGACAATGGGTTTTCATAATCACTACCCCGCAACATAGAGCCATATAGTAAATATGGCTAAATAAGCGAATAATAGACATTGATTAGACAATGTTTACTGACAATGCTTAACTTTAATTATGACATTAATTTTACTAACTTTGTTACAAATATAATGAATATGATCATGCCAGGAAAGGTAATGGCCAATATAGATACCATACCCAAGTATCTTAAGATTGAAACTGGTTCAAGGCATTGACCAGCTAAGTTTAATGAAGGAAGTAAGTTGAAATTTTTTTTCTGATGAGGATTGAAGTTTAACCTAAAAGTAGGAACAAAATAGCAGCATTTGCACATGAATAGGAAAAGTAATGGAAATGCCTAATTGAAGTCATCATTGAGAGGTTCAAAATTATTGTTTTTAAATCAACATGAAGTGCAAGCTTACTACATTTTTCTCCAGCCATGAGCACAGAAAATACATAATTTTTCCTGAAAAACCAGTGAATTTAAAAGGCTCGGAATAATAGGAAACGAGATGCTTCCGTGAAGCATACACTGGGTTGCCTGTGGTATGTGCTACAGAAAATCAGAAGGCACTGAATTGTGTGGTATTGAAATACAGCATTCCAGTCTCTAAAGAATAACAAATAAAAGAGAAGCGAGAAACATTGGCTTCTGGGCTGACATGTTGATAATTTTCAAGTTCCCTCACAACTTCTTTTCACCACAAGTGTGCCCTCTGAGCATCTGACAGCTTTGTAATACTAAACTTCACTGAAGTTAATCCCTGTTCAGCGGGGTTAGTGTTAGGATGGGAGACCACAACAATAAACCCCTCACAAAAAACAGAAGCATCTGACCGAAAATACTACTAACGCTAACAAATGCGAACTCAGCAAGGTACAGATTTTGTTAGCTTGCTTTATGCAAAACAAATATTAATGAAAAAGCAAATAACTATTGATACACAGTTTTAGAAAGAGCAGAAGGAAGTTTCCGGGACGGTCGATCGAGAATAAAATATTTACGACATGAAAACAACATTAATTTTGAACCGTGAATATAGAATATAAAAAGTTACGATCAGCAACAAACAGTTTGGGAGATTTTTGCTACGTTCAAGTAAATTGCAAAATCGAAAGTGACATGGCCGGAATTCAGCGGGCGCCGTGATTAAGTTACCGCGGCATGTTTACTCGCCAAACAGTGAAGCATCTCTGTCAAATGATGGCAAGATACCGGGTTTTTGTAAGTTTTTTTTTCTGTCAAGTGTTATAAAGTTTGACAATGAAATGAGCGAAGTCAAAACAAAGATCACAATCGCCCAACTCTTGTTTATGCAAAGTCAAAATTTACTCTCCAAGGCGCGTACGACGTTATTTATCACCAGGTAATTCCATCATTTTGGAAATAGCAGCTACTTTATTATTCATCTGCGTTACAAGTTTTCACTGATTTTGGGGCTCATTTTGTTGAAACTCAAGCACGCTTCCAACAGGCCTGTGAACCCTTCCTGCTTACAGAGCAATGCTAAAAAACTTCTCCCATATCACATTTCAAACTTAAGCTCGAAAATTCAATACACAATATGATATTATAATTCACAAAGGCAGAAAATACCACAGAATCCTTTTCCAGCAAAAAATTTATTGAAACAAACAACATATTTGCTCTTAGAGGCGAAAACCTCTTCCTATTTCATTGCGTGCGTGAAGACAAGAAACTCAATCATGTCAAATTACCATGTACTTCAGGTAAATACAGCTCACTTTGATTTCGTCTCGACAGGCGATAGATTGTTGTCGAAGTCCAGTACTCGTCGCTTTTGAGATTCCTGCCTAGTTTATCCAACTGACTTGCCATTGAGCTCCATAAGGGTATATTTTGTTTAAGGATCCACTAAAACGCCATTCGCGTTACATGCCTTTCGACGTCATTGCAGGCTAACTTAATGATTCTACTGTGTCCACCAGAGAAATCTACGCAGTTCCACTACCCTCTCGATCCTAAGAAAATACGCGCAGAAGGCTCTATGCACAAAGACACCACTTACCAGGGGAGTGACAGGCAAGACTTTTACCGACACGGAAAAAAAAAATAATAATAAAAATAAAACAACTAAAACAAATAAAACAAACAAACTAAACGCAGACCTCGACTGGGTTTGCCATAGGCAACCCAGTAATAACAATAGCTTGCACATTCATCAACTACCTACAAGTTACTACAGTACCCTCATTATCTACCCTCCGATTTCAATCCATGGCGATTTAGTAAATCCTCCACACACGTTGCTAATTGTAACTAGAAGGAACTGGTGAAGAAGACGTAAACAATGCTGGCATTTCGTATAATGTTTCTGTGGACAAGAAGGAAAATAAAATACACTAATTTTTTAAAGGACATTTAATAGGGTGCGATAGCTTATGGCTTGAGATTATAAACAAAACAAAACGAATCGCGAATTCATCTTACCTTAGCAGACTTGACAGCAAGGCCTCGAACAACCACCTAAATCGATCTATCACAACATTCAGTAACATTTAACTCGGAAAAATCAATTGTGCATGAAGCCACGGGCGAAAAATCGATCACGCGAAAGTGAAAGACTTGAAAGGAATCAGCTTCTACCACTGAACTACCGCTATTCCGACAGAAAAAAAGTTGTACACGTCGCTGCTGCTATAAAAATCCCAAGAGCTAGTAATCGAACAAGACATCTTTGGCCGCCATTTTGTTTGTTATTTTGCGCCCGCGCGCGTGAAAAAACCTGGGTACAAGCAAAACAATCAACCAATCAGACAAAAGTCTCCTTTGTTGCCTGGTAGTCAGCCGGCGGCTGTTACTATGGATACCTGAGCAAACACCTAATTCCTCTTTCTTTCTGGCAATCACGCTTTC
>OX421454.1:14649422-14654422 GCA_949126865.1 Montipora capitata | reverse complement strand
CTTCCAGTTCATAAGAAAAAGTCTCCCTCCCCTCCCCCCTTTTTCAATGTTGATACCCTTTAGTTTAAGCGCCAAGTGGAAGTGGAAGCAACTTTACTTGGGGAAGGATGGGAGGGGGGGGGGGGGGGTGGAGATGCGCTGACTTGAATGAAACGCATTGCACGGTTATCAACAATGAGTTGATTGCTTGTAGGATCAAATGTCACGAACCCTCATCACCGAGTCCGATGTTGCAAAGGTCATCAAAGCAGCAATGCGCCACACATGGAACTCCTTGTGTTCCTTCTTGACATTCTTTTGAAAATCTTAAGCACTCCTCTCGCGATTGACATCCTAAGTAAAGTAAAAAATATATATAGGTAATTTTGACGAATAAAGAAAGAAATATCACTAGCATACCATTTAATAGATAAGGAAATGTCATAGAAAAATACTTATAGAAAAGCGACATTCCAAGCGTCGTTGACTCACCTTTCTAACAATCCCTCTCATTAAATTCACTTTTAAGTAGTTAAGACAACTTTTATTCCAAAAACTCGTTAATTAACGATCCCGTAAAAACATCGAGGAAACGTCACGTGCACTAGCTTTAAACCCGATATAGCACTCCTCGTTATAATTCTTTACATAAAAGATAGTAATAAGACCGGCTTCCTTTTCTTTTATACTAATATATTCCCCGCACATTTTGAATTCGTGTTCGGACTCCTGGCGTGCTTTTTGTGGAATAAGATAAGATAAGATAAGATAAGATAAGATAAGATAAGATAAGATAAGATAAGATAAGATAAGATAAGATAAGATAAGATAAGATCGAAGACGTAGGAAATGTTTGCATAATCTTCCGCGAGCAAGAGTCTCAGGTTAAAAAAGCTCGACAACCTAGTGGAACATAAAACTAGATAAAGTATGAATTATGCACACACAAATGTAAGAATACCTAACTATTAAGTACATCAGAATATTAAGAATTTTTTTCAGAAACTGTTAAAAAAAACTTAACATCTTCAGACGAGTACGAAATTGTACTAGAGTGGTCGAGGATTTAGTGAGAGCCAGTAATTGGTTCCAAATATGGGAAATCATGTACAAATACGAGTTGCGCTTACCAAGGCTGTTATATGGAAGGTGGACAACATTTTAGTCACTACCTAGAAAATTGTGTTTAGTAAACCGAGGTGTAAAAAAGATGGGAAATACAATTTGGGCCGTCCAATTTAAAACACTCAAAAAAATAGAGTAAGTGATTGTAAAATACGTCTTTGCTCAAGCGTGTCCAAAGGAGCAATTGCTATACAAAAGTCAGGTAGCCGAGCTACCTACATTCAGTAATGACTTGGATTGCGAAGTGATTGGTAAGGCGATTTGGAACGTGATTGGTGTATATGTTCGATTGGGAACGTACGTTTTTGATTGTTTTTGAAGTAATTCAAAAAAAAAAAAAGCAACAACAACAAAAAAAGAAAAAACAAAACAACACAAAACAAAAAACACATATTAAATGAAAGGTGTTACAATTGAACCCACTGGGAACTCGGAAAATCTGAGCCTCAGATGGGATTCGAACCCACGACCCTCCCTGATCTAGTATGGGTGCTCTAACCACTGAGCTACTGGAGACTCTATGGTGAGCAAGGGTAAAATGTGGGTATTTGACTCGAGTTACATCACGCAGCCATAGAGTCAAATATCGACTGACAGCATAGCTCATAACTGCATCGCGCAGTCACATTGAGAGCATCATTGAAATCCAGTTGCCTGTATTTCTGTGAACGATGCAACACCTTTCATTTAATATGTGTTAAACATTCTCTCACATTTGCTCACTTTGGTGGTTGGTTGGCCGTATCGTTCAAAGAAATACAGGCAACTGGATTTCAATGATGCTCTCATGACTGACTCTTCTCAATGACTGCGCGATGCAGTTATGAGCTATGCTGTAAGTCGATATTTGACTCTGTGGCTGCGTGATGTGGCTCGAGTCAAATACCCATATTTCACTCTTGCTCACCATAGAGTCTCCAGTAGCTCAGTGGTTAGAGCACCCGTACTAGATCACGGAAGGTCGTGGGTTCCAATTCCAGTGGGTTCAATTGTAACACCTTTCATTTATTATGTCTTAAACATTCTCTCACATTCGCTCAAAACAAAAAAACAAAACAAAAAACAACTGGCCGCACGTGTTTTATCAGGACTTAAAACACGATGCTTATGCTGTTCGTGTTTTAAACGGTTCTTAATTTTTCCTTCAGCAAAAATACCAAACTGTCCATTGTCTCATTTTCTGCATCCTAAATTAGTCTTGGGCAGAGATCTTTTTATTTTTTTGTAAAATGCGCGTAAGTAATCTGTAAGGTAAAAGGTCTGTTTACGAGCCGAGTGGCCCATCAGAAGTGGAGCTTATCCCGGTTTCTGTGGCATGAAGCGACTAGGAGTATTTCTTTACTCTACCCTGGATGGGATGCCAGCCCATCGCAGGGTTACCCCCAGCATTTCGCCGATACCCATTTATACACCTGGGTGGAGAGAGGCACCACGGGAGTAAAATGCCTTGCCCAAGAACACAACACAATGTCCCCAGCCAGGACCCGAACCCGGACCACGCGGTCCGGAGTCGAGCACACCAACCATGAGGCCACAGCGCCTATGGTAAACGTGATTAAACACATGAAGTGATGAAAAAGTGTAATGCGCCCGTGAGATGGTTAGAATACAGGCTGCTTGGGAAGGGTATTATTATTATTATTATTATTAGTATTATTATTGGTATTATTATTATTATTATTATTATTATTATTATTATTATTATTATTATTATTATTATCAAATGGAAGTTTCCTTAGCAGCAGCTTGAAATCAAACGCAAGCAGCATTACCCTTTGCATGGACATCCATGTCAGTGCGATATGCATTGTAGCATGCTGCAGTTGAGTTAGGCCCATTCATCTCATGAGGCAAGCATGAACGGTTTGCCGTAGCGGAAGAACAAATCGCCGATGGACCGTAACAAAAGTAGCAATCCAAGCTGCAAACTTAAAAATAAAAGAAGAATTTGACATGAGATTAAATAAAATGAATCAGGTGTTTGAGGCGAGCAGGTGAAGCTTATGCCAAGGATTCTTTGGTGGATCACATTTTGTGTGTGCCCTACCTGTTTTGGTAGGGGCAAAACAAAATACAAGGTCTGTCATAGATTACCCCATCAATCCCAAACGACTTAAGAAATGACTAAGAAAATGCGTCGACTAAATGAACGCACTGAAGCAACGCTGCAAGTACCTGATACCTCAGCACCTGTAATATTTGGCAGAACGACATAATTCTCGCACTCAATGGGAAAACAAAAAGCAATTCATTTATTAAGTATTGCATTTTCACTATTTTAAAATATGTCTTCACCATTAATTCTTAGAGAGTAGACATCACTCGGGTATCACCTCGTTAAGAAACTAAAGTAGCTTCAACCTAACGGTGACAGCTGTCATACTTCAATAGTCTCAATAGACTCAATTTGCAATCCACAAAAAATAAAAATCTCATAAATCGATGGTGTCATTTCTAATTTACAAAGCATCATTGTTCCTAGCATATCAGCTTCCAGGTCAAATTTTTCTCAAATAGTTAGTGTCAATCCCCATTTAAGGCTATGTCGATTAAAAGTTTCAGTTCAAACTCAACAAACAAACAAGCAAACAAAAAGCACATAAATGAACTCTCAATGCTCTGTGGTGGCACTGTGGTAAAAAAAAACAAAACAAAACAAAAAAAACAAAAAACAAAAAAAAAGAAAAAAAAATTCAATCCTACCTTCCTTGACACCTAAAATAAAGAAAAGACGAACTAATGAGGATTATAGAATATTAAGTATCAAAAGAAGTATTCTTGGGTTTTACTCACATGAAAAAGCCATGTTTATCAACGAAAACAAAAGAAGACGTTAGCATAATAATAGCTTTCAATTCCCGGAGGATTGGATCGGGACACCAGTATGGCCGCCATTTCATTGTTTGGGGACACCAACATGGCGGCCGTGACGTCATGTAAAACCCAAGAATTGTGAAGTTAAAACTATTGAATTATAATGAGTAGGTTAAATGAAAGCAGCCCGGCTGGTCATAATCGTGAAAGAGTACAACTTAGAGCTGAAATAAAAACACTCATGGGGATAATGGGGATGTAACATGGTTGAAAGCTCCATCAAGTTCCTGATTCCAAACAGCAACGTTATCAGGAGGATACGATAACAGCTAGTTTCGGTTTCTTATCCTCGTCTGAGAAAGCACCGGTACACTGTGGCCCCTCCATCATCATTTTACTCTCCAACTATACTTAGATGCAATCACATTGAAATCCAAGACTCGTTAATCTTCAAGAGTACAAATCCAGTGTTTTGTTTTTAAAGACACTATAATGTATAAATACAACGAGTCCTCAATAGTATAACATTACCAAGTGACAGCGACAAGCAAAGACCACCACAAACTTCATACCCTCAACCGTTTAGCAAAAACTGAAACACAAGGTAAATAACAAATTTGTAATTTTTTTCTTTTATTCTTTTTTTTTTTTGCGCTATTTTTCTCTACGTTATGTGAGGCATCTGATTTTTTTTATCATTTATTTTTTTATTTATTTTAATGGGAAGTTTCAAATCCTATAGCCATAATACTTTTCTGTTAGGTCATGAATACTAGTTCCAAAAGGTTTTGATAAAAGCAGGTAAGTGCCTTAAAACAATGGACAAGCACTCTCAAGTTAAAACAAGACATGGTTTGCTCGTTCAACGATCATCATCAGTTGGGAAGTCTGATACAGTTGTAATTTCAGTGAATTATGATAGTAATGAAGTGAGATTTTCATTATAACTGAGAACAAATAGAAGCGCGAGACAAAGCCATACAGTTCTTATCACAAACCGGTCCAAATTACTCGATGCTGATTCGCTGAGTTGGAGGGCATTTTTTTCTTAATCACAAGGGTACTTTTGGTTATCAACAAGG
>OX421454.1:14639422-14644422 GCA_949126865.1 Montipora capitata | reverse complement strand
TATATAAACCGGACATGGCAACGCTCAACAAACGTAATGAACTCGTATCGACTTGCAGGCACAAGCGAAATTTTCTCCTTAGGTTCAATCGCATCCTCAACAACCAATCATAAATTTACAAATGCTTTTTTACTATTGTTTTTCAAGTTTGAATCTTGTAACGATCACGCTACTGATGTATATAAACCCCAGCGATGCTACAGTGTACATGGAATTTAACTGATGAGTGGTCCAACTCCTTGTTGGTCTACGAAACAGACCTGTATTAAAGTCCATAAACAGATTGCTTAATTACACGAAATTTAAAAACAAGCGCTAATGAGTAGGTGACAAAATAGGCCAGCTTATAGACAGAAAAACCACTTACACGATAGTAGATGAAGTGGACAATATAGAGTTAATTATGGGAGGTAACCATCACAGTAAAAAATTAAAAAGTATTATATCTAAAGTTATGAAGAATTTAATGGAAAAAATGTTTTGGGAAAGATAATAAATGAAAATGGCTAAAAAATGGCTAAAAATGCATGGCTAAAAAATACATAAAACTTATTGGCTAAACCTAATTCTATTCTTAGAGTTGAACTCTGATCGTGGGGATGAAGAGTACACAACTGGGAGCACCAAAAAGCTTCCCTTGTGAGTAAACGCCTATCAATGTGATCTTCACATTCATTAACAATTTTTTCGATAACAATGAATTCAAAGTCAGACATCTGGTGTTCAACCCTATTGAAATGCACGGCTAATTCGCACGTAGTCTTGTTAGTAAGCATAGCCGATTTGTGATTCCGAAATCTGACCTTGAATTCATTGGATGTTGAACCCACATACTGAACCTTACACTTCTTGCAAGTGGCCAAATAAATCACGTTTTTAGATTTGCAACCAAGATGTTGCCTAATAGTGTAATAACGATCTGTACGAGCGCTGTAAAAAATCTTATCCTCCTTTAAAAAGTTCTTACATAAATCATATTTTTTGCTACATTTAAAACAACCTGTAGCAGAATGGTCGTTGTTCGTATAATTAGATCCCTTGGGTCCCGCTAGGAGTTCTTTGATGGTTTTGGCCCTTCTATAAGATGGAATGATTGACCCTTTGGGAAAAATCTGTGCTAATGTCGGTGAATCAAATTAAATGGCTATACGACTTAATAATTTTACCAATGTTGGGCAAATGAGGGTTAAAATTATATATATATATATATATATATATATATATATATATATATATATATATATATATATATATATATATATATATATATATATATATATATACATAAATAGACGCTTCTTTAGAGCCTAGCGAAGACATATAGATAGTTTTTATGGCAATTGTAAGGGATTTTCAAGTCAATTAAAGGATAGCATATTTTTGTTGCGTAAACATCATTAATTGTTCCAAATGGCATGTGTATACCTTCGGCCGTTAACTTGTTTTTCCCTCTCAAAAATTCCTCCAGAACCTACTTTTTGCGTGGAATAAGCTTTTAGAATGATGTTATCGTCTTCTGAGAGGATACTCTCCAATTCTGAGCAATTCGTAAACAAATATCTATCACAACGGTCCATCGCTTAACGCAATGCCTCAGGTTTCCTGAGTCTGCCGAAATTCCGTTGACCTTTGGTAATTAGTAATAATAGTTTATTAAGAACCCTCATGCAGTAAAGAAACTGAATTAACAAGCTAAGAATTACAAGTGTAAAACTAATAATAATAAAATTAACAACTATTAATTACAATAATAACAACAGCATCATCAATTAATAATACTAATTGAAACATCTAAACGTGAAGAAGTTCAAGACCGCGTTCTGACCCTCCCTGCATTTGTTTCAGGTAGTCCCTGGTTTAATTTCCTGGCGCACTTGTAAAATAGGCAACTGGTTTGCTTCCCGCCAGTTGGGATTCTTAACAATTGTGTATGTTCAATGCTCGGAGATATTAGCTACTAGCTACTCTGAAATACGACAGTAAACAAGTTGATTGTTGTTGTTGTTGTTGTTGTATCCACTCTATTCTATTGTCCAAGCTATTTAATTCACCTAATTGTATATGATTCGGCTTCAGGGTAGATCATGTAGAGTGCCCTTTTTTGAACTCGCTCTATGGCATCGGAAAGGTAGGCGGGAATGGCCTGCCAAACTGGGACAGCGCAATCTAGGACAGGGCACACCGTACTTAGACATTTCTTCAGGATGTCGGCTTGACACACCCCGATCACATCGCTAAAACAAATCATAAAATATTCACCGGTCGATCTCATTGAAATTTGAAACGGCGACCGCCAAAGAATGGAGAAAGGATCTTTGCTATTGATAAAAAAAAAAAAAAAAAAAAAAAAATTCCTGTGTTTTGCACGAGAATGCGACGAAGAGGTAAATGCGACTTTTCCCTTTATGCTTAAGTGATGTTTATGATTATGCAAATTTTGACAGATAATAGTAAATTACTAAAAAAATCTACTAAAAGATCGTTAAATAATATTTATTTTGAGCATTTATTTGAACATAAAAGAAGCAACACATAGCGAGAAATAATATTTTAAGTGAATATTTTGAAAAAAGTCATTTACATTTCATAAATGAGGTGTCTCATACAGACTTTGATTGTTGAGCATTGCACATTGTATCCTATTTATTCTGTTATTACATTAACTAGAGTGAATTACATGGAATTTTTTCCCTGAAAAAAATCGAATCTGTAAACTGCAAAAAAAATATTTCCCATGTGAATCTGACGACAAAAGGTCGAAAATTTTTACTCGGAATTTTAATTATTGCTGGTTTTCACTCACTTGATTAACAGCCATGTTTTTCAACGAAAACAAAAGGAAGCGTTTGCATAATAATAGAGTTAAATTCCCGGAGGATTTGGTCGGGGCACCAACATGGCCGCCTTTTCTTTGTTTAGGGGCACCAACATGGCGGTCGTGACGTCATGTGAAAACCGAGAATAGTCTTTTGACGTCTTCGTGAGTGTTCGGAAATGTTTAAATAGTCGGAAATTGTCGGAAATGGCCGAAAACTCCTTGATATACTAAACAAAGTATAGCAAAGTATATTGACCTTTTTGGGGCCGTTCTTGTTTATTTCTGGAAAAACAAAAATTACTGTTACAGTGATTTTTTTTTGTTAGGGTTAAAATCTAACAAGAAGGTTGGTTTAAAAAAAAAAAAACTTTGGTTATAAAACTTAACGCTATAAAATCGTCGTTTCGATGTCAACGTGACACCATTGTCAAGATATAAAGTTGAGTGGAATGAAAAAGCTAATACATACAATGCTACACAGAGCACATCTTTTCTCTTCCTCAATGATGCTTTCGCTCAAGAATGTCAAAAACTTGCGCAGTTATTTCTTGATCTTAAATACCCTGAAAGCTTAATCAAATCAATAATCAAGAAATTTATGGACGATCTTTAGAAAAAACCCACAGCCAGTGAAAAACCACAAGTCACGCGCATTGTGCTGCCATTCAAATGTCAGCGATCAGCCGATACTGTAAGACGCCAGACATCAGAACTATCTTCAAAGATTAGCGTGCAGTTATCCCCCGTATTTACCAGTCGCAAATTAAACGATGATTTGAAACCTACGGAACAAAAAGCTGCCATGGCAAACAAACAGAAAGTCGTCTACCATTTCCAATGTGACCAGTGCGAGGCTGGTTATGTGGGCTATACAAGCCGATACCTACACCAAAGAGTCGACGAACATGGGGCAAGATCTCCATTGGCGAGCACATGCGGACACATGGCAGTGACATTTCCAGCCTTTCGAGTCTTTTCAGTATTTTAAGGTAGTGCAAAAATAAGTGGGACTGCCTTATGTTTGAGAGGCTATTCATAAACAAACAAAAAGTCTGCATTAGCTCAAAGCTGTTAGAATATATTTTTTTTTTACATCGCTTCCCTTCGTGATATTATCGTTTCTGCTTCATTTTTCATTTTATTAGCATATTTTTTCCCTTAAATTCGTTCCACTTACCTGTATATCTTGATAATGGTGTCACGTCGACATCGAAACGTCGATTTTATAGTGTTAAAATGTCTAAAATTTAACTGTTTCGTGTTACAGAGCCAAAAAGTTAAGTGTTATCGAGATATCCCCATTCTGATCCTCGATCATGAGCCAATGGACACCTTTTTTTTATTTAGTCGCAGTTTTTTAAAATTATTATTTAGTTCCTTTACTCCTGCAAAGTGTAAGCTTTTATTTATTCAGAAGGAATCTATTTAACTTACGAAGAACCAGCGTGCATTCCACATGACCTCCACGCCGAAGATACGCCAAGGGTTTTTAAATTCCACTTCAAGTGTCTCTTATGAGTGAAGCGGCTTAAGCAGTCCAACGCTGAAAAATGCTAACGCCACCAAGTTTGCCGGGCTTTATGTTAAAAACACTGTACTAAGAAATTCTTCGTTGAAAAAACAACAACAAAAAAAAAATGTACAAGAAAACTTACATCTTTTATCGAAATATACTGTTTGAACAAAAAAGGGTAAAAATCCCTGAAACAATCTCCAAATATTCCGATTACACGCCAGTACGCCGCAAAATTCTAAAAAACCACGCCAAAGATCTTTGGTGTAACCTACACTGAATGCACCCTGAAAAATGAAATCCTGAAAATATACTTGTTTAGCCACCATTATTGAAACCGTATTGAATACTCAACGAAAATATTTTAATTTTCCATGTGACTTTATATACATTACCGCATTTTATAATGCAAAAGTGATTTCTGGAAGGAAGACTACAAAATTATCCAGGTGATTTTCTAGAATTCATATACCGTAAAACTGTGACCGAAATCATTAAACGTTTTGCGTTGTTCCAGCTAGTAAAAAGCCAGTGAATAATATTTGTCAGGAAATACATTATTGCCTCAGGAGAAGAAAGGATCACATGTAATCATCCTCGACATGTTCCCCAGACCCCTGAATAACCTCTGCTTTCATTGTTTCTTTCTTAAAGTAATATCATGTAAAC
>OX421454.1:14609422-14634422 GCA_949126865.1 Montipora capitata | reverse complement strand
GTCATAAGTTTACCATGCGGAAAAAATAAATAAATAAAAAATTCTGCAGGGTGACTATCTACGCTAGGAGAACACTTTTTCGGTTACTAAGTAACCTGACATTTTTAAAAGTAAGGGAGACTAGTTTGTTGTTTCATTTTCCCAGCAAAAAAGTATAGCTGTCTTCCCTTCTCCAGAACAGATAAAACTGCCTAGTTTCAATTTGTTACCTTTAAAACACTAAACAGAAAAGTTTACATTGTAGCTTTGGCGATCACACGAGGACTAGTGTTTCGATAACCTCAGAGCTAACCGGAGCGCTTTTCAGGGCGACAAGAGTGCTATTTAGGCTAACTGGAATGCTGATAACTAAATGCTAACCGGAGAGCTTTATAATTTTTAGGCGTAATCTACAATTTGAAAAAAAAATTGACTGCCGGTCATTTCGTGCTTTTAACTCCTTGACCGGTTACCGGCCATATGGCCACTGTGACACCGGTTATCGAATTTTAATATAGGAAATAAGTAGGCAGCATATCAAAATCTCAGTTCTCGTGTTCTCCCAAATTTTTACCTTTGCCCGATGGGCCTGAGGGTCAGATCCTGACCCTGGCGTTTGCATGAAAAGTGAGATTTAAGTCCAAGGTAACCAGAGATTTTTTCTTCTCGCCGCTTCACGTCTCGTCTTAGCCTCTGGGACCAAAGTGTGCTTTAATATGCATTTGGAAAGTGAACAGCATTGTGTGGAACTGAATTGTCAGTATTATTTACTATCACCTGAGAGAGAGAGAGAGAGAGAGAGAGAGAGAGAGAGAGAGAGAGAGAGAGGAGAGAGAGAGAGAGAGAGAGGAGAGAGAGAGAGAGAGAGAGAGAGAGAGAGAGAGAGAGAGAGAGAGAGAGAGAGAGAGAGAGAAGAGAGAGAAGAGAGAGAGAGAGAGAGAGAGAGAGAGAGAGAGAGAGAGAGAGAGAGAGAGAGAGAGAGAGAGAGAGAGAGAGAGAGAGAGAGAGAGAGAGAGAGAGAGAGAGAGAGAGACTTAACGCCTCTTCAACTTATAACTGTTGTTGAGTGTAGACTTGCAACATCACAGAAAATCTTATCGTCAGCCTCTGAAGATGACTGGGCCTATATCCAGAGCGAAAATATTTCTCCGCAACTCACGAAAGCATGTTTTCAGTGGTAAAGAAATCGTATAAGCAAAACATCTTATTAACATTCTGAATTAAATTAAAACAACACGCTACCTAGGCGTTCAAGTGGGATGCACTGATCAAAGCAGGCAACAGGCAGCGGAAGTGGTTGGGAAGGTTTTAGAAGGCCAAAACTATTTTAACGAAACCTCACGTGAGCCTACTTGATAATTAACATTTTTTTTCTCAACAAGACTTAGTCTTATACAAATTTACCCTGAATATAACAACAATGTGTAATACTTACGCGAACCTACTGGTACAAGCATACTCGTGGCGCTCATAACATAGGCTGAATGCACCTTTTTAAATCCATATGGAGACTTTGGGTTGAGGATTTTCCCGTGCGGGTATCGATCCCCGCAGAAGTAGGGTTAGAACACCGCCACTTATTGCACCTCCACCTAGTCCCAAACAAATCTCGATGTCGTGGGCACATTGTTATATTTAAATGAGGCTCTTCTGTCTCAAAAATGCCTGAGATAAAAATGCCGATTTAATTTTTAAAAATGTCCAAATAAAAAATCGTTTTCGAGGATTTGTAATGTCTAAAAGGAAACCACCTACCTGTTCGAGTTAGTAATAGCTTTGATTCACTGTCTTTGCTACACTCGCCGATTGCAATGAAATGTAAACAACTAGAGACTCTACAACAATGCACGAAAGGTTTCTTCGCATCAAAAGGTAGATTTAGAACTAGTATTTCTAGCACGCACTTCAGGCTTACACCTCAAAACGCTAACACGTAAAAAAGGATTGCATTTTATTGACCTTTGCCAAGGCCATGCTTCACTCAATCTTGTTCTTACATCATATCCCGGTTCTGTTCCGGAATGTTACTTCTGTCAATTTGTTTGCTGCCAAGTGCTGACAAATTTCGAGTAAAAAAGGGTATCATATGTCCAGCTAGCTACATATATTACAGTACCAAACACAACGATAGAGTGGAGGATTATCTTGATCACACAGATAATGAATGTATGTTATGCGTATGTTGGGGGTTGCGATCGAGTCTGGACTGAAAACAAGGGCGGTGTGTGTTGATCGAAGTTCAAAAGCATCAAAACTATATAAAATTATTCTGCAAGCCTCTTAAGTAATTTTGCGAAGGTTTTCTTCAATATTTCTCTCCATGAAAACGGTTGCAATTTACTTTGCGTAGCCAGCCGGCGGTTTGTGTCATGAATTCAGTGGGAGATTCTTGTCAAACTACTCTTCATATTTTGATCTCTCGGCGGAGTAATTTTTCATCTCCGCCAGAAATATCTTAACACAGTATGCCCAAACTCGATGTACCAATTGGGTTTCTGTAGTGTGGAATGTGGGTGAAATTTGCGATTTTCTGAAATGCCTGAAACTGGTTTTCTTCTAACAGCCATAACATTCTCATTTCAACAGTTCATCCAAATTTTATTACATTGTTATAAAGAGCTTAAGTGTGTTCATGTTTTGTTTCTGTTTCATAGACAGACGACGCTGCGTCTTACCGTACGAGTGAGTTAAAAATGTGTTATTTTCCGCCATGCAATTTCACCATTTGAAGGAGGCCAACATGCCGTGTTTTCAAACTTTCCCCAATTTCGCAAAAGATAAAAAGCTGTTGAAACCTTTTAATGCTATTTTTGAAAATACTTCACTATAAAGGTGACTTGGGAGAAATATAAAGAAATTTGAAAGTTCACGACTGACGCCCAATTCTCCATAACTTCAGACATCGGCTCTTAAGTTTCCTTTAATGAGCAGCTCTATGAATTTAAGTCCTTACTCACGAGTTTGACTTCTGTGTTCCCCGGGGATTTTCAACAAGGTTATGAAACATCCCCTTGCGGTCCATAGGCATAAGGGACTTTCTGTGAGTTTGTTTCTCTGGTAGTTGGTTTTTTTGTTGCAGGGAAAGGATGTTCTTGGTTGCTTTCACACTATGTGAGAGTCAGTCCTATTACCATTAAAACTGTTTTGACCCCAACAAAGGGAATCACTTTCTTGGTTCTCACTCTAGATTATAACTTAATGAGGGTGTAACTATCCGATAAAATGAAAGGGAAGCTGAAACTCTTGTGTTAGAAGCTTTCAGTGAGAAGGAGTTTACTATTCACTTTGTTGTTTGTTGTTCAGGTTATTGGTATCTTCACTACTAGGGGTCCAATTTAGGAAAAGGAAAGCAAAAAGGAAAGAGACTTTATTTATGTGTCGATTTTTTCTAGCGCTGGAGCACTAATTGGGGACACTGTAAACTGAAATTAACAATTAACGTAAATCAAGTCAAATGTTGGTTTTTGAAGAGAAGGGAAAACCCGGAGTACCCGGAGAAAAACCTCTCGGTGCAGAGTAGAGAACCAACAAATTCAACCCACATATGACGCCGAGGCTGGGAATCAAACACGGGCCACATTGGTGGGAGGCGAGTGCTCTCACCACTGCGCCATCCCTTTAAATTACCGTTATTTAAGAAGGGATAAATTTCTAGCTTTGGCCTATAATACAGGGGACTATCATGCCCTTGTGTCCTTATTTTGCTCAGCTAGGGCACTGAGTTACAAATTTGTGTTGAGAATGTCCACCAGGTGTTTCGTTACATTGGTCATCCACTAGCGGTTTATATTTTTCAAACTAATGCGAGTGGTAGTGGCTGGGGCATTACATGTGCAACTTAAGTTTCTTGCAGTCTCGGGAGCAGGGATCCCTGCACAGTAATTCTAATTCCCAAATGTTGGGGTAAGATAGAGGCCGACCAGGCCAACACCATCCTAGTGACGCCAGCATGGGCCATTTAGGCTTGGTATACTCGAGTACTACCAATGATGGGTCAGTGGCCTTTGGTCTGGACTCCAGGGCCCAGTTCCTCAAAAGCCGATTAACGCTAATCTTAGATCAAAAATTAACCAAGCAGTTTATTTCTCTACTCCCAAATGCTGTTCAACGCAGATTTTCGGCAGAACTTTACATGAGAAGACGTGAATCTTGAAAAACAAAAATAAGCAAAAGAAACTTTCACCAAAAAGTTGAAAACGTGAAACAAAAGTTAACGCTAATCCTGGATTAAGTTAATCGGCTTTCGAGGAACCGGGCCCAGGCAGCCAGCTGCTGGTCCAACCGTCTGCCAATAGCACGCACAGAGTGCAAAATCAGCTCAAGCTGGTTGCATGGCCCATTCCTTATCTGGGTATTCTATCAGAACTGACGCGTTCCTACAGCGTTAATCCTTTGAAGTTGCCTGTATTCTGTAGTCAGGGGGAGTTCCCTCCACTCTCCCCAGGTCTAGCCCTTGTTTTTAGAATTCTTATATAGGGAAGAAATCAGAGCCTTGTTGGCGGTCGAAAGAAAGGGTCTTTTGTTCCTGTGGTTGGCAGGTTTGAATAACAAGAGCAATGTTTGTAAACAGAAAACTTCCCTATACCGAGTTTCCCAATATGTCATTCGGCACTGATCACTGCTAGATCAGTTTTCTCTCATATCATTAGCGCGGAGAATACCTTAGTTGGCCAACATCCAGTTGTTCATCGTTTCTTGAAGGGTGCCTTTGGGAGTAAGCCACCTTCAAATAGATATTACGGTATGCAGGATGTGCAGTAAGGGCTGCAATTTGGGAGACTCGCACTGTCAGCAACAATACTTTGCTACAACCTAATATAAGCGATAGTTACCTGGAAAAGTCTCACGATGTTTGTGCGTGTGTGTGTTTCTCGGCAGTCATATTAGCAATGCTAACACTGTTAGGAGCGTTTGGAGCTATAGCTAAACTTTGTTCATTGGTTGTTTAGAAGTATTTGATCGTCTACACGTAAGTTGTAGAGTAAGTTGGAGTTGGTCGGGTTGGTGTTTTGGGCCCCTCATAGTGTCCTCACATGCTTTGAAGGCTTCATATCAGTACCGGAAGTTACGGTTTACGAGATAGAATTGGACAGTTAAACGAGACACCTGAAAATTGAAGTTTGACTTGAATTGTATCTCATAAAGAGTGGTAACCGAAGGTGTCTGGCATGCCCATCTCTCCCTCCCTAGGCCTGTGCTTGTTTCGAGCTCTCAGGCCCTGGTTACTATTCCTCTTTATGGAATTGCTTTCTGTGTTTAAATGTTCCTCCACTATGAGGTGGAGAATTTGAAACAATGATTGTGAAGTCACTCCGAGCAGACTAGGTTCGTTCTTCATGTCAGACACTTTCGGTCAGTACTCTTTATGAGATAGAATTCAAGTCAAACTTCAACTTACAGGTAAGTCTCGTATAAATTTCCAATTCTGTATGGTGTAAATTTACGTGACTTCAGTGTGTGCATACAGCTGCAATGAACCTTACGCCATTTCGGTGTTCATAAACTCCAAATCTGTGTAAAGAACTCCATTTTTCATGTAGAATTACCTGTACCAAATGTACCTGCAACACCGGTATAGGTTTCAGATACATTTAAGGGGCAGTGTCACATATTACTTGCGCGTCAAGGCCATAGAAGAGAGTACGAATGGAAATAAGTGACAGCTTACAAACGGCCCAAATTATAACCAAACTCTTGCGAACAAAAAAAAAAGCCTTAAATATTACAACTGATGTTTAAAGTACTGTTCAAAACACGGACAACAGGACTTTATCAAATTTCTCAAATTCGTATTTGATTTGATGTGGACTTTTAGATTCGATAAAAACCGCACTTGCAGCTTGGAGTGGCTTTCAAACTTTATTTCTTAAGTATTACTGATGGATCTATATTTCTTTAACGTGAAGATTACAAGAAGTCAATACAAAATTGGCAAAAGAATAATAACAAAAAATAATGACAAACTAAAGATGCGTACTAATTATTTGGGGTGTTTGTGAGACATGCTGGTAGTAGAAGAGGTCAAGCTTCCCTATAAATCGTAGTCCTAGAACTCTAAGACTCAGCTGTGCAGCCAGCCAAAAGACGTTTTCATCATGGTTAAAATGCGTAAAAGGGGAAGAAAATATTCGAGGAAAGTGTCTGAAAAAAAAAAAGTGTAATTGTATTATTTGTTGAAAATTGAAAATAGCCTAATGAATTAACGTTCGTCCTGGTTTGATTGTGTAGTCGGTCTCACATTTGAAGTCGTCAACGCTTTGCCTCTGGAAGAAAAGTATTGTACACAAAAAAAATAATAATAAGGTAATTGAAGTCGTGTCTTTTTTTCTTTTTTTTTTTGGTCACAACAGGACAAGCTCTAATTATTATTATTTTTTTTTTCAAGCTGCTAATGACCATGAGAATGGTCTTCCAGCTCTTCTCTTGTTTTAAAGACGTTGCTCGATACATGTAGCCATCAAGTGACAAAATCATAGCTAAAATCAACAGAGTTTCTTTGAACTTTGGTGAAGCTTGGAGTTCGCCGTTTGGTTACAAAGGCAATACCTCTGGGACCTCTGAGGTTTTTCAGTTATGCGCTCTACCTTAATAAGTACTTGAACCTGTCGTTGAACGTGTGTTCTTTTACAGGAACATTTATTTCAAGAGATTCCCGTCCTTTGAACAAGAAATAACCACTTCGGACCGCCGTTCATCGTTCAAATATAATTGCAGTATATAATAGTCTTGTGTACCGTTAGTACAAAATATTCCCAATGAAGTTCCTGGTAGTTCGGTTATCTTGCCTATTTGAAGCGACGTTGCAGTTGACAACGCCTCCTTAATTCTTATAGTACATTTACTCACCTGCCCCACACTGAATTAACGATGACATTTTCACACTTGTGCGCAGCAACATTTCTCCGCATCATTAGGAACATCACATTCTGCTCCGTTTTCACAAGGCGTCCTGTTACACACGTTTGGACCATCAACGGCAGGCCTCAGTCGGTAAACAAAGTTTGTAAATGCTGCACCCACCTCTCCCACACACTTTTCTGCAGGTGCCTTTCCGTATTGGTCGTACCTTGTAGTGATATTTACATCCGTGAAACAATTACCAAAGTTTTGCACAGCAAAGTATTCGTAGTCCGTGTCACGTGCGAGATGTGCGCATTTTATGACCGCCGCACGTGGGTCTGACGAGTTGAATGAAGATCTGAAACCTGCGAACTTATTCCTCAGGAGACGATTCCGCTTTTTGTCTACAAAGCATCCAAGCGGAACGATTTTTGGAAGCAGTTCTACATGTAAAATGGAGAGAAACGATGATCAGAAGCTCAAAGTGCTACTTCGACCAAAAACAAATAGACTTTACCTCTATAATTTACTTACTTATTTTTTTGCTATTGCAATAGAAAGTGAAGTTAACTGGGGTATTATATTAGTTTAATCAGACGAGCCCCTTTCCTCTTTATGTAACTTTACACTGAAGCAGAAATTAGAGACAGAAGACCATGAAAATTCAAGCCTAAAAGAGAACTTTAACTCCAACAAAAAAAGTTACTTTAGACTAGAGGAAAGAATGATTAATTAACTTCAAAATCTACTGAATCTTTTTTTCCCTAATCGTTTGTATCCAAAATAAGTTATTTTTGGAGTCACTAAATTTGGTTCTCAAATGTACAGGCGCCAATTAACAGTTTAAAGTGTTATGGTTGCCTTAGTAACGAAAGATCAAAGTGATCCTCGCACTTTTGAAGCAATTTTCAATCACACACACACACACACACACACACACACACACACACACACACACACACAAAACAAGTTCAGGGGCTTCAACCGACTTTTTATTATACAAAAGTTCTTTGTGTCAGAAATTTGTTCTCCTCTCCAGCCCGGTCTCTTTTGCTTGACCGCTTGGTTCCCAACTCGAGAAACGCGATGACACCGAAACGCAGTTCTTTTCTATCGCTTTTTTCTTTCCCTGTCAATGCTTCAACGCTGATTTAAAAAAAAATTTATTAATTAATCAATCGATTAATTATGATTGATTAATTATGATGGAAAATTAAATTGAGAACAGAAAGAGAGGGAAAAAAATAGAATTTTTTTTCCCTGTGAGCCATAGTAGACATTGTTCAAGACCTGTATTTGCGCTTTGAAGCAAAGTCGACTTGAGGCGCATTCAAGTGAGGGGTGTACATCAGGACAGTGGTTTTATAAATTATTCATCAACATTACAAAGATAACATACCAAAGGTGTAGACAGCCATGTATTTGCTGTTTCCAATCCCATTTGGACAGCTTGTGTCCCCCGTTGAACCCTTGAGGTAGTATTCCTTCGTTGCGTTCGGCCCGGACCTGCATACTCCTTTATTTCCCAGAGCGAAAAACGTGTAGTTTTTGTCAAAAGCCAACTCTGCGCATTTACCAATTGCACTTGACATACTGTTTTGCTGCACTTCATCCTTAAACACGCCTAGGTAGTCTTTCAGAGCATCGTTTGAAGCAACAAAGCAGCCAATTTTTCTATATGATGGAACTTGCAATGGAAAAAATAATAAACGACATTACTTCTTGTAAATACACGAATAAAAGATACATCGGTCCTTGATGGTAAAAAGCTCTCATCTCGTAAGCTATGATTAATTCGATTTAGATTCGTTTGAAACGTTGAGTTGAGGAATCCACAGAAGTCGGTAGACACATTGCACCATTCAAGGAAACAATTACACTGGGTACTAAATTACTGAATCGTAAAGCCGACAAAGTAGATGAATCTAATCATCAGGTTGGTATTACGCGTGACCTCCTTTTTTCTCTCGCTAATTTTCAGCTATTCCAATGGAAAATAATTTTAATAGCTGCTGTAGGTATCTTTAGCGTCCAGTCTCGCAAAGGAAGCTGTGAAAAGTATTCACGTAATTAATTCATCCCGCTTTGACAAACACCGAGCTACCAAAAAAATTTTGCCGCGTTAACTTCAATAGAATTGATAGAATTTAGTTCATGTAAGGGCACTGTGAAAAGCGCATTTAGAGCCCGAACCATTTTTCCCACCTGGCGGTCATGCCGCGTACCGTCACGAGAGAATGAAAACCTTTCTTTTGCCCAATTGAAATTCAATATGGAACTTATTTACTGTTCTGAATATTTAACTTTTTCCCCGGCCAGCACAGCTGTCATTCGAAAAAAACAAACATGCCAGCTGATAATGTTCTATTAACTTACCTTGACAATTTTTTCCATTGTAGTCCTGTTCACAATAGCAATGATATGACGAAATATCCTGGACATCGTTACTACAAGTGCCTCCGTTCACACATGGATTACTATCACAGGGAAAGATTTGAACTGCAAATAAAAGAAGAAACAATTAGAGAGAGTCATAAGAGCATGGGGTTTGCGGCGAAAGGCAAATGTCACCGATGCAGCACCGCAGCTTATTTAGCAACTAAAACCTTCATGGAATGGCAAAACCGGCAGAGGTCAAACTTTTTTAGATTGTAGATTGGACTGTTTTAAGATGTATTTCATGTTTAAAAATCCCTTTTTGATTGATGATATTTCGAAAAGAAAATCTTAAGATTCGGGGTGTAACTAATATAAATAAGTATTTGATTTGTTTCACCTTCTTTTTTTCAGTATATATCTTAACGAAAGAAAACATAACCAATGACGTCAGCAAAAGTTTCCCTACAAAGCCTCCATTAACTCAACTGAATAAGGACAAGAAGAGGGTGAGCTATTATCTGGATATCATACAAGCAAGTTACCTTCACAGTTTTTGCCTTGAAACCAGTCCCCGCAGTCACAAACGTATTCAGCTGGGCTGTCAGTGTTGCTCAAACATTTTTGACCATTCTGACACGGATTATTCTTGTCACATATCGTTTGGGGAACTGGAAAGGACAACAACAAAAAAAAAAAGTCGTAAGACTAATCTTGAATGAAAACAATTTTTCTTTAGGTCACACGACAACGAACGACAAACATAACAGTAGGTTATCTTTAAATTTTACTCCTGGCGGCGCCCGACTCCCTCCGTTAGAATAACATGGTCATGCTTATATATGGGCAATTCATATATGGCATACAAATAAAGAGAGAACTGTGGAATGTGGAGTACTGAATTCGGTTTGCGACCATCTCTCTTCATGACCTAAGAATGAATTGCATTTAATGTGAAAACTGGCTTATTCAAAACAATTATCATCGAACCTTAAGTGAAGGTGGCTGGTTTATGGGGATTTTTCAATGTGAACTACACGCGTTATCTACGTACCTTCACAATTTGTTCCATTGAACCAGCTTGTACATTTGCACGAATAGTGGGAGATGTCATTTGGATCGTTGAAACAAGTTGCTCCATTTTGGCACGGGTTGGTGTCACATGGGAAGAGTTGATCTGTAGAAATAAACAACATTAAGACACTGATCTGGGACTATAAAAAAAATATATTTTTTTTTACTCTCAGTAAGCAAAAGATAGAACGACACACAAACAAACAAAAACATGTGGGCGGATTGGTTAGTCTAACAAACACAGACGGGAACGAATTTTTGTTGGCTTACCAAACATCTGCAACGCAAGTAAACATTTTGTCTAAACTTTGGCTTAGATTTTAAGAGGTAGCAAGTACTAAATAGCAAGTAGCAAGTACTAAGTGCAAATTCACAAACTAAGACAAAGAAGCTAATCAGGTCTTTTGGGCTAAAGTGGGGCTTTAGTGTTCGCGTGAATTAGCTTAAATGATTCAGGCTAAAACTGAGGGCAAAAAAATCCATTGAACACATGAAGCAAATAAGCATCAGCTGTACTTACTTTCACAATTATCCCCAGTAAACCAGTCTCCGCACTCACAGTAGTACCTCTGTGGATTGTGGAAATGAACTACGCACGTTCTTTTGTTCTTGCACGGCAGAGTTTCACATACGTTTGGCCCATCAATCGCAGGCCTCAGCCGATACACAAAGTTCGTATATGCCGCACTCACACCTCCCACGCACTTGTCTGCAGGTGCTTCACCGTATCGGTCAAAATTTTCGGTTATATTTTTACCCGTGTAACAGTCGCCAAAGTTCTGTACAGCAAAGTACTCGTAGTCCATATCACGAGCTAGATGAGTGCATTTGATGACGGTCGCAAATGGATCTCAAGAACTGAACGGAGATTCAAATTTTGCGAACTTATTCCTCAGCAGCCGATTCCACTTTTTGTCGATAAAGCATCCCAGTGGCACGATTTTCGGCACCAGCTCTGAAATGGAGAAAAACATTAGGAGGGACGAAATGGGAGAAGAATCAAGACTACTGGTCTGTCTTGACATATGTATTTAGTGCATGCTTAAAAAAAAAAATATATTAATTCCATTTTAGATTAATTTACAATACATACACTACAGTTCGTATACTTACACCAAACTGACGTCATCAACTTAGTTCAGACAGGAGCCCAAAACTAGGAGCGTTCACTTCATTGCATTTGTGGAACGGTGTTTATGCAGACTCAGTTCTTTTTTTGAATGAGGTTCCCGCGAAACCAGGCCTTTCCAGCTAATCACAAGTCTTGTAGGAGATTATTGTTACCCATGGGAATAGGAATGGTCACTCGTGCAAGCCAAATCGTATTTAAGAAATCGCCTAAGCATAGCATGATCTGTGAAGGCCGAGTATTGGCAATGTAAGCTCCTGGTTCGGAGCAAATTAATCAGCACTCTCTAGTTAGCAGTATCATTTTCTCTAGAATATCCCGTTGGATATCATCAAATGCAAAAAAAAAAAAAAAAAAAAAAAAGCATTCACACCAATGTAAATATTTCATTATCCTATTGCTAAAAGTTAAAATATCATTTGACTTTAGGGAAGTGTGAAGAAAGGTTATTGACAGAATGGATCAGAATGAAAATTAGGTGTGCGCATCTCGTGCTGCAGGCTATAGTCAATATTTCAATCGAAGGAACGAGGACAAGCTTACATCAGAAATCGTCCTGATATTCACAGAAAAAAGGTCCTCTCCTGTCTTTTTTTTTTTTCCTTTTTTTCTTTTTGCTGTCCACCATTCGCAGATCATAGCCTATAACCCATCTATTGGTTCCACCCCGAACCATTGCAATAATTAACTTACCAAACGTGTACACAGCTCCGCGCTTGTATTTACCAATGCCATTAGGACAGTCCGTATCCTTAGCAGGTGTCAGTTTTGGATATTCAGCCAGCGCACTTGGTCCTGATCGGCATATTCCATTGAATCCAAGAACAAAAAACTTGTAGCCTTTATCAAAGGCCAATTCAGCACACGATAAAATTGCATCTTGGGATCTATTAGAGGACACTTCGCCTTTAAAGTTTCCAAGGTCCTCTTGTAAAAAATGCTTTCGGGTAGCAAAGCAAGCAATGACGCTAAAAGTGGGCACTGGGATAGACAAAAAATATTGAAAGAAAAAGAAGAACTATATCCATAGTTGATTCATGGAGATGGTTATGAAATTCGAAAAGTCTTTTTGTTTCTGTATTTTTGGCATTGCCGGTGCAACACACTTTTTTTAGGGGCTGTTTACATAGACGTGGGAAGATCCTAGAAGGCTGATCATCCTAGGGCCATATGTTTTCTGTATTCAGTTTACATGCAAGAGGTCGTACTTGGCCCTAGTGCTAGGATCTTCCTAGTGCTAGGATCTTCCTGGCTGTGAGCTAGGAATATCCTAGCGCTAGGAGGATTCTAGCACCATGTAAACTGCCTTCGCTCGGAAGTTGGCGGTGGCCGGGTGTTCACGGTATTCAGCTGCTAAAGGTCGACAATTTCGTCTGGCGTTCATTCTAATGATTTCGATGACCGCTGAAAATATTCAGGACCGGTTTTGTTTCAAAGATACACCGCCCAAACGAGAGACAGTGGAAAGTAACGACCAATCGATCGACAGCAATGTCGAAAACGCTGCGAGTCAAATACATCCGAATGAGTTGAGAGATTGCCAGGATAAAGATGAAAAGGAAGTTATTAAAGCTATTAAGGAGAGTAGAAGGACCCAAATTACATGTTTGTTGTTCTCGCCCGCAATCTTGCTTCATTTTCCACTTCCACCTAGACAGAAATTTCTGCATGTAAACCAAACGAAAAGTTGTTTCGCCTTCTAGGATCTTCCCAGTGCTAGTATCTTCCTACCTCCATGTAAACAGCCCCTTAGAGAAGGAAACCAATTAAATCTTTTGCTTACATTGTGCGCAACTAATTTTCGAACCCGTGCGAAGCAAAAACAAAGACCGTACATTGTCACGATCAATTTATCATTGATTGCAACAACATTGTTCTCGCTTTGAAGCTTTTTAGGTTTCATAACCAGTTCCTTGATTAATTATTCAATGTCAATTTGAATTGGTAAGGAATGGCCTAGGGATGAATTAATGATATGCAAATATTCATATAAAAAGCAAACAAATACTCCCCATTGTGCACTCTACTCTAGTCCGCGGCAGCGAACAGCTGGCACCCCTCCCCCCTCCCTGTGAGGAAGCTGGGCTTAAAGTCAGAGATCTTCTGAGCCTGGTATGGGCTTGTCCCAGGCCAGAGCGATTCCCCATACTTTATCTACATGTTATGATTAACCATACCCAGAGCAGAATATGACACTATAGTCTGCTTGGGAGAAAAAAACTAAAAAAGAAAAAGTGAAGAGTATAAAAATACTATTCGTTCTGGGTTTGGCCAATAAATATCATTTTATTAGTTGCAGTGCAATTTGCTTGCGGAAAACGATGATCATCTGTTTATTTGAGGGTAGACTGCCACGCAGCCGTTTTCGGGTGAGTCGTATTTCAGCTCTTCTCGGCAAACGCCTGATTAACTTGAAAGCAAAATTCGTTTCCCGCAATTTAGCCAATCACATTTTCCCCACTGAATCCTGGATGGTGACGTCACACGTGGAACGATTTTATCGCCAAACTGAAGTAAATAACACAACGGACTTCTTTTTTTGTCCATAGTTTGACAATGACTGGATTGCAATTGGCCAGGACGCCTCGCAAGTCATGCAAACTGTGGTAAACTTAAGGAATTTTGCTTTCGGGTAAGCAAGCGATTGTAGGGAGAACGTAAAATACGACTTCCCTAAAAACAACTGCGCTGGTGGGAGGCTGATTTGGGGATCGCAGGAGGATGGACTCGATTCAACCGAGGCTTCATGACATTGCAAGTGATAGATCAGAAAACTATACCTTGGCAGTTTTTCCCACTGTATCCTTGCTGGCAATGGCAATGGTATAAAGATACGTCTCGACCATCATTGGAGCAAGTGGCTCGATTAACACAAGGGCTGCTGTCACAAGGGAATATCCGAACTAAAAGATAAATTCCGTTAATTAAAAAACTCTTCCCTTTTTGACACGTGGAAGATTCCATTTCATTACATAATGGCGAATTAATAGCCCGTTTTGGTGCGCCAATCTTCGCCAAAAGATACTAAAAAGGTATATTCTTTTACTGCTAAAGAAGTACACGGAAACGTTCTTTATGTTACGGAGCTACCCCATTTGAAGTTTTTGGGTATGATATTTTTGCAAGCAATTTGTTTTCCTTTGGTCCATGAGGATGATTGTTGCTGATTAGAGAGAGAAGCTCTCGAGCTATCAAAAAGCAAGATATATTTGGGGTCGAACTTCTTCGTTCCACCCAGGGATAGTGACTGGTATCACTCTAATAAACCACTCAGTACGCAAAAGAAATGTTTTTCCTCTTCATCTGTCCAAGATTGTGCATATCTAAGACCGTCTGATAATGTAAAAGGGGTAATAAGTATACAGAGCCGATCATTTGGCTAAACTGTGAACATATAAATATCATGAAATGTTGTTGTGTTTCAAGTAAAAAGCCAATCACGCGCAAGATATATACTTGGCGGAGAATCGACCGTGCGGGGTCGCGGGTTCAAACCATGGCTGGACCAACACTCAGGCTGTGTTTACACGGACGTGGTTCCATTTGTAACCACATTGTTTGCGGTTACGCCTTCTGTCTACACAACACCGATAGAGATTGTTGCCGGAACCGGGTAGATTTGAAAACGCTGCCAAAAGTGGAGCTTTTCCAAAACGATAAGGTTTCATCTGTCGTGTAAACGGCCAAACCACATCGATTTAAATGTGTTTACTATTTTGGGGCTAAATTTCATTGTTTGATAGTAATAATAATAATAATAATAATAATAATAATAATAATAATAATAATAATAATAATAATAATAATAATAATAATAATAATAATGATGATGATGATGATGATGATAATTTGCACGTAGCGCAGCGTTCGCTCACTAGTACCATCCATCACTTTGATTCTGAATTCAGTTCGCTTTTTCAATTTTCTTGCATTTTGCTGTCGGTCAATCGAGAAGCACCACAGGCAGAGGTTACTTGAAATGTTAATGGCGGTACGCTCCACCAAAGTGATGAAGAAAAAAACAAACGAAGCGACGTTTCTGGACTCGACGTGAACAAACTCTCATTTATTACTATTTTTTTTTTTAAAAAACGCTCAGATTAAGGTTTATACAGCCAATTGTCGAAGCCGGAGGCTTATATGGTAAAGATCATACAGGAGATCAAGTGAACTGCCAGATGGCAAACAGAAAAAAAAAAAAAAAAAAGACTATACAAATGATTATACAATTTAGGATACTCAACTAACCTAAAGCTTATTATTATATCTTATGAGAAAGAGTTCGAAGGCATTATGACAAGAATTATGGTTCATGATTAGTTGGAATGATATTCCTATCTCACCAAGCCATTCTCTCAATCTTACAAGCTATAAACGTAAACCTAGAGATTATTTCCAGTCCTTATAAACTACCACACACTTTTCGTTATTCAGGGATCCTGTATCGTTAAAGAGAAATAGACTCAGTATTCATGAGTATAGAGATATGTTTTCTTTCTGCCTTGTACGTAAACGGTATTGATGACAATCAGAATTCAGTTTGAAAAGAGACAAGAGAGGAATAGTCAAGCGCTTCCGCAAATGAAGGAAAACGAAACGAGAGATTTGGTACTTACAAATACTGAATATACTTAGAGTGTTTAAAGTAATTCCCTTGTTTTGCACTACGCATCTCACACCGACACATAACATTGCGACTTCGGAGATGGCGGGGTTTCACGCCATATCTGAAGAGAAGCAACAAAGATCGTTTTTGCTGTTCAAGAGCTTTTTAAGTGCAATCATGATAACTCTTCTCGGTTGAGGTGTTGTTTTGGAACTCGCCCCAGTCCTTTCGTGGAAAATGATCATTTTGAAGCCGAAATTGCCGCTTTGTCATCCATTTATCATCGCGTTGCGAAGAGACGAGAACGGTGACCCCCATTTTAAATGGTTTTATTTACTTGTAATATGTACACAGAAAACATATTTCAAGGAGACAAAAAAATGGATAGTAGAAGTTGTAGTATTGTCCTATAAATGACGTGAAACTGCATTTGCAGCCTGACACTGAGTGCAAGGTGACACAATTTGCTTACATTCCTTCGCAAGATTGAGCAATTTGAATCACTTTACTTAAAGATTATGGCCCGGAAAAACAAGCAGGTTCAAGTTTTCAGTAATATTCAGTAGCTTTTACTACATAAGAACAATTTTTCGCGAAATTCGGTAAAAAAAAAAAAAAAAATTGACTGAAGGACATACAGTGGGAAAACAAGCTCGGTGACCCCATCTTTTTATTGCATCTGTCCTGTGTATGAATGTCAATTGTGCCACGTTTGAAAAAAATCTTGATAGTACGTCATTTTCATGGAAATTACCTTGATGTGCTAAATAGAGGGTAGGTATGTGCAAGTGGGGGAGGGTAAGTCAAGATTCTTAGGGCTTTCTTTTGGATGCGAGAAATTGGTAGGGTAGGGTAGGTATGTGCACTTGAGGGAGGGTAAGCCAAGATTCTTAGGGCTTTCTCTTGGAGGAGAAAAATTGGTTGTAGATGAGAGAGGTACGTAGAGGCCTAAACAATAGAACAGAACTGCAGGTAGGGGAGTATTAGAGAATTATACAACGTTTATAGAGTATTTGAAAGGAAAAACTGACGGGATGTGGTAATGATCGCAATGGATTTAGCAACTTTGGAGGAAATCGCTTTTATATGTGGTTGCCATGACAGGCTTTGATGGATAATGACACCTAAAAATCTTGTGCTTTCTACTCTTTTTACTCTATTGTTTTCAATGGTTATAGAGAGACCATCAAGTCTCGGAGAGTGAGACAAAATTCTTATCAAGATGCAGTGTTTGTTTTTTAGCTTTGAATCAAGTGGTCAACAGGGAAAGTTCTTTGTGAACGATTTTAATTAATTTTAATTTCAATTTTAATTTCATTGTTAACGATTTTAATTAATTTTAATTAGTTAAACTCGTGTCTGGTGGGACAATTCTGTGGAAGATAATATCTCCCTTGCGTCTGTGATGAGCTCTGCATGATTTAAACACTACGAAATCGATTCCGTGTAAACACTTCCAAACCGCATCGATTTTGACGTCGTAAAACTGTATCGGTGTGAGACGTCGTTTGTGTAAACGCTGCCTCGGGGTCTTGAATAACTGAGGAGAAAGTGCTACATTTACAATTACACCCGCAAATGGTTTGACTTTCGAGTCTTCTGGGATAAGCATTATAAACTGTAGGCCCCATCTCGAGTAATAACCCTAGCTGTTAGAAGGTGGAATTCCCGGTGTTGTCGACCAACCGTGTAATAAGTACGTGCAATATCAATTGGAGCTTTAGTCTGCTGTGCTACTATCACAACCTGGGTTGTGAAACTCCCGATAAAGTTCCAAAGGAGCAAAAAATAACGTTGCGTGGGTTTCATATCTCTCCTGATTTAGCCACGAAGATGATACAGAAACGAAACGAGCTTGCTTCTGACTGAGTCTTACTGCATTCTTCACGTTAATATTGCTCAGTATAATTCAAGGATTTCCTTGTAAACTTAATAAGGTATGTGTCATTTCAATTATCACTGTCATTTATGAGAAGGATATAGCCAGTGTTATTATTCAATTGGGTTTTCAGGCTTTTTAAAAAGGTTTTTTTAAATTATTATTTCTTAATAATTTAGCACATTTCCCCCATCCCTCGCACGAGAAAAGAAAAACAAAAATTAGTAGATAAAAAGACACTTACCTTCACAATCTTTCCCAGTATACCATTTTCCACAATCACAAGAGTAATTCCCTGGATTGTCGAAATTACTAAAGCAAGTTCTTCCGTTGCGGCAAGGGTTGTTGACATCGCATATAGTTTGCTGCACTATTAACAAAAAACCAAACGACCAAGTTATATGACGTTTGGTATTATGACATTACAAAGTAAAGAAATACCCTCCTTTTTTAAAAAGAAATGACCATCTTGATGACAGCAAAAATGATGATGACAAGACCATCACGACTACGATAATGAAGATGATGACGATGATGATGATGCGGATGATGACTAAGATGGCGACGGTAACGATGGTGATGATGCTGCTGTTGAAAATAATGATGAGGAGCAGTAGTACGAAGAAGATGAGGATGCTGATGATGATAGTAATAAAGAACAAGGGAAATGCAAGCATTAAAAATAGGCACGCATTGCGTACGTGTTGTAGTGCAGTAACATGACAAAGTGCTTTATTCCATAACTGTCAACTGAGCTGGGTTTTGTTTTCCAGGAAATTCAAGTTGTCCTTGCGTAATATGTAGCTCTAATAGTGCACAATATTGCTTTGGTATCGTAAATCATTACAGTGCTATGGTAGATGTCTTAGGTAAATATCCCATGAGAAGGTATGTAGTTACTAGTAAAATACGAAACTCAGAAAGATTGGAGAAAACATAAGAAAATCGAGAAATATTGGCTTCGACGCAGACAAAGTTTGCTTCAATTTCTTTCTCGCAGCAAATTTAAGCGCCTTTGCGTCTGACAGCTTTGCACGAAAAAAGTTCACTAAAGTTAAATCTGTCCGGCGGGGATAGTATCTGGATGGGCGACCTGTAAATACACGACTTGCTGCCAGAAACATAGCACCGAAAATTCTACTTTAACGCTGAAAAATGCGAATTAAGCAAGGTACAGATTTTGCTAGCCTGCTATATGAAAAACAAATATTCATACAAAAGTGAAAAAAATATTGGTATACAGTTTTTAGGAAGAGCAGAAGAGAGTTTTGAGAAAGTGTCGCTCAAGAATTAAAAAAAAAAAAAAACCAATAGCCATCGGCAACAAAACTTGCGACATGAAAACAACGGCCCCAAATATAAACAATTACCATCAGCGAAAAGCATTATGGTAAGTTTTTGCTACATTCGATTTTTCTATCGTACTTTTGTCTGCGCAAGTAAATCGCCAAATCGAAAGTGACATCGATTTCAGTGGCAGCCTGTGATCAAGTTAATACCTTGCGTGTTACTACCAACGCACCAAAGAAGGATACATCTGTGACAAAATGACTGCAAGACACGTTAGTTTCGATTTTTTTTTCCTGCAAGGGTTATAAAGTTCGACAAGAAATGTTCTAATTAAACACAAAGATCACAATCGTCTAACTCTCGAGGTTGATCATTGCTTCTGTAAAGTCAAAAATCCACTCTCCTAAACGAGGTTATCCATGTCCAGGTAATTCTATCGTTTTGGAAATAGAAGCTGCTTTGTTATTCATCTGCGTCTGCAATTCCTGCCGATTTTGGGGTTCATCTGTTGAATTTCGTCCAACAGATCTGTTTATTTTCGTGATTCATGCATGTGCTTCGGGCCTATTTGCCAACACGGACTTACACTCATTCACTCACTCACTTGCTCATTCACTGTTACAACCCGGTGACATAGTGTGTAGTGCATAAAGTGCAGAACCACAAAAACCGAGGTAAGAGTGCTTCTCTCTCAATTTGCAATCTTGCTTCAGCACAGTCACAAATGGGCTTATTTTTGATACACTTTACGAGCGGTAAACAAACAAAAGGCCGCTTTTTAACCAATCAGGAGAATTCATGTCACGCGTGACTGCTTCTGTCATGTTTTTTTTCAGGGACTTGACAACTAATTTTCTCGGGAACGGATATTCTAAAAATAGACTTACTTGTGCATGCCATAGGAACACTCCTATCTAATTCTCTCTTGTAAACATGCATTTAATGTACCTTCACATATATCTCCGGCGAACCACTTAGGACAGCCACAGTGGTATTCAGAAATATCGTGTGGGTCGTTGCTACAAGTCCCACCGTTGAGACAAGGTGTGCTGTCACAAGGGTAGAATTGGACTAGAAATTGAGAAAAAGCACTGCATTAAACAAATAAATCAGAACAAACTCTTGTCCTCACAAAAAAAGAATTAGTTTACTTATTCAATTGGTCGCGAGTAGCGAGTAATGATTGTTACACAGACCTTCTTATGGGATGGAGGGGAAGGGGGGGGGGGTACGACGGCTACAAGAAGGCTACTCTGTTCATTAACCTTCACCCTGCTTCAACTATGATTATTTATTTAACTTACTCTCCCTACACATCACTCATCACACGCCTTGCTAACAGAGTAGGGGGTTCCAAAACCAACAGAGTTTACGTTCACATTGGAAAGGTTTGAGTCAGGGCCTACGACACATCATTCATAAGCTAAGGACTAGAATTTTTTTTTTTTCTCGGGCACGGAAAAACAAAATTTAACAGCAAAATTATGTGACTTACGCTCACAATTCTCTCCTGTGAACCATGCAGGGCAACCACATATATACTGAGAAGGATCCACGTCAACATCACTGCTGCAGTACCCGCCATTAAGGCACGGGTCATTCTCGCAGGCACTGAACAAAACTATGCAAGAAAAACCGATTTATAACAAATATTCAGCTGACACTGTTGTCAAGCCTACTGGTCAAACTTTGAACATCCATTTCTTTTGCGATTTGGTAAAGGATCCATGCAAAATTTGCACGAAAGTTGAAATCACACAAAAGGTCAAGTGGATGTTAAGCATATTATATATATATATATTATTATTTTCTTTTTTTTACAAAATGCTCTCGACTTAAGAATCACCACAGAAAACAAGAACATCATTCTAAAAGCTTATTCTGCGCAAAAAGTAGGCTCTGGAGGTAATTTCGAGAGCGGAAATCAAGTTAACGGTACCGGGATTCCAGAGATTATTTTCTCGCTATGAAAAGAGCGACAAAAGAGCGAGTCGCGAGGCGGCAAGTCGCTCTCTTCAAAGCGAGAAAAGTTAACAGCCACATATTAACCCGTTTACACTTTTTGTTTTGATATTTGAAAACAAGGAGTAGACTTCCCCATTGGGGGCTTTTTAGGGCCAGAACAACTACTTTTAAGAATCCCAACTGGGCTATGGGAGATGAACCAGGGACTACCAGGATCAAATTCAACTAGAATGCTTCACGGGTTTTGAGCCTGGGATCTCCCAATTGCAAGGCAAGCGCCCTAACCAGTGCCACGCACTGTCTTCTTTTATCATCAAGAAACAAAATTAACATAACAAGCGTTCTTAAATCAGTCACCTTCACAGTTATGCCCAGTTACCCATTGAGGGCACTGGCAATGATACTTTGACATCTCCGAGTCATCATTGATACAGGTGCCGCCATTGTTACAAGGAAGACGTTCACATGGGCTAATTCGCACTGGAAACAATTGAAAACACTGTCAATAGATTAAAAGACGTGTGGCGTCACCCCTCACTCATCTGGACCTCCATCTGATAATTTAATAGACCATTTCATATGGTCTAGATAAAAGCAGTGAAGAAATTAATTTTAAGAAAAACTCGACACTCCTGAGTTTTACAACAGACATGTTTCGGCAGTTGCCTCTACCATCTTCAGTGTGAAATGAACAATAAATTACAGTGAAATATAAATACCAGAGAAATTACAATAATAATAATAATAATAACAATGACAATAATTAAGACTATGACAATAGTAATTCAAAATAAAACAGAAAGTTTTAAATTAACATGTTTGACCTGTGCGTTAAGTGTTGGTTTGTCCCAAAATATGTGCAACGCCTCTTTGATTTTAAGAGCAAACCGCGAAGATGCCTCATCGATGATGGCAAAATTGTCACGGGAGCATGCAGAGCGACATGCTAAGGAGCTCTTTAGACGCCTGAAAATGTGAGGCCCTGCCCGTTTCCAAGTGTTCCCTTACACGTGTGTTGAAATGTCGGGTGGTCTCACCGCCATAGCAAGCTGCACAGCCTGCACACGAAAATTTATAAACCACACATGATCGGAGTCCATTGGGGATAGGGTCTTTCACACTAAAGAGGCTACGTACTTTGAAAGAGGAAAACGCTAACACAATGTTTCCATAATTACAATAGAAATGTGAAAGTCGACGAATGCGCTTTTGGGCGATGCTAGAAAAATAACCTATGTAGGGTAATTTGAAATAAAAGGTATTGGGCGCTTGTTCACTAGTTGATCTTACAGAGTTGCCTGTTACGTGCTGTGTGACACTGTGGTTAATGATTCTTTCTATTAGCCTAGATGGATACAGGTTTTTCTTTAGCATAAATGTTGGTGACGCGATGTCCTCATTATTAACATGTTTATTTTTAGCTTTACCTCATTTTCATACAAAATTGGGCTAGTCAAGACCCTTGTTGATAGAACTCTCAAGATTTGTAACACCTGGCAAGCGTTTAATGAGGACATCGCGTCACGTTTAGTCTACACATACATGTAGGCTGACTGCGCACCGCTGACCGAGGTGGTTGAGCATCGGGCTGTCACGCGGGAGGTCGTGAATTCGACTCCGGCCAGACCAGGCCGGACTTAGGGCCACAATTTCATTTTCCCATGGCTATTACGTGCTACCCTCATAAAATAAAGGCTTGACAAATTTATACCTTCGCAGTGATCGCCTGTAAACCATTCTTCACAGTTACAAGTATAACTACGATTTTCTGTGACGGCAGACGTACAATTCCCTTGATTTTGACACGGACTAAAATCACATGGGTCTATTTCAACTAAAAAAAAAAAACAGAAAAAAATATACACGGTGTTAATATTTCTAGAAGGTCAGAAAGCTTTTTCAACCAGCGTAGACTTTGTTGTCAAAAAACGCGCACTCGTGGCTCATTTTGACTGCCATGTGGCAAGTTGGAGCACTTAGTCTCTAAATAACTGAGGAAAAACTGCTGTAAATGAAAAGAAGCCAAAGAAAAAGGACGCTTCGGGTGCCTTTAACGGCGGTCGGCTTCTTGCCTTGTCAAGTCTGCTAGGATAAGGACTACAATCCTTTCAAATTTTTAGCAGGTGGAACTTGTTCCCCGACCAAGGCAGTGGTGCAACCCTTGGGCTTCTAGGGTATTATTATTGAAAAACACTCTTTAAAATGTAAATGAACGCTATCATATTCAGCCCAAAGAAGGCATAAAACTTTTTTTTGTATCCCTTTAACAAAAAACGAAACTGTACTTGTGCACGCTGCGAAGGCTGACTGTAGTATGACTTAGCAAACTACGAAGCTAAATCCCACCAACCACTGCCCAGCAAACACGGTTTACCAGGCCTCTGATACGTGCCGGCTAAATAGCAATTTATGCTAATTTACAATTATCACAAATAATTTGATGTTTTCACGCCAAACTTCAGCACAGAGAATCAGAGAATCTTTCAAATCTCTCCAGTTAAGCCATTCGTACTAACTTATTTTTATCGCTATCATTATACTAAGTAAACGCGGTGGAAAATCGAGAAATGCTCAGGATGGTACAAAGTTGTATTTGAGGTGACGTTTTTTCCCGACGTCACCTTCAGACCTTACTTAAGTCCCTATTATATTATTAGCTTTACATACCTTCACAAAAACGACCAGTAAAACCTGTTTGACAATAGCATGGTCCTGGCTCATGGCCAGTGCATACACCACCATTTGAACATGGATTGACTCCACTGCAGATGGTTTCATTGTCACCTGTAGATATTTTAAAACAACCATGAAACGTTTCTCCTTTTTTTTTTTTTAATTATTGACTGAGCAGCCAACGTACCACTGCCTTAGTGACTGAGCGGCTGATTAACCTACTCGCCCACCCTCCTCCAGTATTCTCTCCCTTTCCTCCCTATAGACCATATTCGTATTCTCGGTATTGGACTGGAACTAGCTTGCAATGGAGGCTTGTGCGGGGGAATATATTAGAAAGTATTTGCATTTGAAAAGATTCCCCCGCATTAGCCTCCATTGCAAGCTAGTTCCAGTCCAATACCGAGAATACGAATATGGTCTATTACCCTTTAAAGTAACAAATCAATAGGGAATTAACACCAGGATTCAAAACACCAGAGAGTTGACACTAGTGTAGTGTCAACACAAGTGTTACACTTTGTATCTCTCAAGTGTGACCGCAACCAATGATGTTTTTACAATGACTGCAAAATTCTCGCGCACTCAATAGCTAATTTTTATCGTCAATAAGCGGACAGACACATAAATTTATAATTTATGCGTTTCGAAGAGTGAAACACCGATCTGTCACTTTTTAAGCAACAGAAAGTCTCCCTGTTATTCCCATTATCCAATAAGAGAGCGAGGCAAGTTATAAATTTGGTCGCATCAGATTGAATAAAGTTACTCGAATTTTTGTTCCGCGTTTTTCGCGTTTCGAATTAATTTTCACCCCTCTGCCTTTTTGTTGTTGTCATTCAGTCAGTCAGTCAGTTAGTCAGTCAGTCAGTCAGTCAGTCAGTAAGTAAGTAAGTAAGTGACTGAAGTGAGTGAGTGAGTGAGTGAGCGAGCGAGCAAGCAAGCAAGCAAGCAAGTAAGTAAGTAAGTAAGTAAGTAAGTAAGTAAGTAAGTAAGTGACTGAAGTGAGTGAGTGAGTGAGTGAGTGAGCGAGCGAGCAAGCAAGCAAGTAAGTAAGTAAGTAAGTGACTGAAGTGAGTGAGTGAGTGAGTGAGCGAGCGAGCAAGCAAGCAAGCAAGCAAGCAAGTAAGTAAGTAAGTAAGTAAGTAAGTAAGTAAGCAAGTAAGTAAGTAAGTAAGTGACTGAAGTG
>OX421454.1:14584422-14606922 GCA_949126865.1 Montipora capitata | reverse complement strand
CGCCTTTCTTCATCAGTACTGAAGTTAGAGGACGTTAGGAAGTCAGAGAAGATACCCTACAAGGCCTCTTCGCCAATAAAAGGGAAAACGAAATACTACTACATGTCTAGAAAATGTTTTTCTTCTAGAGATAAGGGCAAACGTACGTTTTGGCCAAAGCGTTTTCAAAATTACTGCGTTTGTGTATTCAACTCAATGACGTTTCCTATAGCTACACAAACAATACATTCTTTTAACAAGTGTTTCATATTACCTCAGTCCAGTTAGAGGCAATAACCCAATCGGCTGGGCAGGACCAAGAAGAACAATTTTCATTCTCGATAACATCAGTGGGTTTATCCGCAGGGCAGGCTGATTCGTTTACTTCTATATACATTCTCGATGAGACCTGCTGATGACAGATGACTTTCCTTGTTCGCCTTCCAAGACCACACGTCTTGGAACATGGAGTCCAGTTTGTAGTGAGCCATCTTTTAAGTGTAATGGACAATAATGAGTTTCAAAGGGTAAATTCGTAACTAACAATTAATTATTGATTTTTATTAGCTACGTACATTCGGAAAGGAAAGGAAAGAAACTTTATTGAAGTGTCTGGTCGTTCTAGAGCTGGAGCGCTAAATTGGGGACACAGTCAACTGAAATCAACAAATAACGCAAATCAAGTCAAATGTTGGTTTATGATGAGAGGGGAAACTGGAGTACCCGGACGAAAAATCTATCGGTGCAGAGCAGAAAACCAACGGACTCAACCCACAGATGACGCCGATTCTGGGAATCGAGCCCGGGAAATATTGGTGGTAGGCGAGTGCTCTCGCCACTGAGCGAGAGGCTATTTCAAAATATTGTTGTCCTTATGCTTTACATTATATATAACCGAAGTGAAACAAGGTACGGTGCCAAGCAATGTCAGTGCCACTTTGAACAATAAGTCATCTCGTTATTGACTTTGAAATAAAGACATCCATATACCTAGGTTTAATTCTGCATCTTATGAAAAGCATCTCCTCAGGAATTTAGGACCATATATAGATGGTCAAAAGAGGGCAATGAGGATGAAGAGAAGCAAAGTTTAAAATATTTCAAATTTAGCCCACGACGTATGAACCTTGTTAAACTATGTGATTTGTAACTTACGAGTTTGCTAAAGATATTAGCACAATATTTTAATACATTTTATACTTAACCAAAATCTGTTTTTTAAATTATTTTCTACAACTTATGTTTTAGACCTATAGATAAAGGAGCTCTTTTCTTTTTTAAAGAAAAAGTCATATTTTTAGTGTCCCGAACTAGCTTATGTTTCTAAATGTATTGACATGTGAATAAAGTTGATTTGATTGCTTGACAACATAACTTTGGCAGAAAAATCAATTCCGAAATCCTGGAAGTCTAACAACATTTCCGTGTGAATAAAATTCCACATTTAACTCCTCTCCAAATTCCCACCTCCTCCTGTCAATGACAGGCAAAGGGATGGCGCAGAGGCGAGACCACTCGCCTCCCACCAACGTGTCTCGGGTTCGATTCCCAGACTTGGCATCACATGTCTCTTTTTTGAGATGGTTTTCTCTGAGTGCTACGGTTTGCCCTCTCCTCAAACACCAATCTATGTTTTAATTTGTTTTGAGTCATCCTCGGAGACCGAGGGGCATCGAGACGAGACGAGAAAATCAACGGCAAAATCGGGACTAAGGTTTAAGTTTTAAGTTTTCAAGTAAAGCAAGAAGAGCCGCTCTTCTCGAATTACTTGAAGACTTAACGCCAGTCCCGATTTTGGCCTGGATTTTCTCGTCCCGTTTTGAGTGACTGCCCCTGGGTCTCCAAAGATGGTTTTGAGTTAAAATCATTTGATTTCCACGTACAGAGTCCCCAAATAGTGCTCCAGCGCGAAATAGACTTGACGCTTAAATATATTATATTATCATTCGATGTATTTTGCCCTTTTTTTTTATTGGCCGAGAGCCCACCACGTGACCTGCAAATAACTGCCTACAAATAAGTGTTTTGCTGCAAATAATATTATGCTCATGCGCAATTGAAAAATCACGCTCAGATCGGTTCCCCGAGCTGTTAGAGAATGATTCGACATCTTTAGTTGATCGAAAGAACAGTGACAATACTAAGAAAGGAACAAAAGTTGCTCTCAACGTATTCTGAGAGTATCTCAAGGAAAGAAAGGTAGACGAAGAGGCACTTGTGTCGTCGATGCGAAGGACAAGTTGGCGAATGCATATGTACTGGTCATGAAGAGATTTTATGCTGAAGCCAGAAAAAAGAATGGCGAGCTTTACACCAAAGCTTCACTTGTCGGGATACGCTTTGAAAACTTTGAAATTCTTCAGCATTGTTGATGCCTAGTGTTATTGAACGTTTGACTGTAAGTACAATTTGAAGTCTACAAGTATAATTATGGTGAGAAGGAAGCCAATTGATTGGTGCCATTACTCAACTCTGCAAGGCAGCGCGCGCTTACGGCTTCCCGGAAACATAAACAAAAAAGAAACTTGGTGATCGAATGATAAAACAATTATTGAACTCGGTTATCGCAGAATATCGTGATTTGCCAGTGCCTCGCAGATCACTTATTTGCCTCAGCCTTCGGTTTCGGCAAATAATTGATCTGCTCGTCGCTGGCAAATCACGATATTTTGCTCAACCTCGTCCAATAATTGTAAATTATATTGCTTTGTAAAATATAAGAAATGAAAAATTGTTACAATTTTTTATTGTACATATTCAGTTTTCAAGAACTACCCATAGAAGGTGATTTTCTTGATATTATTATTATTATTATTATTATTATTATTATTATATATTATCATTATTATTATTATTATATATTATTATTATTGTTATTAATATATACTATTATTATTATTATTAATATCCGTTAAATCCAAAAGTTCCCCACTCCTACGTCAAATTTTAACATATAAAAGGTACTGACATTGGGTCGCATGCTTGAGTGTTGCACTCTTGTGAACATGGCGGTTTAGTTTGAGAATCACAAGCTTCATCAGAGACAGTGGAATTGTCATCTTTCAATATACACAGTACATCACGCGTCTGCAGTCCTACAAAAAATATTGTATAAATCAGTATTTTCCTTCATTTTTTTTATACTGACACATATTACGCGCTGTGATATCATCGCGTTTTATTTTCGTTCTCATAGCCATCATCAACTTCATCGTGTATCAGTGCATACAAATAAACAATAATAACAACAACAACATGATGGTAATCAATGTACCCATCGCATCGCTAATATCGTCCTAATCATCATCAGCATGATTACGAGCACCGACACAACGAAAAAGTATATTTAAGAGCTATACCTCCTGCACAGGTATTTGAACACGAAGTCCAGTCACTCTTTACCGTCCAGTTGTAGGAAAGATTGTTGACTGAGTCTCCAGGTAGAACAGGTTTTCTTATATCGTAGCCAACATAGAAGCTCGTGTCACTCAGACGAAGAAACTAAAAGAAAAAAAAAAAAAAGAAAGAAAAAGAAATGGCTTGTTGTTTTCACTCAAAAAGGGCAACTACAACACGTCACAAGTCAGAGGCACCCAGTGACAGGTTTCTCTCAAGTGCTTTTTAACGCTGTTCAAAGCTTTTCTGAGTGCTTTTAAAGCTTTGTAGGTTCATTTTAGGCTGGGCTAAAAAGAAAACTATTCGGTTTTATTCTAGGGGAACTTGAAGCTTTTTTAATTTGCTAGGGCATTTTTTGTATACTTCACAAAAATTGTATTGTAGCCTTTCCGAAACTCATAGCTGGCCTCTTTTCGGTACTCACGAGGACATTTTTATCAGTCAAAAAGGAACAGGCATTAACATTTTCAGATCACGAAAATTCGATGTGAAAATTCCCCTTGGAAAATCGTAGGTGATTAAAGGCCTTTCGAACAGATAATTTAACGAAACGTTCCGTTGGGTGCTCCTGACAAGTATTCAAGATGGCGGCGTCCCCAAAACAAGCTTTTTTTAATTTAATTCATTTTGGATACAAAAGTTTTCATTGGAAAGCAAATACGAACTATTTTTGATTGTAAACTTTCTTTTCCGTGGTTTCAAGTTATTTTCTTGTCTTATTGGAGGGTCCCTTTAACTTTAAAACCATTTGTTTTCACGAACGCGGCAGATCGGCGTATCAAATTATACCTTTAGCATACCTCTAAGCGCTTGGACCGTAACAATAAAATCGCAATATCGTCACCTAAAATGAACCCCAATGCTAACGCTACCACTCTTGTTTTAAATATTTGATCATCAAGGCATACCACAACTTTCAAGGTCGCAGTAGTTGGTCCTTGCACTGTCAGAACATCTCTGTACTTTACTTTCTTGTGAATGTACTTTATTGTTGCGCCGGCGTATTTGATGGTTGTACTAAAGACACGAGGAACATCGATGAGGTATTTTCCATTCACGTCTTGAATACCTAAGTGAGAAAAAAAGAATGTGTTTACGAAGTGACTTTTTCGGTATGTTTGGGATTTCATGTAGGTGTATAAATATACTCCACAAATTATCTTAGGTACTGACCTAACACATTACTTGTCTTTGAGGATGTCTTCCAAAAAAGAGCCGAAAGTGTACCCGGTGGAAGTTCTTTGATGAGAACAGCATTCCTACTATCTGCAAAGAGAATAGCTTTATTATGAGGACAAAGGAACACAAACTCACGGATCTTACACCACACCTGCGATAGGATGGGTGTAGATGCAGCTTCACATGGTGCAAGTCCCAGTGCTCTCAATACATTAAAACTGGTCACCTCCCACTAGGATTGGTTCATCATCATCACATCATCATCATCGCTGTCGTCATCGTAATCGTCGTTATCGTCATTATCATTATCTTACGCATCATCAGCAGCAGGATTACCACAGTCTCTTTTCTGTTTGGTTGAAAGTGTACAGGGAATTTTCGAAATCAGCGCCTGTGACGCCATCTAGCTGCAGGTTATACAACAACCATGTCAAGGACAATCATGTCATTAATGACCGCGGTGTATGATTTCTAAGGGTAATCAATCGTCAAGTTCGCGCGATTTGTGTTGCTTGCCGTCAGTGAAGGAGAAAAAACATGACCTCTAGGTTTGTTTTCTTCAGTTAGACTTATTTATTGCTATTTACTTTCTCAACCAGCTTTTATTCAAGGAGAGCGAAACCCTTATTAGAAAGATTTTATCTGGACTGTTGACGTGATGGCTACGGGATGGGACAAAGGGGTGAAGACTTAATATCTAGAATTAATAGCAAAGGAGAGGCAAAAGACAATATTGGGGGAAAGTGAATCCCTTATTAGAGAATTTTTTAATGGACTCTTGACATAAGGTGTCTTTATTATTTTTCAAATTCAAGGTTTGGCAATAGCGAATGGGAACTGAATTTTATCCTCTTCCACACTTGGTTTTGACTTGTATTAAGTTGTATGATTTTGAAGTTAATTAATGGGTATTATCGATACCTACGTTGTCTTTTAAGCCTAACTTTCATCTGAATTGTTAAACTTCTTTCAACAAGTGGGATGTGTGGGGGAGACAACTAGGCCTACTAAATGTTGATCTTGTATTCTAGATTGCGGATATATTTAGTATATTTGAAATTTATTAATTAATAATAATAATAATAATAATAATAATAATAATACTAATACTAATACTAATACTAATACTAATACTAATACTAATAATAATAATAATAATAACAATAATAATAATAATAATAATAATAATAATAATAATAATAATAATAAAATAATATAGATTTAGCAAGCCTTAAAGTGGACCTCCCTGGTTATTTATACTGCCTGTAGGGTTGTTGAAATTAAAAGGTTTTGAATTGTCCGGGTTTTGATGTTTCCGGTTACTGCTTTAAAAATTAAATCATCTTCTTTGCTTTCTTCTATAGAAAAATTCATTGCCTAACTAGTGAATTCCACGGTAAATTTTACGCCAAAAACCGATATCGCATGAATCACAAAACGATGACTACGATATGGCTTTTTCGAGTGAAATTTACTTTGGAATTCACCAGTTTGGCAATGAATTTTTCTTGAACCGCATGAGTTTTAAAAGAAAACAAGCACACCCTCAGCGAGCGAATGGAAAAGGAAAAAAAACATTTCAGAGTCAACTGTCAATAGCCAGCGAATAGGAATCACGCTAGAACGAGAAGCCATTAAAAAAAAAACTGTCACTTCAAGGTCAAAGAAGAGTTTTACTGATGTCCTTTATTCCACTGTATCTCTGAAAACGATTGCATTCACATTTTGATGTTTTTCATTGAAACATGCAAGGTTGGCTTGGAACAAGAATTCGGCAAAATATCGCAATGCAACCAAGACAGAACGAACTTCAAACAAAATCCACTCCAACACTTACATAACGTGTAAGTACTTTAAACAAACTTCTAAAAAAGCACAAGCTAGTGAGATTTCCCCCTAATTTTACGAGAACTGATTGTGATTACGTGTTTATAACATAAGGGCAAAATTTTCTTGTAACTGTCGAGACATATTGAAAACCAGTTGGGCAAACGGATTAAAAAGCACTTGTACGATCACATTTTAGAGGAAAACAAACAAACAAATTAACTTTTTCTTCATGTCCGAAAGAGTACACATAATTGTTATTTACTTCCAGTTCACAATAAAAATTCGATTTGCATTCCTGAACAAAGGAAAAACCGATTAAACCACTTTTTGAAAATAACAAACGGTTTAGTGCCCAAGGAGAGAATTTGTGGAGTAACTTCTTGCACTAAGTATGAGTTATTACTGGTATTCTGTTTTGTCGTTATCGTTCTCTTTCGCTCTCCTTTCGTTTCTTTTCTAGTCATAGGTCCCCCAGGCATCATGTAACCTTATCAGAGCTTCTAAAGATATGGCAAAAATTGCAATACAGAGAAAAAAGTAGTTCTAAGCAAATTAAAGATAAACACTCTGCTTTAAGTTTATATCCCTCCGATGCTTGACTTGAATAACTGCGTAGCCTCCAGTGTGGACCAAAGCTATCATGATATGTCAAACTGGATTGAAACCAGCAAAAAATGCAGAAAGAAAACATTTTCCAAACCGTTTTCTACCTGAACACGAAAAGCGTTGAATGTGTAACAACTATAGTTGATGAAGTATGGCCATGTAGCCGCGTCGAGCCACAGAAAGCGCGAAAAATGAAGCCTCGCTTCTGCCTCGCTTATGTTTAGGTGAATTAATCTGGGTTGAGCCTGCAATCCAATCGAAAACCAGTACCTGGTCAGCGGTCAATTAAAAAAAAAGCTGACCTCGGTGAGCTCTACGCTTGAGCCCGCGGTATGGTCACGTGATACCGGTCAGCGGATACCTTGTTTTGACAGGTGTCAATTGATCAAAACATGGATGTCTAATATCAAAGATGTATGCTGTAAACTAGCATGATAGTGGTCACATTGGCATGGTGGGGTGGACGGACGTACGTACGTACGTACGGACGGTCGATGACGTCATGGCTATAAAACCAAAATTTCTCGCATCGCTGGGTTACCATATTTTCGTCCTATGGTGCTCCGGGCGCGCGCGCGCGCCGAAAGGAGCTCAGCTAATAATAATAATAATAATAATAATAATAATAATAATAATAATAATAATAATAATAATAATAATAATAAGTTTATTTAGGATGTTTAGTAGCATGTCACCAAGTTACAAGAGTAGTCAGAAGCAATTTAAATAGCATTGCTAATATATATGGTTATAATGAATACATAATTGTACAGAATCATTACAATCACGAGTATTTAAATGTCACAAATCTATCAGTGTGCAACAGATTGTTAGGTGTAGCGCAATAGAGGTTTTGCACGGCAGTCATGTTGCCATGGCAGGAACAATAGATTCTTTTTCCTATGGGAACAAAAGTTCTTTGTAATGCAAAACATTTTCATTGTTCTTGCCATGCAACATGCCTGCTGTGCAAAACCTCTATGATAAGTCAAGTTCCCTTTTCATGTTTTTGAGAGAAAAGGCAAATGAACGAAAAGTGCTGCGCATTGCTGAAAGAAACACAAACTACTTTAGGCCAAGACGTGTTATGCTTAGCAATGCATAACTTTTGAGTTTCTGGGGTGAAATAGTTTCTTTGTAACCATCACTTACTTTCGTTTTTGACGTTAAAGATTCCCATTTCATCTTTACAAGTGTTTCCTCGCCCTCCACATTTGCCACAACGATCGGGCACCTTCCGTGAATGAACCACGTGATCACATCCTACGTTCTGCGAAGTAACGAACAACCGCTTACTAGTCGTACATCTTCTCTTCTGAATAGTAGGAAAATAGACTCAACAGTCCTTGCAACCCAATTAGCATTTTGTTAATACAAGAAATGATGGACAATTTTTTTTTTACACCGTAGGACCCATAGATTTAAATAAAAAAGACGAAATATAATCTTTTTTCTACATATTTATTCATCATTGCATAATATCATTTCCATTCTTACCATTCCAGCTGTTGTTGTATCTATTCATATACAGTACTAGTAATGTCTCTGTAAACTGTAGTCAATATATTTAATTCTCAATCGTTCAATCAACCACGAGTACTGATGGACGTTTTGGCTTATACAGCTGCCGTAAGCAAGCATATTTGAAGCTAGACGTTTCCAAAAGACACCAAACATTGTTTTTGTCCACATAGCCCTATACAAATCGATACAATACAGTACTGCGAAATACATGCAAGCAAATGGTTCCAGACTGGCCAATTGTGGCATTGTCAAACTATGTATTTAAAGCGCCAATTTGTCTTTCCGCCTGACATGGGTAAACACACAATCTTCCCAAACTAGAGTATTTACATCCTGTTTTCTCGTATCACTGCCGCAGCGTCAATTCTTCATGATGTATTCATTCGGTCAAATGCTGTTACATGTACCAGTGGATAGTCACTGATATATGTTGAAACTAGAGTTAAGCCGTTTTGTAAACGGCTGGATAATCAATGAGTATAGGTCTGCCTTGAATGGAAACTATTTGCAAGGACTTCAAATCGTGTCCAATGGGACCTTCGGGTGCCAACTTCTCGGCTGCCTTCAACAACAACTTATAGCGGAGCTTATGTTAATGTCGGTATTATGAATGCTGGTAGCTATAGCTGATAACGAAGAGTTTTTGGATCAATCATAAAATAATTTTCCTACTTGAGCCAACGCATCTCTTACCTCTCTTTTACCTTGTATACAAACGTCCAAAACATTTCTATCAGATGTTGCTCGAGTTCCATCTTCAACCATACCAATCTTCGTAATTGTCAAACCACGTATGCAATACAAACCACACAAATCTGGAAGTCAAAATAAAAGAAAGACCGCATAAAGACTTTCTAGTTTAAAAGTATACTTCACTGATAGCCCGAATGTACAAAGAAGACGTGTAAACAACGTTTTAGGCTCAAACAATTGTGAGACTACGATCCTCTTATTTTGGCAAGGCTAGATTGTAGATTAAACTATACAAGAAGCTCGATAATGGACACATTTTGATTGGTTCTAACTTATGATCAATTAGAGGACAAACACAGCTAGCGTCATCATCAAAATTATTGCTGCCGCAGTGAGTGAAACTAAAGGGAACGAACGAGGCAGCTCTCTGATCGGAAAAATAACACATTTTTTTTCTTTGAAAGAAGCGTTTCACGCAATTTTATACAATTTTATATGCCGGAGACGCCATATGTTCCACCACTATGGCGACCGGTAATCAACGAAAACACCTGGAGGTCACTTTCCGATGAAAGTGCCTGTTTTTGCTCATGAGATACAATTCATCCGTATGAACACATCTGCTAATGCACTTGAAAGGCTCAAATTGCTGAGATTCATCGGGATAGACCTTTTTTTTTTCAACGAAATATAGCTTGTATCATGGTGTCACGCAAGGTAACGATTCGGAAATTCAAAATGCTGTATTTTCGAAACGAAAAACGACTTGTAAAAATATTTAATACTATGTCATCTTAAATTTCCTTTCGATAAAATTCAGAAGTCCTTGCGATTTTCATTGTAGAATTTGACGTCACTGTGAAAACCTTATAATTTTTTTTTTTATTTCTTCTCTCGAGTGGGTCCAGTTGGGGATCCAGTTTGGGGCTCCACGTTTTGTACCATCCCTGCTCAAGACCTATAAAATGTTCCTTCAATTCCACGCATGAACCGTCGTTTAATTACCGCAAGCGTAATTGAACGCCTCCCTTCCCCTCGGCAGCATTTCTACTATTTAGGTAAACTAGTATAACACAACTAGATGTCATGTTGCCATGCGTCTTTTCAGTAATTGATCATAGAAGACGTCAAAATGCGGTAAGAACATCAGTGACCCACTCGAATATCCCCTCGTGTGCTCCCTGTTTCCTCTTACCATTTTGATGTTATCTGTGATCTATTTACTATATAAACCCTCTACGGCTGCTGGTATGTCGGCTGAAGCTTCATGGGCAAATGTAAAAAAAAAAAAATGAGGAAAATCTCTCAGCCAAGGACATTATTTAGTCGACAAACCAGCAAGCCTGGAAGGGGTTTACTTATTCCAGACCCCAACAATTAATTTTCATAGGATCAAAAATCAATGGTAAAAAGGTATTACTGACGTGATGGCGAATACTAGCTTGCGATTGATGTAAGCAAGTGAGTTCAATTTATCAGTTTGATTAACTTTATTTCTACTGTGATCGGATGAAAACTTGACAAGCTATCATGTGAAATGTAAACTTTCGCAAAGCAAACTCAAAAACAAGGCGCTTTTAGTTTTGTCGTCGTATTTTTCAACGTGCTTGACTAGTATAAACAAATGTGTTGGTAGCAGGAAAAAAAATCAGATCTTTTCAATTGTCACTACTTGGGCTAAAAGAGAAAGTACAACAGTGAAACTCAGAGTGTGCAAAGCCTGGAATACTTGAAGGATTCGCGTCGAAGGTGGACTATTGCTTAATGCGGCGAGTTTGTTTTTCTTCTGAATTTGTTTCTTTTCCACGGAAATGATCAGCAGCAGATGTGGGTTGTAGCGTGATAACTGCCCACCACGTGACGTAAAGTATCCAATCAAATAGAGCATAAATAATGGGCCAGGGTGGGTTATAATTGATACTGAGGACATACGCACGATATGGAATCTAATGGAAGACAACGAGCTCGAGGCAACGAGGAGTTCTGTAAATAACACCGTTTGCCAAACACATGGGAATTTTGCTCTTCTTTGGTCAATTAAAAAATCCTACATGATAGCTTAACTCTTACCTGGTCCATGGTAATATTGATTAAAATCCTCGCTTCTTTCTAAACACTTCTTCTGCCGATATGAAACTGACACATTGATGCAAGGCTTTATGGAAACAAGACCAACACAATCATTACTTTTACCTTAAGTGGCCAAGTCACAGGCAGCCTTATGGCATGTTTCCGGTCATAATGTCAGCAGCTTGCTTCCACCTCTTAAGTTACTATCTGATACCACTATTATAGGGCAACTTGGGTTGTAAATCGCTTAATACAAAAGACACCTGCCTGATCAACCTGAGGCGTACTCTGAACGAGAGAAAGTGAATCACTGAACTATTGTAGCTTTGGAATAAGTTTCGGATCTCAGTCTCAAATGCACTCCATTAAATATTACGTAAAACCTTAAGACATCTTCCGTTATATCAGCCTTGCTCTTTTCAGAAGAAAAGAAGACATTGCTGGTTTACTTAGTTTTCGATTTAACCAAAATGTCATGATTAGTGATAAGGTTAGCTGCAAACTACGGAGATATTTTACCATAAAATTGCACATTCTCCAATGACCAAGGTTCGAACCTTGGCAATAGTTTCCTCCATTCGTTGGCCTGTTGAAAATAAATAACGATAAATATATCATCACCTAGGTGCCTTTTACCCTTCGGTGACAAATTTATCGAGGAAAGATTAGGATTCGCTACAGAGGTTTTCTCCGGGTACTCCGGTTTCCTCTCTCCGCAAAAACCAACATTTGACTTGATTTGCGCCAATTGTTAATTGCAGTTCGGATCTCAGATGTCCCCGATTAGTGCTCCAGCGCTAGAACGACGAGACACTTAAATAAAATAAATAAAGTAAGTTCCTTTCCTTTCCTTTTCTTTCCTAGACTACCAGAAAAGGCAAAAAATACAGAACTGAAATAACAAAGACACAGAAAATTTGAAATGAAGTAAAACAAAAGGAAGTCAAACTGGATAACTCAATTGTGGAGGTCCCCTTTGCCATAAAACCTTATGAGATCCAGAAAGAGAACAGCAAAACTCACGATGGGTTGGTACACGTTCTTGCTCTATGCTGCACTCCACCTCCGCAAGTATGCGAGCATGGACTATAGGCTATGGACCAGCCGCTCCAGCCTCCATGAACCTGTGCGCGGCCAGTAGGAACACACCGTCCCTTAATACACCACTGAGAAGGAAAAGAATGACTAAAAATAGTGAAACTGATGACTAATAACATCAGTAGACTTGCTTATTTCTCCCAAGTCTTTCTCTATTGTAGTACAAGTTCAACATCGCAAGGAATACAATTACAGGAGATATTTGAATTATTAGCACTTAATATGCAGTCATCTACGACTGGGTGTTTTAAAACTAAACTACCAGGGTATATTCCATTTTTATACTACGAGAGGTTTTAGTATTTAGCACTTTTTCCCCAAACATGCTGTTTTTAATTTCTCTTAGAATCTCGCGACAGTTTGTCGAATCAATTAGCAACAATTGAGAATTGCCCAATTTTGTCTTCTTGTTGCTGGACTGGAAATCGGATTTGTTTTATTATTATGCTCGATCACTTATATCAGTCTTGAATTTTTTTGCTGCTCTGTATGTAAGTTCATGGCATCGGGAAAAATGTAAGTGATTCCATGTGGGTATATAATTCTCGTCATATATATAATAAAGAAATTACAGCATACAATGTGCTTTGTACGTTTTTTTTTTTCACTCGTTGCAATACTTTGGAAAACTCACTCGTTCGCTGCCCTCATTCGAACTTCGTTTTCCAAAGTATTCAAATCGTGAATTAGAATCCGTTCGTCGCACTTTCTATGAAGTAAGCTATATTTATTGTATACTCAGCAACCATAGTAACATGCTCGTTGCACTCTATAACCTCTATTGCACTCATGAGTAATCAGAATATTCTGTTGCGTATATAGTAATTACAGATTAACTTAATAGCCTTTTGTTTATTATCTTTTATTCAATCTGTCATATGTCATAAAAAGACAACAAATCAACAAATAAAGAAGATATCCAAAAAAGAAACAAATTCATGTGTCTACACATCTGGCTTGTGCTTACAGCGGCCTCCCTTGTAAAAATCAAAACAATCTTACGACCACACTTACACTTGCGACACCACAGGATGTGCCGTCAGCTGCAGGAACACCTCTAGATTGGTATGAATATCCATCTTTTGTACAATGAAGCAAGCCACAATGTACCTAGAATTAAGAGAATAATAAGAAGGATATCTCATAGCGTCGAGCGGAACGCCAAAACAAGTGCAGGACTATATCAGTTCGTTGCAGTAGGATGTTGTGCTTCTTTTAAAACGCTCTTTTGAACGTTATTTCCTTGTTCATATATTCGCATTCATAAGCAGTTTTGAAAGGCTTGTAGTTACGATCAAGTATTTGAGAAGTTTTAAAGCGACGGAGTTGTCAATCGACGACAGTTCCAATTTGTTTTACTTATTATCATGAAACGAGAACCACCCCCTCCCCAACACACACACCCACACACTGCCCATACATTTAATCTGCTTCCTCTTTTTCAAGGCCAATAGGAACTATTTTATTATTGTTTCACTGTCGAGTCTTTCGGCAATAAAGGCGTTTTATCACAATTTTGGTAGCATTCCTTTGGTCTGTAAAGTGAATCCTTTTTCCTCGCCTTTTTTTCATAACGACAGTAGCTGCTTTTCACAGTCGGAGAGAGCATAATCACACTCTACGCCCTGGGGCATTAACTTGCTGCAAGAGTGAATTAGATAAGAGTGTTGATCCATCACTTTGCGGCCTTGCGCCAGCACAGTCACAAATGGATATATTTTTAGATGCACTTTGCGCGCAAAACAAACAAAGGGCGCCAATTTTAACCAATCAGAAAAAGCCATGTCACGCGTGACTGCTTCTTGCATGTTTTTTCTTTTTTTTTCAGGGATATGACAAATTATCTTATTCTAGCTCGCTTATATTTCTCTTCAAGTTTTAGAAGTTACTTGATATCTGAAACCACCAGGCAAGAAATTAGCTTAAACCAAACAAGTTTCTTCCATTTTTGGGAAAACGCAATTTTAGTCCGACGTTTGCCGTGGGCAGCTAGAGAGTTAAACCCATTTATACGTTGATCAACATCCAGTGATTTCTTTGACTAGGACACACTTGGGTTTGCGTGCAAGAGCCTCTTGGAGGAAAAACAGCAATAGTTAACCTCGCTTACCGGTTTACTTGCTCGAAAGTGTTCATTATAATGAGATTGGCACTGTTTATCGGCATCCCACAATTCACCAGGAAAAAGTGACGGGTCCACTATAAGAGGGAGTCTGGGTAGAGAACCCATTGGCTCGTTGTCAAGGCAAGACGAACGACTGCTCCTGTACAGAAAAAAACAAAACAAAAACAAAAACAAAAAGCAAAGCAAGAAGAAAATTAGAGAACAAGCAAACCTTTACAGTTCCTGGAGGCGGAAAGAAAAGTCACATGATTTTTGTTAGACAGACAATTTTTAAGACTATTTTTAAATTTTGATAATTTCTCTGCTATCTATAGCGAGAATATTCTTGACATCGCTTATTGTCATTAATGTGCCAATCAGCGCCTCATTGGCTGCCAAGACCGAGGGTCTTTTTTGTGGTTGGTAATTTCAATACCAAAAGCAATGTTTGTAAACAGGGATCTCCCCTATAGTACTAGATAGCAAATTTATAGAGAACGTGCATGGAAAACTCGCATCAATCTGCCTGTCTCTTTCAAGATTTTTACGTTGTACGCATCAATTTAAGTTGACTACAAATCGGAACGCTTTCTAGAAACTACGCTAAATGTAATGAGATCGGCACTTCAATTGTAATAGTTAGTGGAAGAGAAGAAAGATTCAATAAAGATGCCTTATGTTAAATAAATTCTTATCTTGATACAAAATAACATCAAATGCCTTATGGTAACAAATTCGCGATTCCGGGACCAATTTCCATCGACGGGTCTTGGTTACTAAGAATTTCATCAATGCTCTTCAATTTTGGGGACTGTTCATAAAAAGGGAATTAGGTCCAGTCGCAAATGGAATAAAAATCGAAATCCTTCACGATCCTGCTGGATAACGTGAGAGCTCAGAATAGCTGATAATTATTTTGGAAACTAACTCTGATTGATTGATTGATTGATTGACTGACAGACCTATAGCTACTGACAGACTGATAAATGGTTACATGGAGCAATTGCTTGAGAGTACCTAAGAAATTCTTGCATGAAGGGTCGGCTGCAAGGTGACCATCTCATGGCATTTTCTCCACTGGGCAAAACCGGATTCATAATATACTGTCCACACGCCTGATGATGATTGAGGCCAAAACTGTGAAAACATTTAATAGAATTTGCAATTATTTCCCTGCTAATAAAAACTCGCTAAGGCCGATAAGCTCCATTTTCGTGCGAATCTGCTTTGCAAGTACTTGTTTGCCCTATATTCTAATTAACACTTGCTCATCGGCTTTTTGTAAATCTCTTACATAAAAATTACCTTTTACCACTTCTCGGCCAAGTGAAAAGCTTTGCCATATACTTCGAAGAATTTCTTGGGACGAGGCAGTAAGAAGATTGGTTTATGTCATCGCATGTGCCTTCGTGCGCAACAGAGTGAAATGAATCCTTAATTGCACGAAGGCATATTACTATTACACGTTTATCACATAAAGGGCAGAATTATTTAAAGGAAGCCCGTTCAGTGCCGCGACAGATTACGATCAACTTAACTGACCAATCGGTTCAATGAAGAGTTTAATCTTAAAATTAAAGCAAACAGACTTTCATTCACCCTGCCAGCAGAACCTTTCTTAAATATTCGAGAAAGAAAGGACTCTGCAGAAATCATGTTTTCTTTATTGAGTATGCGCAAGCTGTTTCTTGGAGACAGTCTCGATCGCACTCCAACACGCCATGTTGGTTTTCTTACTGTAGGCTCGCTTTTTACCTTCACCTTGTCAAAAATATGATGCGCGCGTTGCCTAAACCGGTTTGACTGGAGTAACTAGCCCAGAAACATGGGCTGCGGCGACTTAAAAGACTTGAGACGTTTTCTACAGAGACTCTCTTTTTCGCCCTCTGGCGAGAGGCTCTGCTTGCAGGGTGACTTTCATTCGGTTAAGGTACAATTCAATAAATCGTTGGTGACAACAGAAATGGAGCTTAAAATGTATTTATATGTGGACAAAATAACAATTTAATCGTAAAGCATTCTCTTGTAACTTCGCTTCCTCTGGAAAAGCAAATGTTAAACCAGTTGGGATCAATTAATGATGCCCTCTTGGTTACCAAAAGTGCCCTCTTGACTTAAGAAAAAAATGCCTTCCGTCTAAGCCAATCAGAATTCAATAATTTGCCCGGTATCTGATAAGTAATGGTAACACGACAGAGTGGAGTCCATTTCGTCTGTAATCATAAGACTGATTACAAAATCTGACGACCGTGCAGCGGGAGTCCGACTTGTTGTTTATCACGAGTATGATAACAGACCGAATTGGACGACAAGAAGTCCTCTTACCAATTAATCATTGCAGGAGCCCATGACTAGGAGCCTCCCAATGCATTATATCCGTGAGTCAACCTTTGCGCTTATCTTTCTATTTTTAGACCTAATCCTTCAGCCGGAAACTCACATTTACAACAATTTACATCAATTTACACAATTTGCATACACTGTTTTTGCTATTCCACAATAACTTTGTGTTGATTGGCCATTCTAAACAGTGTGTGCAGAGCCGGAGAACTCGTGGCGTTCTAAAAATAGAAAGATACGGGCAAGGTTGACTCATAGGGCTTGTATAGGAGAGGCAAGTTCCTACTCATGCGCTCTTGATCATAAAAATTACAATTGTCAAGAAAAGAAGAAGGGCCAAGTTATGAAAGAAAGGGAAAATTTGCATTAAAAGACTGACAAAGGAGGCGTAAATTGTTTAATGTCGCCCTGACAGAAAGACAGAAAGCAACAATTATAAAGATTAAGCGCTTGCAAACATCCCAATAGCGAGAATTTAAATCTCCAAATATTTTTCCCCAACAGTCACTTGTTGTTTACGCTTCAGTAAGCTTCACCAGAATTGGTTATTTTCATATCCCCCCATAATGCACTAAACCATTTGCGTAAACCATTGTTTTAAAATGCTCTTGGTAATATGCAGTTTCCCAAGAGCTTTTGAGCAAACAATGGTTTATGCATTTTTTTTTTCTGAGGAAGGAAGGGGGGGGGGGGGGGGGGGGCGGGGAAAGGCAGGAGGTAGTGTGGCCCAGTGGCGAGGGCGCTTGCCTTGAGATCCGGAGATCCCGGGTTCAAGACCCGTTCTGACCACTCGTTGAATTTGATCCTGGTAGTCCCTGGTTCAACTTCCCAGCTGCACTTGTAAATAGCCAACTGGTTTGCCCCCGGCCAGATGGGATTCTTAACAGTTGTTGTTTTTCTCTTCCGTCGTTTCTTTGGGTTTTATTGGCCCTGAAAAGCCCCCATGGGGAGCGTCCACTTAAGTATGTATTGTATTGTATGAGCAAAAATGTGTATTATGGAGAATGCGGAACTGGTCAATTGGTTTCTGTGGATATTTATCAAAAGGCGACTTACTTGTGCCCAGTTTCGTGTGCAATTGTCCCTGCAGTCTGCAGACCTAACTCGTGATTGACGTTAAATGCTCCGCTAGCTGTTGCACACAGTTTTCCAACTTCTGCAATTCCTGTTAAATCATAAAATTTTAGACATTTCTCTTCCTCTCTTTCTGGTATTGTGAAATACATAGCGGAATATTATGAGGAGATTGTCCCCTTCTTTTTTTCTGGGGTGTAACAACCTGCACTGGAAAAATAACTTTGATAAAGTACTTCACGCCCATGAAAAGGTTATATTTCGATAGGCTGATGTGATATACTGTTTACGATATTCTGCTTCTTGACTGAACTCAAGCTTAAAAATAAGGTTTTTCGCTTTATTTGTCCTTTTCACTCCTACAGTACGAGTTAGAAGCTTCAATATGTACACTCAAAACAGTACAAAACTTACCTCCAGCTCCAATGAGGCTATAATGGGATCATAAAAAGAAAAATAATAGTAATAAGGGAACCTGTACCACAACATACTGGCACTTATTTAAAGTCTTTAGGCGAAGACTGATGATAATTTCTCCCATTGTTAAAGAAATACGAAAAAATTGGATGCTTTGCGTCGTGCCTCGTAACCGGGCTGCCTTTATTGTTTGCTCGTCTCTTAGGACGGTCACTATATTTAATATACAAGTCCATGAAACAATGAAACACATACAGTGTGGAAACATTTAAGGACAAAAAGCAAAAAAAATGTTTCATTCATTCTCGTCCTAGAGCCCTGCTTTTCTTTAGACGAAACGAAGGAGTCAAAAACGTGACCAAAAGAAACGGAAGTCTCTGGATACGAGATTGGTAAATAACATAATTAACTAATTGTTCACTTAACAAAACAAAAAGGTTTCCCCGGTGCCGCCAAGGTCGTCTTTGCGCTGCATGTAATTTCAAACTTACCTGGATATATACGAAGTGACATCCACAGTTCCCGCAGGAATGTTATTCGATGCCCAAGACTTGAATTTATCTAAGAAATTTCCGTCATACATCCCAAGCTACCAAAAAAGTAGATATTCAGTAGGTTAAGGTAATTGGATAAGAGATTGGAATTAATTATCAGAAGATATTGTAAGTCTAACAGATTTCAAAGAAGCATTAGTATGAGTTCCTGTGTGATAAGTTAACGTTGCAATCTTGACTTTTATTTTCATTTGTTTTTATGCACATATTTGAAGATCCGCCATAGGGATTTTCTTTAGGGAATACAGATAAACTGGGTTTTCCGCAATAGGAAGATAATACCGAATTAGGTAATATATAGATTTAGCAAACCCTAAAAGCAGAGCTCCTGTTTCTTACCCCAGAAGGCAATGTAGTGTACATGGAAATAATTATGCTTCTGCATAAATCACAAAATTTAATCATCATTACTGTGTACAGGTCACAGTGATCAAACAGATCAAAACAAACAAGCCTGGCAAACAACCAACGATTTTAATCAACAGCTAAAACTGAAATGACATGCACTGTAATCGCTTTCACAACATTTTCCGTTTGGTAGACAATCTTTTACTCCCTCTCTGTTCAGTTTAGATCAACAGCATAAATCTAATTACTTACTAAATTCGCTTACTTGACTGCAATTTTACAGTCAAACAAAGCAGCTCATGACTGAACATCCATTTCACACAAAAAGCCTTTAAATGTGGTTGATGAAATATGCAGAATCTCTGTCAGCACGGAATTAGCGAATTTTACAAAATATGAGAGGCTGCGAGGGATATCAGTTAAGAAGGAAAACATTTTACCCGAAAGCTAACAGTTGTAAATAGGTTTTTTGTCTCTCGCTCTTTCTTTCAGCTTTACGGTGATTTTCACTGAAATTCTCTCTTCTTCTCCTTCCTCGGCCTCTCTCGAGCCTTTCTCCGCTCAAATTTATCAAGTTTCGTCGCCTCTTCTCTCGTTCACGTTCCCGCTCTATGTTGCTTTTTATAGTACTGTTCCTTATCCCGTTGCTCGTTGCCGAATGCAACGCTGCCACGCAATTTCCCGTCAAGGAAAACTGCCCGAACACTCCCGTACCCAGAGGCTCCCCTGCCTCCCCACCTCCATCCTGACAGTGTGTACGAGCGGACACAGGTGACGTCATAAACAAAATTTCTCGCATGGATATATTTTTCAAAAATTTTTATCCATGGTGATCCGCTGGCGCGCTTGGCCCGCCTGAACTCCGCTAACAAAGACACTAAAGGTGGAAAAGGAGCATGTCTTAATGTCATTCTAGGTTCATCAAGTAGGCTTTATCTCCATTGGTGTTAGTTTGTAGTTTTGCAACAGGGCGTGCTTCCCAGGGGGGGAAATAGCTTATGTTGCCTTATTCCATAAGATATTTTGTCTACGTTCCCACGTTCCCAAGTTCAAATTAGCAGTGTTACTTTGTTCCCCAAAACGCCTCAGTGGGAGACCACCAAAAGGCTTTCCACAAATGATCATCAAACGCAACTACGAATGATTAATACTGTAATGCGCCAGTGAGAAGGATAATAGGTTCGTTGCTTGGCAACGGGCGAAAGAGCAACTAAAAATTGAGAGTCCTACTCAGGATTTGTACAGACGGCCGCTGTAACACATGTCGGATGCTCGGCATTTTCAGTTATCGTTTCGCGCGTTACCAAGCAACTAGCGTATCATCTTCCATTCTTTCAAGTCTAAAATAAGATCAGCTAAAGCTAGACATAACAACCAATTCGTAATTGCAAAAGGAACCAAAATTGTGGGCTCGACAATTTCATGTATACTCAAGTTTCGCTAGCTTGGGCGGGAAAATCGCATGTATAATAAAGCTTCGCCCCATGCTATAAACCCAGCATGGTGAGGGATAATCCACACGTTTACAAGCAATATAGGAAAACAGAATGTTCATCTCCTCACCATCGTTGAATTCAAAACGACAATATGCTTTACGACATATGAAACCCTTATGTCTCCGATACTAGGATCTTCGAATACGCCAGCAACCTGCAATAAAAAAAGAAACTGCATGGATACCAAAGATATGATTTGTAGTGCATAATTGGTACGTTTGTCAATTCAATTACCTCTTACATCCACTTTGCATTTTTCAGGAATTAAAAATTCCTTAACCTAACATAGTTGGTAAGCAACAACAAAATCAAGAGCTCCATGTACTCAAATTAACTATGTTCAATTTTTGGCCCATAAATGGTAAGGGAAATTGGATTCTTAAAATAATCCAGGTAATCTATTCATTCAATTCAATGAAACTAAGGGAAAGATACCAGAAGTTATTCCGGTCGAGGATGTCAGTCTGCAGCCGGGTGTAGATGACTGAGAGTCGATTTTGGCAAGCCAGGAAAACCGGAGTACTCGGAGAAAAAGCGTCGGAGTCAGATTGAGATCGGTTGAAATTCACCCCACATACGACCTCGTGGCCTAGACCAAGGTGGAACCCGGGTCGCAGAGGTGGAAGGCGCTGTTAATAACTGCTTAGACATCCTGACCGAAGTTTATTATAACTCCAGCAACGTTGGTACCCAATAACCCTAGTGACAGCGCGGAAGATTGTATAAGAATAAAGAAAGGTTCATGGATTTTTCAACTATTCAGGGACTCAAAATGAATGTATTTTCAACTGAGATAACTTGCAATCTACGTAGAGAGAGGCAAGAAGAATACGGAGGAAAAGAGTATTTTCTTACAATATTGCCAAGTACAAGCAAGGCCGTCGAGATGTTCATTGTTTGGGAATATCTCTTTGACGTGATTTCATCTGTCACTAAGGCAACCTCCAGAATTTTATATGGTAAGCTTGAACTTCTTTTAACTGGGAAAAGAAAGCAAAACCAAGCAAAAGTTATAAACATATGTAAACAAAATCTCGTAGGTCAAGGTTACAATGAGTGAAATTCTTTTTTTATAAGCCCATTTAGTGCAAGGAAATCAGGCGACATGGGCTGTCAACTGCTATATGTTGTATGCAAATTGTTTCTACATTATTGCACGTCATGGTAACAAAACGTAAGGGAATTGAGCTTGCCACTCGATCTCGACTACTATTATCTTAATAACATCATTTTACCTTTGGAGTTAATGAAGCTACCATGTTTTGTTTCGTCCGAAGGCAGTGATATTTTCATTGATCTTTTGACAACAACGTGTGACCTTGACCCGTCCTTTCCCTTGTTCTGAACGTGTTCTTCGAGATGGATGGGCAGTGGCTGGACGTACAGGGTGTCCTGGGAGCGTTGTATAACACCATGCTGGAAAAAAAAATAGGGTTTGCGTATTTTTATAGGAGAATTACATGCAACCTGTTCGTTAGGTTATCACAAACAGCTAACGGCTATTTTCCATTTGTCAAATAAACGGTTTTCTGCAACTCATTTACCTAGTGAAGGAGATGCATGGCCTGTTGAGACCATTTTAAGAGCGGTAGGCCAGAAAATTATAGGCGAGACAAACATGTGTTAGGGGATATAGTTTACGTATTTGTCAGGAATTACATGTCATCTGGAGCCGTTGAGCTCCAATTGACAATAGGAAGTTTAAGCAAAGAGGAAGGCTACGGCAACGAAAGCGTCAGTCCAAAATATAACTTAGCGCAATCGCAATTATTCCGTCTTGTTCACATTGAAC
>OX421454.1:14557069-14582069 GCA_949126865.1 Montipora capitata | reverse complement strand
AGTTACACATTTGTGTTGAGAATGTCCACCAGGTGTTTCGTTACATTGGTCATCCACTAGCGGTTTATATTTCTCAAACTAATGCGAGTGGTAGTGGCTGGGGCATTACATGTGCAACTTAAGTTTCTTGCAGTCTCGGGAGCAGGGATCCCTGCACAGTAATTCTAATTCCCAAATGTTGGGGTAAGATAGAGGCCGACCAGGCCAACACCATCCTAGTGACGCCAGCATGGGCCATTTAGGCTTGGTATACTCGAGTACTACCAATGATGGGTCAGTGGCCTTTGGTCTGGACTCCAGGGCCCAGTTCCTCAAAAGCCGATTAACGCTAATCTAAGATCAAAAATTAACCAAACAGTTTATTTCTCTACTCCCAAATGCTGTTCAACGCAGATTTTCGGCAGAACTTTACATGAGAAGACGTGAATCTTGAAAAACAAAAATAAGCAAAAGAAACTTTCACCAAAAAGTTGAAAACGTGAAACAAAAGTTTACGCTAATCCTGGATTAAGTTAATCGGCTTTCGAGGAACCGGGCCCAGGCAGCCAGCTGCTGGTCCAACCGTCTGCCAATAGCACGCACAGAGTGCAAAATCAGCTCAAGCTGGTTGCATGGCCCATTCCTTATCTGGGTACTCTATCAGAACTGACGCTTTCCTACAGCGTTAATCCTTTGAAGTTGCCTGTATTCTGTAGTCAGGGGGAGTTCCCTCCACTCTCCCCAGGTCTAGCCCTTATTTTTAGAATTCTTATATAGGGAAGAAATCAGAGCCTCGTTGGCGGTCGAAAGAAAGGGTCTTTTGTTCCTGCGGTTGGCAGGTTTGAATAACAAGAGCAATGTTTGTAAACAGAAAACTTCCCTATACCGAGTTTCCAAATATGTCATTCGGCACTGATCACTGCTAGATCAGCTTTCCCTCATATCATTAGCGCGGAGAATACCTTAGTTGGCCAACATCCAGTTGTTCATCGTTTCTTGAAGGGTGCCTTTGGGAGTAAGCCACCTTCAAATAGATATTACGGTATGTAGGATGTGCAGTAAGGGCTGCAATTTGGGAGACTCGCACTGTCAGCAACAATACTTTGCTACAACCTAATATAAGCGATAGTTACCTGGAAAAGTCTCACGATGTTTGTGCGTGTGTGTGTTTATCGGCAGTCATATTAGCAATGCTAACACTGTTAGGAGCGTTTGGAGCTATAGCTAAACTTTGTTCATTGGTTGTTTAGAAGTATTTGATAGTCTACACGTAAGTTGTAGAGTAAGTTGGAGTTGGTCGGGTTGGTGTTTTGGGCCCCTCATAGTGTCCTCACATGCTTTGAAGGCTTCATATCAGTACCGGAAGTTACGGTTTACGAGATAGAATTGGAAAGTTAAACGAGACACCTGAAAATTGAAGTTTGACTTGAATTGTATCTCATAAAGAGTAGTAACCGAAGGTGTCTGGCATGCCCACCTCTCCCTCCCTAGGCCTGTGCTTGTTTCGAGCTCTCAGGCCCTGGTTACTATTCCTCTTTTTGGAATTACTTTCTGTGTTTAAATGTTCCTCCACTATGAGGTGGAGAATTTGAAACAATGATTGTGAAGTCACTCCGAGCAGACTAGGTTCGTTCTTCATGTCAGACACCTTCGGTCACTACTCTTTATGAGATAGAATTCAAGTCAAACTTCAATTTTCAGGTGCCTCGTTTAACTTTCCAATTTTATCTCGCAAACCGTAACCTCCGGTACTGATATGACTTACAGGTAAGTCTCGTATAAATTTCCAATTCTGTATGGTGTAAATTTACGTGACTTCAGTGTGTGCAGAGCTGCAATGAACCTTACGCCATTTCGGTGTTCATAAACCCCAAAACTGTGTAAAGAACTCCATTTTTCATGTAGAATTACCTGTATCAAATGTACTTGCAACACCGGTATAGGGGAAAATTTTACTTCACGAAAATCGGTCAATAGGTTTCAGATACATTTAAGGGGCAGTGTCACATATTACTTGCGCGTCGAGGCCATAGAAGAGAGTACGAATGGAAATAAGTGACAGCTTACAAACGGCCCAAATTATAACCAAACTCTTGCGAACAAAAAAAAGCCTTCAACATTACAACTGACATTTAAAGTACTGTTCAAAACACTGACAACAGGACTTTATCACATTTCTCAAATTCGTATTTGATTCGATGTGGACTTAGATTCGATAAAAACCGCACTTGCAGCTTGGAGTGGCTTTCAAACTTTATTTCTTAAGTATTACTGATGGATCTATATTTCTTTAACGCGAAGATTACAAGGAGTCAATACAAAATTGGAAAAAAATAATAACAAAAAATAATGGCAAACTAAAGATGCTTACTAGTTATTTGGGGTCTTGTGAGACATACTGAAAGTAGAAGAGGTCAAGCTTCTCTATAAATTGTAGTCCTAGAACTCTAAGACTCAGCTGTGCAGCCAGCCAAAAGACGTTTTCAGCATGGTTAAAATGCGTAAAAGGGGAAGAAAATATTCGAGGGAAGTGTCTCAAAAAAATGTGATTGTATTATTTGTTGAAATTTGAAAATAGCCTAACGAATTAACGTTCGTCCTGGTTTAATAATGGGCACAATCTTTTCGAGTCAATATCCAAGATTGTGTAGTCGGTGTCACATTTGATGTCGTCAACTCTTTGGCTCTGGAAGAAAAGTATTGTACACACAAAAAAAAAATTATAAGGTAATTGAAGTCGTGTTTTTTTTTTCTTTTCTTTCTTTTTTTTTTTTGTCACAACAGGACACGCTCTAATTATTATTATTATTTTTTTAGCTTGTAATGACCGTGAGAATGGTCTTTCAGCTCTTCTCTTGTTTTAAAGACGTTGCTCGATACATGTAGCCATCAAGTGACAAAATCATAGTTTCTTTGAACTTTGGTGAAGCTTGGAGTTCGCCGTTTGGTTACAAAGGCAATACCTCTGGGACCTCTGAGATTTTTCAGTTATGCGCTCTATCTTAATAAGTAGTTGAACCTGTCGTTGAACGTGTGTTCTTTTACAGGAACATTTACTACAAGAGATTCCCGTCCTTTGAACAATAAATAACCACTTCGGACCGCCTTTCATCGTTCAAATATAATTGCGGTTAAGTCTTGTGTACCGTTAGTACAAAATATTCCCAATGAAGTTCCTGGTAGTTCGGTTATCTTGCCTATTTGGAGCGACGTTGCGGTTGACAACGCCTCCTTAATTTTTATAGTACATTTACTCACCTGCCCCGCACTGAATTAACTACGACATTTTCACACTTGTGCGCAGCAACATTTCTCCGCATCATTAGGAACATCACATTCTGCTCCGTTTTGACAAGGCGTCCTGTTACACTCGTTTGGACCATCAACGACAGGCCTCAGTCGATAAACGAAGTTTGTAAATGCTGCACCCACCTCTCCCACACACTTTTCTGCAGGTGCCTTTCCGTATTGGTCGTACCTTGTAGTGATATTTACATCCGTGAAACAATTACCAAAGTTTTGCACAGCAAAGTATTCGTAGTCCGTGTCACGTGCGAGATGTGCGCATTTTATGACCGCCGTATGTGGGTCTGACGAGTTAAATGAAGATCTGAAACCTGCGAACTTATTCCTCAGGAGACGATTCCGCTTTTTGTCTACAAAGCATCCAAGGGGAACGATTGTTGGAAGCAGTTCTACATGTAAAATGGAGAGAAACGATGATCAGAAGCTCAAAGTGCTACTTCGACCAAAAAACAAATAGACTTTACCTCTATAATTTACTTACTTATTTTTTTGCTATTGCAATAGAAAGTGAAGTTAACTGGGGTACTATATTAGTTTACCCAGACGAGCCCCTTTCCTCTTTATGTAACTTTTAGTAATCTAATTAATTCCTGCAATGTTACACTGAAGCGGAAATTAGAGAAAGAAGACCATCAAAATTCAAGCCTAAAAGAGAACTTTTACTCCAACAAAAAAGTTACTTTAGACTAGAGCAGAGAAAGATTAATTAAATTCAAAATCTACCTAATCTTTTTTCCCGTAATCGTTTGTATCCAAAATAAGTTATTTTTGGAGTCACTAAATTTGGTTCTCAAATGTACAGGCGCCAATTAACAGTTTAAAGTGTTATGGTTGCCTTAGTAACGAAAGATAAAAGTGATCCTCGCACTTTTGAAGCCATTTTCAATCACACACACACACACAAAACAAGTTCAGGGGCTTCAACCGACTTTTATTATACAAAAGTTCTTTGTGTCAGAAATTTGTTCTCCTCGAGCCCGGTCTCTTTTGCTTGACCGCTTAGTTCCCAACTCGAGAAACGCGATGACACCCAAACGCAGTTCGTTTCTATCGTTTCTTTCCCTGTCAATGCTTCAACGCTGATTAAAAAAAAAAACAAACTTGTTAATTAATCAATCGATTAATTATGATTGATTAATTATGATGGAAAATTAAATGGTAAACAGAAAGAGAGGTAAAAAATAGAATTTTTTTTCCCTGTGAGCCATAGTAGGCATTGTTCAAGACCTGTATTTGCGCTTTGAAGCAAAGTCGACTTGAGCCGCACTCAAGTGAGGGGTGGACATCAGGACAGTGGTTTCATAAATTATTCATCAACATTACAAAGATAACATACCAAAGGTGTAGACAGCCATGTATTTGCTGTTTCCAATCCCATTTGGACAGCTTGTGTCCCCCGTTGAACCCTTGAGGTAGTATTCCTTCGTTGCGTTCGGCCCGGACCTGCATACTCCTTTATTTCCCAGAGCGAAAAACGTGTAGTTTTTGTCAAAAGCCAACTCTGCGCATTTACCAATTACACTTGACATACTGTTTTGCTGCACTTCATCCTTAAACACGCCTAGGTAGTCTTTCAGAGCATCGTTTGAAGCAACAAAGCAGCCAATTTTTCTATATGATGGAACTTGCAATGGAAAAAATAATAAAAGACAAGAAGCAAAAAAAATCGCTTAGTATTACTTCTTGTAAATGCACGAATAAAAGGAACATCGGTCCTTGATAGTAAAAAAACTCTCATCTCGTAAGCTATGATTAATTCGATTTAGATTCGTTTGAAACATTGGGTTGAGGAATCCACAGAAGTCGGTAGACACATTGCATCATTCAAGGAAACAATTACACTGGGTACTAAATTACTGAATGGGAAGGCCGACAAAGTAGATGACCTCCTTTTTTCTCTCGCTAATTTTCAGCTATTCCAATGGAAAATAATTTTAAAAGCTGCTGTAGGTATTTTTAGCGTCCAGTCTCGCAAAGGAAGCTGTGAAAAGTATTCACGTAATTGATTCATCCCGCTTTGACAAACACCGAGCTACCAAAAAAATTTTGCCGCGTTAACTTCAATAGAATTAATAGAATTTAGTTCATGTAAGGGCACTGTGAAAAGCGCATTTAGAGCCCGAACCATTTTTCCCACCTGGCGGTCATGCCGCGTACCGTCATGAGAGAATGAAAACCTTTCTTTTGCCCAATTGAAATTCAATATGGAACTTATTTACTGTTCTGAATATTTAACTTTTTCCCCGGCCAGCACAGCTGTCATTCGAAAAAAAAAAAACATGCCAGCTGATAATGTTCTATTAACTTACCTTGACAATTTTTTCCATTGTAGTCCTGTTCACAATAGCAATGATATCACGAAATATCCTGGACATCGTTACTACAAGTGCCTCCGTTCACACATGGATTACTATCACAGGGAAAGATTTGAACTGCAAATAAAAGAAGAAACAATTAGAGAGAGTCATAAGAGCATGGGGTTTGCGGCGAAAGGCAAATGTCACCGATGCAGCACCGCAGCTTATTTAGCAACTAAAACCTTCATGGAATGGCAAAACCGGCAGAGGTCAAACGTTTTTAGATTGGACTGTTTTAAGATGTATTTCATGTTAAAAAATCCCTTTTTGATTGATGATATTTCGAAAAGAAAATCTTAAGATTCGGGGTGTAACTAATATAAATAAGTATTTGATTTGTTTCACCTTCTTTTTTTTCAGTATATATCTTAACGAAAGAAAACATAACCAAAGACGTCAGCAAAAGCCTCCATTAACTCAACTGAATAAGAACAAGAAGAGGGTGAGCTATTATCTGGATATCATACAAGCAAGTTACCTTCACAGTTTTTGCCTTGAAACCAGTCCCCGCAGTCACAAACGTATTCAGCTGGGCTGTCAGTGTTGCTCAAACATTTTCGACCATTCTGACACGGATTATTCTTGTCACATATCGTTTGGGGAACTGGAAATGACAAAAAAAAAAAAAAAAAAAAGTCGTAAGACTAATCTTGAATGAAAACAATTTTTCTTTAGGTCACACGACAACGAACGACAAACATAACAATAGGTTATCTTTAAATTTTACTCCTGGCGGTGCCCGACTCCCTCCGTTAGAATAACATGGTCATGCTTATATATGGGCAATTCATATATGGCATACAAATAAAGAGAGAACTGTGGAATGTGGAGTACTGAATTCGGTTTGCGACCATCTCTCTTCATGACCTAAGAATGAATTGCATTTAATGTGAAAACTGGCTTATTCAAAACAATTATCATCGAACCTTAAGTGAAGGTGGCTGTTTTATGGGGATTTTTCAATGTGAACTACACGCGTTATCTACGTACCTTCACAATTTGTTCCATTGAACCAGCTTGTACACTTGCACGAATAGTGGGAGATGTCATTTGGATCGTTGAAACAAGTTGCTCCATTTTGGCACGGGTTGGTGTCACATGGGAAGAGTTGATCTGTAGAAATAAACAACATTAAGACACTGATCTGGGACTATAAAAAAAATATATATTTTTTTTACTCTCAGTAAGCAAAAGATAGAACGACACACAAACAAACAAAAACATGTGGGCGGATTGGTTAGTCTAACAAAAACAGACGGGAACGAATTTTTGTTGGCTTACCAAACATCGGCAACGCAAGTAAACATTTTGTCTAAACTTTTGCTTAGATTTTAAGAGGTAGCAAGTACTAAATAGCAAGTAGCAAGTACTAAGTGCAAATTCACAAACTAAGACAAAGAAACTAATCAGGTCTTTTGGGCTAAAGTGGGGCTTTAGTGTTCGCGTGAATTAGCTTAAATGATTCAGGCTAAAACTGAGGGCAAAAAAAACCACATGAACACATGAAGCAAATAAGCATCAGCTGTACTTACTTTCACAATTATCCCCAGTAAACCAGTCTCCGCACTCACAGTAGTACCTCTGTGGATTGTGGAAATGAACTACGCACGTTCTTTCGTTCTTGCACGGCAGAGTTTCACATACGTTTGGCCCATCAATCGCAGGCCTCAGCCGATACACAAAGTTCGTATATGCCGCACCCACACCTCCCACGCACTTGTCTGCAGGTGCTTCACCGTATCGGTCAAAATTTTCGGTTATATTTTTACCCGTGTAACAGTCGCCAAAGTTCTGTACAGCAAAGTACTCGTAGTCCATATCACGAGCTAGATGAGCGCATTTGATGACGGTCGCAAATGGATCTGAAGAACTGAACGGAGATTCAAATTTTGCGAACTTATTCCTCAGCAGCCGATTCCACTTTTTGTCGATAAAGCATCCCAGTGGCACGATTTTCGGCACCAGTTCTGAAATGGAGAAAAACATTAGGAGGGACGAAATGGGAGAAGAATCAAAACTACTGGTCTGTCTTGACATATGTATTTAGTGCATGCTTAAAAAAAAAAAAATATTAATTCCATTTTAGATTAATTTACAATACATACACTACAGTTCGTATACTTACACCAAACTGACGTCATCAACTTAGTTCAGACAGGAGCCCAAAACTAGGAGCGTTCACTTCATTGCATTTGTGGAACGGTGTTTATGCAGACTCAGTTCTTTTTTTGAATGAGGTTCCCGCGAAACCAGGCCTTTCCAGCTAATTACAAGTCTTGTAGGAGATTATTGTTACCCATGGGAATAGGAATGGTCACTCGTGCAAGCCAAATCGTATTTAAGAAATCGCCTAAGCATAGGCCGAGTATTGGCAATGTAAGCTCCTGGTTCGGAGCAAACTAATCAGCACTCTCTAGTTAGCAGTATCATTTTCTCTAGAATATCCCGTTGGATATCATCAAATGCAAAAAAAACAAAAAAAACAAAGCATTCACACCAATGTAAATATTTCATTATCCTATTGCTAAAAGTTAAAATATCATTTGACTTTAGGGAAGTATGAAGAAAGGTTATTGACAGAATGGATCAGAATGAAAATTAGGTGTGCGCATCTCGTGCTGCAGGCTATAGTCAATATTTCAATCGAAGGAACGAGGACAAGCTTACATCAGAAATCTTCCTGATATGCACAGAAAAAAGGTCCTCTCCTGTCTTTTTTTTTTTTTTCTTTTTTTCTTTTTGCTGTCCACCATTCGCAGATCATAGCCTATAACCCATCTATTGGTTCCACCCCGAACCATTGCAATAATTAACTTACCAAACGTGTACACAGCTCCGCGCCTGTATTTACCAATGCCATTAGGACAGTCCGTATCCTTAGCAGGTGTCAGTTTTGGATATTCAGCCAGCGCACTTGGTCCTGATCGGCATATTCCATTGAATCCAAGAACAAAAAACTTGCAGCCTTTATCAAAGGCCAATTCAGCACACGATAAAATTGCATCCTGGGATCTATTAGAGGACACTTCGCCTTTAAAGTTTCCAAGGTCCTCTTGTAAAAAATGCTTTCGTGTAGCAAAGCAAGCAATGACGCTAAAAGTGGGCACTGGGATAGACAAAAAAATATTGAAAGAAAAAGAAGAACTATATCCATAGTTGATTCATGGAGATGGTTATGAAATTCGACAAGTCTTTTTGTTTCTGTATTTTTGGCATTGCCGGTGCAACACACTTTTTTTAGGGGCTGTTTACATAGAGGTGGGAAGATCCTAGAAGGCGGATCATCCTAGGGCCATATGTTTTCTGTATTCAGTTTACATGCAAGAGGTCGTACTTGGCCCTAGTGCTAGGATCTTCCTAGCTGTGAGCTAGGAATATCCTAGCGCTAGGAGGATTCTAGCACCATGTAAACTGCCTTCGCTCGGAAGTTGGCGGTGGCCGGGGGTTCACGGTATTCAGCTGCTAAAGGTCGACAATTTCGTCTGGCGTTCATTCTAATGATTTCGATGACCGCTGAAAATATTCAGGACCGGTTTTGTTTCAAAGATACACCGCCCAACGAGAGACAGTGGAAAGTAACGACCAATCGATCGACAGCAATGTCGAAAACGCTGCGAGTCAAATACATCCGAATGAGTTGAGAGATTGCCAGGATAAAGATGAAAAGGAAGTTATTAAAGCTATTAAGGAGAGTAGAAGGACCCAAATTACATGTTTGTTGTTCTCGCCCGCAATCTTGCTTCATTGTCCACTTCCACCTAGACAGAAATTTCTGCATGTAAACCAAACGAAAAGTTGTTTCGCCTTCTAGGATCTTCCTAGTGCTAGTATCTTCCTACCTCCATGTAAACAGCCCCTTAGAGAAGAAAACCAATTAAATCTTTTGCTTACATTGTGCGCAACTAATTTTCGAACCCGTGCGAAGCAAAAACAAAAGACCGTACATTGTCACGATCAATTTATCATTGATTGCAACAACATTGTTCTCGTTTTGAAGGTTTTTAGGTTTCATAACCAGTTCCTTGATTAATTATTCAATGTCAATTTGAATTGGTAAGGAATGGCCTAGGGATGAATTAATGATATGCAAATATTCATATAAAAAGCAAACAAATACTCCCCATTGTGCACTCTACTCTAGTCCGCGGCAGCGAACAGCTGGCACCCCTCCCCCCTCCCTGTGAGGAAGCTGGGCTTAAAGTCAGAGATCTTCTGAGCCTGGTATGGGCTTGTCCCAGGCCAGAGCGATTCCCCATACTTTATCTACATGTTATGATTAACCATACCCAGAGCAGAATATGACACTATAGTCTGCTTGGGAGAAAAAAACTAAAAAAGAAAAAGTGAAGAGTATAAAAATACTATTCGTTCTGGGTTTGGCCAATAAATATCATTTTATTAGTTACAGTGCAATTTGCTTGCGGAAAACGATGATCATCTGTTTATTTGAGGGTAGACTGCCACGCAGTCGTTTTCGGGTGAGTCGTATTTCAGCTCTTCTCGGCAAACGCCTGATTAACTTGAAAGCAAAATTCGTTTCCCGCAATTTAGCCAATCACATTTTCCCCACTGAATCCTGGATGGTGACGTCACACGTGGAACGATTTTATCGCCAAACTGAAGTAAATAACACAACGGACTTCTTTTTTTGTCCATAGTTTGACAATGACTGGATTGCAATTGGCCAGGACGCCTCGCAAGTCATGCAAACTGTGGTAAACTTAAGGAATTTTGCTTTCGGGTAAGCAAGCGATTGTAGGGAGAACGTAAAATACGACTTCCCTAAAAACAACTGCGCTGGTGGGAGGCTGATTTGGGGATCGCAGGAGGATGGATTCGATTCAACCGAGGCTTCATGACATTGCAAGTGATAGATCAGAAAACTATACCTTGGCAGTTTTTCCCACTGTATCCTTGCTGGCAATGGCAATGGTATAAAGATACGTCTCGACCATCATTGGAGCAAGTGGCTCAATTAACACAAGGGCTGCTGTCACAAGGGAATATCCGAACTAAAAGATAAATTCCGTTAATTAAAAAACTCTTCCCTTTTTGATACGTGGAAGATTCCATTTCATTACATAATGGCGAATTAATAGCCCGTTTTGGTGCGCCAATCTTCGCCAAAAGATACTAAAAAGGTATATTCTTTTACTGCTAAAGAAGTACACGGAAACGTTCTTTATGTTACGGAGCTACCCCATTTGAAGTTTTTGGGTATGATATTTTTGCAAGCAATTTGTTTTCCTTTGGTCCATGAGGATGATTGTTGCTGATTAGAGAGAGAAGCTCTCGAGCTATCAAAAAGCAAGATATATTTGGGGTCGAACTTCTTCGTTCCACCCAGGGATAGTGACTGGTATCACTCTAATAAACCACTCAGTACGCAAAAGAAATGTTTTTCCTCTTCATCTGTCCAAGATTGTGCATATCTAAGACCGTCTGATAATGTAAAAGGGGTAATAAGTATACAGAGCCGACCATTTGGCTAAACTGTGAACATATAAATATCATGAAATGTTGTTGTGTTTCAAGTAAAAAGCCAATCACGCGCAAGATATATACTTGGTGGAGAATCGACCGTGCGGGGGTCGCGGGTTCAAACCCTGGCTGGACCAACACTCAGGCAGTGTTTACACGGACGTGGTTCCATTTGTAACCACATTGTTTGCGGTTACGCCTTCTGTCTACACAACACCGATGGAGATTGTTGCCGAAACCGGGTAGATTTGAAAACGCTGCCAAAAGTGGAGCTTTTCCAAAACAATACGGTTTCATCTGTCTTGTAGACGGCCAAACCACATCGATTTGAATGTGTTTACTATTTTGGGGCTAAATTGCATTGTTTGATAGTAATAATAATAAAAATAATAAAAATAATAATAAAAATAATAATAATAATAATAATAATAATAATAATAATAATAATAATAATGATGATGATGATGATGATGATGATGATGATAATAATTTGCACGTAGCGCAGCGTTCGCTCACTAGTACCATCCATCACTTTGATTCTGCACCACAGGCAGAGGTTACTTGAAATGTTAATGGCGGTACGCTCCACCAAAGTGATGAAGAAAAAAACAAACGAAGCGACGTTTCTGGACTCGACGTGAACAAACTCTCATTTATTACTATATTTTTTTAAAAAACGCTCAGATTAAGGTTTATACAGCCAATTGCCGAAGCCGGAGGCTTATATGGTAAAGATCATACAGGAGATCAAGTGAACTGCCAGATGGCAAACAGAAAAAAAAAAAGACTATACAAATGATTATACAATTTAGGATACTCAACTAACCTAAAGCTTATTATTATATCTTATGAGAAAGAGTTCGAAGGCATTATGACAAGAATTATGGTTCATGATTAGTTGGAATGATATTCCTATCTCACCAAGCCATTCTCGCAATCTTACAAGCTATAAACGTAAACCTAGAGATTATTTCCAGTCCTTATAAACTACCATACACTTTTCGTTATTCAGGGACCCTGTACCGTTAAAGAGAAATAGACTCAGTATTCATGAGTATAGAGATATGCTTTCTTTCTGCCTTGTACGTAAACTGTATTGATGACAATCAGAATTCAGTTTGAAAAGAGACAAGAGGGGAATAGTCAAGCGCTTACACAAATGAAGGAAAACGAAACGAGAGACTTGGTACTTACAAATATTGAATATACTTAGAGTGTAAAGTAATTCCCTTGTTTTGCACTACGCATCTCACACCGACGCATAACATTGCGACTTCGGAGATGGTGGGGTTTCACGCCATATCTGAAGAGAAGCAACAAAGGTCGTTTTTGCTGTTCAAGAGCTTTTTAAGTTGAATCATGATAACTCTTCTCGGTTGAGGTGTTGTTTTGGAACTCGCCCCAGTCCTTTCGCGGAAAATGATCATGTTGAAGCTGAAATTGCCGCTTTGTCACCCATTTATCATCGCGTTGAGAAGAAACGAGAACAGTGACGCCCATTTTAAATGGTTTTATTTACTTGTAATATGTACACAGAAAACATATTTCAAGGAGACAAAAAAATGGATAGTAGAAGTTGTAGTATTGTCCTATAAATGACGTGAAACTGCATTTGCAGCCTGACACTGAGTGCAAGGTGACACAATTTGCTTACATTTCTTTGCAAGATTGAGCAATTTGAATCACTTTACTTAAAGATTATGGCCCGGAAAAACAAGCAGGTTCAAGTTTTCAGTAATATTCAGTAGCTTTTACTACATAAGAACAATTTTTCGCGAAATTCGGTAAAAAAAAAAAAAATAGACTGAAGGACATACAGTGGGAAAACAAGCTCGGTGACCCCATCTTTTTATTGCATTTGTCCTGTATATGAATATCAATTGTGCCACGTTTGAAAAAATCTTGATAGCACGTCATTTTCATGGAAATCACCTTAATGTGCTAAATAGAGGGTAAGTATGTGCAAGTGGGGGAGGGTAAGTCGAGATTCTTAGGGCTTTCTTTTGGATGCGAGAAATTGGTAGGGTAGGGTAGGTATGTGCACTTGAGGGAGGGTAAGCCAAGATTCTTAGGGCTTTCTCTTGGAGGAGAAAAATTGGTTGTAGATGAGAGAGGTACGTAGAGGCCTAAACAATAGAACAGAACTGCAGGTAGGGGAGTATTAGAGAATTATACAACGTTTATAGAGTATTTGAAAGGAAAAACTGACGGGATGTGGTAATGATCGCAATGGATTTAGCAACTTTGGAGGAAATCGCTTTTATATGTGGTTGCCATGACAGGTTTTGATGGATAGTGACACCTAAAAATCTTGTGCTTTCTACTCTTTTTACTCTATTGTTTTCAATGGTTATAGAGAGACCATCAAGTCTCGGAGAGAGACAAAATTCTTATCAAGATGCAGTTTGTTTTTTAGCTTTGAATCAAGTGGTCAATAGGGAAAGTTCATTGTGAACGATTTTAATTAATTTTAATTTCAATTTTAATTTCATTGTTAACGATTTTAATTAATTTTAATTAGTTAAACTCGTGTCTGGTGGGACAATTCTGTGGAAGATAATATTGCGTCTCCCTTGCGTCTGTGATGAGCTCTGCATGATTTAAACACTACGAAATCGATTTCGTGTAAACACTTCCAAACCGCATCGATTTTGACGTCGTAAAACTGTATCGGTGTGAGACGTCGTTTGTGCAAACGCTGCCTCGGGGTCTTGAATAACTGAGGAGAAAGTGCTACATTTACAATTACAATCGCAAATGGCTTGACTTTCGAGTCTTCTGGGATAAGCATTATAAACTGTAGGCCCCATCTCAAGTAACAACCCTAGCTGTTAGAAGGTGGAATTCCCGGTGTTGTCGACCAAACGTGTAATAAGTACGTGCACTATCAATTGGAGCTTTAGTCTGTTGTGCTACTATCACAACCTGGGTTGTGAAACTCCCGATAAAGTTCCAAAGGAGCAAAAAATAACGTTGCGTGGGTAAACTCGGAGCTGTTTCATATCTCTCCTGATTTAGCCAAGAAGATGATACAGAAACGAAACGAGCTTGCTTCTGACTGAGTCATAATGCATTCTTCACGTTAATATTGCTCAGTATAATTCAAAGATTTCTATGTAAACTTAATAAGGTATGTGTCATTTCAATTATCACTGTCATTTATGAGAAGGATATAGCCAGTGTTATTATTCAATTGGGTTTTCAGGCTTTTTAAAAAGGTTTTTTTAAATTATTATTTTTAATAATTTAGCACATTTCCCCCATCCCTCGCACGAGAAAAGAAAAACAAAAATTAGTAGATAAAAAGACACTTACCTTCACAATCTTTCCCAGTATACCATTTTCCACAATCACAAGAGTAATTCCCTGGATTGTCGAAATTACTGAAGCAAGTTCTTCCGTTGCGGCAAGGGTTGTTGACATCGCATATAGTTTGCTGCACTATTAACAAAAAACCAAACGACCAAGTTATATGACGTTTGGTATTATGACATTACAAAGTAAAGAAATACCCTCTTTTTTTAAAAAGAAATGACCATCTTGATGACAGCAAAAATGATGATGACAAGACGATCACGACTACGATAATGAAGATGATGACGATGATGATGATGCTGATGATGACTAAGATGGCGACGGTAACGATGGTGATTATGCTGCTGTTGAAAATAATGATGAGGAGCAGTAGTACGAAGAAGATGAGGATGCTGATGATGATAGTAATAAAGAACAAGGGAAATGCAAGCATTAAAAATAGGCACGCATTCCGTACGTGTTGTAGTGCAGTAACATGACACAGTGCTTTATTCCATAACTGTCAACTGAGCTGGGTTTTGTTTTTCAGGAGATTCAAGTTGTCCTTGCGTAATATGTAGCTCTAATAGTGCACAATATTGCTTTGGTATCGTAAATCATTACAGTGCTATGGTAGATGTCTTAGGTAAATATCCCATGAGAAGGTATGTAGTTACTAGTAAAATACGAAACTCAGAAAGATTGGAGAAAACATAAGAAAATCGAGAAATATTGGCTTCGACGCAGACATAAAGTTTGCTTCAATTTCTTTCTCGCAGCAAATTTAAGCGCCTTCGCGTCTGACAGCTTTGCACGAAAAAAGTTCACTAAAGTTAAATCTCTCCGGCGGGGATAGTATCTGGATGGGCGACCTTTAAATACACGACTTGCTGCCAGAAACATAGCACCGAAAATTCTACTTTAACGCTGAAAAATGCGAATTAAGCAAGGTACAGATTTTGCTAGCCTGCTTTAACAAAAACAAATATTCATACAAAAGTGAAAAAAAATATTGATATACAGTTTTTAGGAAGAGCAGAAGAAAGTTTTGAGAAAGTGTCGCTCAAGAATTAAAAAAAAAAAACCAATTGCCATCGGCAACAAAACTTGCGACATGAAAACAACGGCCCCAAATATAAACAATTACCATCAGCGAAAAGCATTATGGTAAGTTTTTGCTACATTCGATTTTTCTATCGTACTTTTGTCTGCGCAAGTAAATCGCCAAATCAAAAGTGACATCGATTTCAGTGGCTGCCTGTGATCAAGTTAATACCTTGTGTGTTACTACCAACTAACCAAAGAAGGATACATCTGTGACAAAATGACTGCAAGACACGTTAGTTTCGATTTTTTTTTTCTGCAAGGGTTATAAAGTTCGACAAGAAATGTTCTAATTAAACATATATATATATATGTTCTAATTAAACATATATATATATATATATATATATATATATATATATATATATATATATATATATATATGTATATATATATATTCTTTTTTTTACAAAATGCTCTCGACTTAAGAATCACCACAGAAAACAAGAACATCATTCTAAAAGCTTATTCTGCTCAAAAAGTAGGCTCTGGAGGTAATTTCGAGAGCGGAAATCAAGTTAACGGTACCGGGATTCCAGAGGTTATTTTCTCGCTATGAAAAGAGCGACAACAGAGCGAGTCGCGAAGCGGCAAGTCGCTCTTTTCAAAGCGAGAAAAGTTAACGGCCACATATTAACCCGTTTACACTTTTTGTTTTGATATTTGAAAACAAGGAGTAGACTTCCCCATTGGGGGCTTTTTAGGGCCAGAACAACTACTTTTAAGAATCCCAACTGGGCTATGGGAGATGAACCAGGGACTACCAGGATCAAATTCAACAAGAATGCTTCACGGGTTTTGAGCCTGGGATCTCCCAATCTCAAGGCAAGCGCCCTAACCAGTGCCACCCACTGTCTTCTTTTATCATCAAGAAACAAAATTAACACAACAAGCGTTCTTAAATCAGTCACCTTCACAGTTATGCCCAGTTACCCATTGAGGGCACTGGCAATGATACTTTGACATCTCCGAGTCATCATTGATACAGGTGCCTCCATTGTTACAAGGAAGACGTTCACATGGGCTAATTCGCACTGGAAACAATTGAAAACACTGTCAATAGATTAAAAGACGTGTGGCGTCACCCCTCACTCATCTGGACCTCCATCTGATAATTTAATAGACCTTTTCATATGGTCTAGATAAAAGCAGTGAAGAAATTAATTTTAAGAAAAACTCGACACTCCTGAGTTTTACAACAGACATGTTTCGGCAGTTACCTCTACCATCTTCAGTGTGAAATGAACAATAAATTACAGTGAAATATAAATACCAGAGAAATTACAATAATAATAATAATAATGACAATAATTAAGACTATGTCAATAGTAATTCAAAATAAAACAGAAAGTTTTAAATTAACATGTTTGACCTGTGCGTTAAGTGTTGGTTTGTCCCAAAATATGTGCAACGCCTCTTTGATTTTAAGAGCAAACCGCGAAGATGCCTGATCGATGATGGCAAAATTGTCACGGGAGCATGCAGAGCGACATGCTAAGGAGCTCTTTAGACGCCTGAAAATGTGAGGCCCCGCCCGTTTCCAAGTGTTCCCTTACACGTGTGTTGAAATGTCGGGTGGTCTCACCGACATAGCAAGCTGCACAGCCTGCACACGAAAATTTATAAACCACACATGATCGGAGTCCATTGGAGATAGGGTATTTCACACTAAAGAGGCTACGTACTTTGAAAGAGGAAAACGCTAACACAATGTTTCCATTATTACAATAGAAATGTGAAAGTCGACGAATGCGCTTTTGGGCGATGCTAGAAAAATAACCTATGTAGGGTAATTTGAAATAAAAGGTATTGGGCGCTTGTTCACTAGTTGATCTTACAGAGTTGCCTGTTACGTGCTGTGTCACACTGCGGTTAATGATTCTTTCTATTAGCCTAGATGGATACAGGTTTTTCTTTAGCATAAATGTTGGTGACGCGATGTCCTCATTATTAACATGTTTATTTCTAGCTTTACCTCATTTTCATACAAAATTGGAATAGTCAAGACCCTTGTTGATAGAACTCTCAAGATTTGTAACACCTGGCAAGCGTTTAATGAGGACATCGCGTCACGTTTAGTCTACACATACATGTAGGCTAACTGCGCACCGCTGACCGAGGTGGTTGAGCATCGGGCTGTCACGCGGGAGGTCGTGAATTCGACTCCGGCCAGACCAGGCCGGACTTAGGGCCACAATTTCATTTTCCCATGGCTATTACGTGCTACCCTCATAAAATAAAGACTTGACAAATTTATACCTTCGCATTGATCGCCTGCAAACCATTCTTCACAGTTACAAGTATAACTACGATTTTCTGTGACGGCAGACGTACAATTCCCTTGATTTTGACACGGACTAAAATCACATGGGTCTATTTCAACTTAAAAAAAAACAGAAAAAAATATACACGGTGTTAATATTTCTAGAAGGTCAGAAAGCTTTTTCAACCAGCGTAGACTTTGTTGTCAAAAAACGCGCACTCGTGGCTCATTTTGACTGCCATGTGGCAAGTTGGAGCACTTAGTCTCTAAATAACTGAGGAAAAACTGCTGTAAATGAAAAGAAGCCAAAGAAAAAGGACGCTTCGGGTGCCTTCAACGGCGGTCGGCTTCTTGCCTTGTCAAGTCTGCTAGGATAAGGACTACAATCCTTTCAAATTTTTAGCAGGTAGAACTTGTTCCCCGACCAAGGCAGTGGTGCAACCCTTGGGCTTCTAGGGTATTATTATTGAAAAACACTATTTAAAATGTAAATGAACGCTATCATATTCAGCCCAAAGAAGGCATAAAACTTTTTTTTTGTATCCCTTCAACAAAAAACGAAACTGTACTTGTGCACGTTGCGAAGGCTGACTGTAGTATGACTTAGCAAACTACGAAGCTAAATCCCACCAACCACTGCCCAGCAAACACGGTTTACCAGGCCTCTGATACGTGCCGGCGAAATAGCAATTTATGCTAATTTACAATTATCACAAATAATTTGATGTTTTCACGCCAAACTTCAGCACAGAGAATCAGAGAATCTTTCAAATCTCTCCAGTTAAGCCATTCGTACTAACTTATTTTTATCGCTATCATTATGCTAAGTAAACGCGGTGGAAAATCGAGAAATGCTCAGGATGGTACAAAGTTGTATTTGAGGTGACGTTTCCGCGACGTCACCTTCAGACCTTACTTAAGTCCCTATTATATTATTAGCTTTACATACCTTCACAAAAACGACCAGTAAAACCTGTTTGACAATAGCATGGTCCTGGCTCATGGCCAGTGCATACACCACCATTTGAACATGGATTGACTCCACTGCAGATGGTTTCATTGTCACCTGTAGATATTTTAAAACAACCATAAAACGTTTCTCCTTTTTTTTTTTTTAATTATTGACTGAGCAGCCAACGTACCACTGCCTTAGTGACTGAGCGGCTGATTAACCTACTCGCCCACCCTCCTCCAGTATTCTCTCCCTTTCCTCCTAATAGACCATATTCGTATTCTCGGTATTGGACTGGAACTAGCTTGCAATGGAGGCTTGTGCGGGGGAATATATTAGAAAGTATTTGCATTTGAAAAGATTCCCCCGCATTAGCCTCCATTGCAAGCTAGTTCCAGTCCAATACCGAGAATACGAATATGGTCTATTACCCTTTAAAGTAACAAATCAATAGGGAATTAACACCAGGATTCAAAACACCAGAGAGTTGACACTAGTGTAGTGTCAACACAAGTGTTACACTGTGTATCTCTCAAGTGTGACCGCAACCAATGATGTTTTTTACAATGAATGCAAAATTCTCGCGCACTCAATAGCTAATTTTTATCGTCAATAAGCGGACAGACACATAAATTTATAATTTATGCGTTTCGAAGAGTGAAACATCGATCTGTCACTTTTTAAGCAACAGAAAGTCTCCCTGTTATTCCCATTATCCAATAAGAGAGCGAGGCAAGTTATAAATTTGGTCGCATCAGATTGAATAAAGTTACTCGAATTTTTGTTCCGCGTTTTTCGCGTTTCGAATTAATTTTGACCCCTCTGCCTTTTTGTTGTTGTCATTCAGTCAGTCAGTCAGTCAGTCAGTCAGTCAGTCAGTCAGTAAGTAAGTAAGTAAGTAAGTAAGTGACTGAAGTGAGTGAGTGAGTGAGTAAGCAAGCAAGCAAGCAAGCAAGCAAGCAAGCAAGCAAGCAAGCAAGCAAGCAAGCAAGCAAGCAAGCAAGCAAGTAAGTAAGTAAGTAAGTAAGTAAGTAAGTAAGTAAGTAAGTAAGTAAGTAAGTAAGTAAGTAAGTAAGTAAGTAAGTAAGTAAGTAAGTAAGAAGCAAACAACAAACCAAAGGACTTAATAACGATGCATGCACAACCAAATTTGTATGACTGTTTACATTGTTTCTTCACCGGTGATACTATGGATTTATAGATTAGAACAAAAAAAAAGCCTTTACAACCATGGGTTTTATGTACTGATTAGGCGTATGACAATGTTTAGGATTATAATATTAATCATTCACCTGCTCATCTTTCTATGAAAAAATACCTTGGCCACACGGCTTCCGCTGATTGCACGGCGCTACTGATAAGGGTTTCTTTGGACGATATGAACATGCTGCATTTGGAAGATAAGTAGATTTTCCGTATTCGTCAGTTTCTCGACATCTTATTTCCCGTGAACTTACACCAAGACCACAAGTTGTCGAGCACTGAAAAGCACATAAAATTATCAAACTCACTGTAAGAAGTGAAACTATAAATTAGTGCATCATCCTGCAGGTATACGTATACGTCAATTATCTTGATCAATTATTGGTCAATTATCTCAACAACAGCTACAAAAAAAATTGTCTCAAATAGATTACTCACCGTGATTTATCATCAGTTTAATAAATAAATTTATAAGAGAATTATTTGCTACCAAAAAAAAACTTCGGACGAAAGATGCTACTGTAGGTAGCAATGGTTAATTCTCGGTAGATTGCAGATTTTCTCTAGTCAAGAAAAATTTTGGACTAAGATTGAGAAGGAAGAAACCAACACCTGCCCGCTTACCATTCCGACCGCCCTTACAATCCTACGTCAGACCTGTGGCGATTAGCTTTATACTGCTACATGTTCCTTGCTGGATTTCTATCCTTTATCAGAAGGATAAATCAGTTGCAAGATGATGAAAGGTGGCTCTGCAAGCGTCTGTGCTCTCACGCCTTTCTTCATCAGTACTGAAGTTAGAGGACGTTAGGAAGTCAGAGAAGATACCCTACAAGGCCTCTTCGCCAATAAAAGGGAAAACGAAATACTACTACATGTCTAGAAAATGTTTTTCTTCTAGAGATAAGGGCAAACGTACGTTTTGGCCAAAGCGTTTTCAAAATTACTGCGTTTGTGTATTCAACTCAATGACGTTTCCTATAGCTACACAAACAATACATTCTTTTAACAAGTGTTTCATATTACCTCAGTCCAGTTAGAGGCAATAACCCAATCGGCTGGGCAGGACCAAGAAGAACAATTTTCATTCTCGATAACATCAGTGGGTTTAATCGCAGGGCAGGCTGATTCGTTTACTTCTATATACATTCTCGATGAGACCTGCTGATGACAGATGACTTTCCTTGTTCGCCTTCCAAGACCACACGTCTTGGAACATGGAGTCCAGTTTGTAGTGAGCCATCTTTTAAGTGCAATGGACAATAATGAGTTTCAAAGGGTAAATTCGTAACTAACAATTAATTATTGATTTTTATTAGCTACGTACATTCGGAAAGGAAAGGAAAGAAACTTTATTGAAGTGTCTGGTCGTTCTAGAGCTGGAGCGCTAAATTGGGGACACAGTCAACTGAAATCAACAAATAACGCAAATCAAGTCAAATGAGAGGGGAAACTGGAGTACCCGGACGAAAAATCTATCGGTGCAGAGCAGAAAACCAACGGACTCAACCCACAGATGACGCCGATTCTGGGAATCGAGCCCGGGAAATATTGGTGGTAGGCGAGTGCTCTCGCCACTGAGCGAGAGGCTATTTCAAAATATTGTTGTCCTTATGCTTTACATTATATATAACCGAAGTGAAACAAGGTACGGTGCCAAGCAATGTCAGTGCCACTTTGAACAATAAGTCATCTCGTTATTGACTTTGAAATAAAGACATCCATATACCTAGGTTTAATTCTGCATCTTATGAAAAGCATCTCCTCAGGAATTTAGGACCATATATAGATGGTCAAAAGAGGGCAATGAGGATGAAGAGAAGCAAAGTTTAAAATATTTCAAATTTAGCCCACGACGTATGAACCTTGTTAAACTATGTGATTTGTAACTTACGAGTTTGCTAAAGATATTAGCACAATATTTTAATACATTTTATATTTAACCAAAATCTGTTTTTTAAATTATTTTCTACAACTTATGTTTTAGACCTATAGATAAAGGAGCTCTTTTCTTTTTTAAAGAAAAAGTCATATTTTTAGTGTCCCGAACTAGCTTATGTTTCTAAATGTATTGACATGTGAATAAAGTTGATTTGATTGCTTGACAACATAACTTTGGCAGAAAAATCAATTCTGAAATCCTGGAAGTCTAACAACATTTCCGTGTGAATAAAATTCCACATTTAACTCCTCTCCAAATTCCCACCTCCTCCTGTCAATGACAGGCAAAGGGATGGCGCAGAGGCGAGACCACTCGCCTCCCACCAACGTGTCTCGGGTTCGATTCCCAGACTTGGCATCACATGTCTCTTTTTTGAGATGGTTTTCTCTGAGTGCTACGGTTTGCCCTCTCCTCAAACACCAATCTATGTTTTAATTTGTTTTGAGTCATCCTCGGAGACCGAGGGGCATCGAGACGAGACGAGAAAATCAACGGCAAAATCGGGACTAAGGTTTAAGTTTTAAGTTTTCAAGTAAAGCAAGAAGAGCCGCTCTTCTCGAATTACTTGAAGACTTAACGCCAGTCCCGATTTTGGCCTGGATTTTCTCGTCCCGTTTTGAGTGACTGCCCCTGGGTCTCCAAAGATGGTTTTGAGTTAAAATCATTTGATTTCCACGTACAGAGTCCCCAAATAGTGCTCCAGCGCGAAATAGACTTGACGCTTAAATATATTATATTATCATTCGATGTATTTTGCCCTTCCTTTTTATTGGCCGAGAGCCCACCACGTGACCTGCAAATAACTGCCTACAAATAAGTGTTTTGCTGCAAATAATATTATGCTCATGTGCAATTGAAAAATCACGCTCAGATCGGTTCCCCGAGCTGTTAGAGAATGATTCGACATCTTTAGTTGATCGAAAGAACAGTGACAATACTAAGAAAGGAACAAAAGTTGCTCTCAACGTATTCTGAGAGTATCTCAAGGAAAGAAAGGTAGACGAAGAGGCACTTGTGTCGTCGATGCGAAGGACAAGTTGGCGAATGCATATGTACTGGTCATGAAGAGATTTTATGCTGAAGCCAGAAAAAAGAATGGCGAGCCTTACACCAAAGCTTCACTTGTCGGGATACGCTTTGAAAACTTTGAAATTCTTCAGCATTGTTGATGCCTAGTGTTATTGAACGTTTGACTGTAAGTACAATTTGAAGTCTACAAGTATAATTATGGTGAGAAGGAAGCCAATTGATTGGTGCCATTACTCAACTCTGCAAGGCAGCGCGCGCTTACGGCTTCCCGGAAACATAAACAAAAAAGAAACTTGGTGATCGAATGATAAAACAATTATTGAACTCGGTTATCGCAGAATATCGTGATTTGTCAGTGCCTCGCAGATCACTTATTTGCCTCAGCCTTCGGTTTCGGCAAATAATTGATCTGCTCGTCGCTGGCAAATCACGATATTTTGCTCAACCTCGTCCAATAATTGTAAATTATATTGCTTTGTAAAATATAAGAAATGAAAAATTGTTACAATTTTTTATTGTACATATTCAGTTTTCAAGAACTACCCATAGAAAGTGATTTTCTTGATATTATTATTATTATTATTATTATTATTATTATTATTATATATTATCATTATTATTATTATTATTATTATATATTATTATTATTGTTATTAATATATATTATTATTATTATTATTATTATTATTATTATTATTATTATGTAAATATCCGTTAAATCCAAAAGTTCCCCACTCCTACGTCAAATTTTAACATATAAAAGGTACTGACATTGGGTCGCATGCTTGAGTGTTGCACTCTTGTGAACATGGCGGTTTAGTTTGAGAATCACAAGCTTCATCAGAGACAGTGGAATTGTCATCTTTCAATATACACAGTACATCACGCGTCTGCAGTCCTACAAAAAATATTGTATAAATCAGTATTTTCCTTCATTTTTTTTATACTGACACATATTACGCGCTGTGATATCATCGCGTTTTATTTTCGTTCTCATAGCCATCATCAACTTCATCGTGTATCAGTGCATACAAATAAACAATAATAACAACAACAACATGATGGTAATCAATGTACCCATCGCATCGCTAATATCGTCCTAATCATCATCAGCATGATTACGAGCACCGACACAACGAAAAAGTATATTTAAGAGCTATACCTCCTGCACAGGTATTTGAACACGAAGTCCAGTCACTCTTTACCGTCCAGTTGTAGGAAAGATTGTTGACTGAGTCTCCAGGTAGAACAGGTTTTCTTATATCGTAGCCAACATAGAAGCTCGTGTCACTCAGACGAAGAAACTAAAAGAAAAAAAAAAAAAGAAAGAAAAAGAAATGGCTTGTTGTTTTCACTCAAAAAGGGCAACTACAACACGTCACAAGTCAGAGGCACCCAGTGACAGGTTTCTCTCAAGTGCTTTTTAACGCTGTTCAAAGCTTTTCTGAGTGCTTTTAAAGCTTTGTAGGTTCATTTTAGGCTGGGCTAAAAAGAAAACTATTCGGTTTTATTCTAGGGGAACTTGAAGCTTTTTTAATTTGCTAGGGCATTTTTTGTATACTTCACAAAAATTGTATTGTAGCCTTTCCGAAACTCATAGCTGGCCTCTTTTCGGTACTCACGAGGACATTTTTATCAGTCAAAAAGGAACAGGCATTAACATTTTCAGATCACGAAAATTCGATGTGAAAATTCCCCTTGGAAAATCCTAGGTGATTAAAGGCCTTTCGAACAGATAATTTAACGAAACGTTCCGTTGGGTGCTCCTGACAAGTATTCAAGATGGCGGCGTCCCCAAAACAAGCTTTTTTTAATTTAATTCATTTTGGATACAAAAGTTTTCATTGGAAAGCAAATACGAACTATTTTTGATTGTAAACTTTCTTTTCCGTGGTTTCAAGTTATTTTCTTGTCTTATTGGAGGGTCCCTTTAACTTTAAAACCATTTGTTTTCACGAACGCGGCAGATCGGCGTATCAAATTATACCTTTAGCATACCTCTAAGCGCTTGGACCGTAACAATAAAATCGCAATATCATCACCTAAAATGAACCCCAATGCTAACGCTACCACTCTTGTTTTAAATATTT
>OX421454.1:14517069-14552069 GCA_949126865.1 Montipora capitata | reverse complement strand
ATACAAACCACACAAATCTGGAAGTCAAAATAAAAGAAAGACCGCATAAAGACTTTCTAGTTTAAAAGTATACTTCACTGATAGCCCGAATGTACAAAGAAGACGTGTAAACAACGTTTTAGGCTCAAACAATTGTGAGACTACGATCCTCTTATTTTGGCAAGGCTAGATTGTAGATTAAACTATACAAGAAGCTCGATAATGGACACATTTTGATTGGTTCTAACTTATGATCAATTAGAGGACAAACACAGCTAGCGTCATCATCAAAATTATTGCTGCCGCAGTGAGTGAAACTAAAGGGAACGAACGAGGCAGCTCTCTGATCGGAAAAATAACACATTTTTTTTTATTTGAAAGAAGCGTTTCACGCAATTTTATACAATTTTATATGCCGGAGACGCCATATGTTCCACCACTATGGCGACCGGTAATCAACGAAAACACCTGGAGGTCACTTTCCGATGAAAGTGCCTGTTTTTGCTCATGAGATACAATTCATCCGTATGAACACATCTGCTAATGCACTTGAAAGGCTCAAATTGCTGAGATTCATCGGGATAGACCTTTCTTTTTTCAACGAAATATAGCTTGTATCATGGTGTCACGCAAGGTAACGATTCGGAAATTCAAAATGCTGTATTTTCGAAACGAAAAACGTTTCGGAACTGGGAACTTGTAAAAATATTTAATACTATGTCATCTTAAATTTCCTTTCGATAAAATTCAGAAGTCCTTGCGATTTTCATTGTAGAATTTGACGTCACTGTGAAAACCTTATAATTTTTTTTTTATTTCTTCTCTCGAGTGGGTCCAGTTGGGGATCCAGTTTGGGGCTCCACGTTTTGTACCATCCCTGCTCAAGACCTATAAAATGTTCCTTCAATTCCACGCATGAACCGTCGTTTAATTACCGCAAGCGTAATTGAACGCCTCCCTTCTCCTCGGCAGCATTTCTACTATTTAGGTAAACTAGTATAACACAACTAGATGTCATGTTGCCATGCGTCTTTTCAGTAATTGATCATAGAAGACGTCAAAATGCGGTAAGAACATCAGTGACCCACTCGAATATCCCCTCGTGTGCTCCCTGTTTGCTCTTACCATTTTGATGTTATCTGTGATCTATTTACTATATAAACCCTCTACGGCTGCTGGTATGTCGGCTGAAGCTTCATGGGCAAATGTAAAAAAAAAAATGAGGAAAATCTCTCAGCCAAGGACATTATTTAGTCGACAAACCAGCAAGCCTGGAAGGGGTTTACTTATTCCAGACCCCAACAATTAATTTTCATAGGATCAAAAATCAATGGTAAAAAGGTATTACTGACGTGATGGCGAATACTAGCTTGCGATTGATGTAAGCAAGTGAGTTCAATTTATCAGTTTGATTAACTTTATTTCTACTGTGATCGGATGAAAACTTGACAAGCTATCATGTGAAATGTAAACTTTCGCAAAGCAAACTCAAAAGCAAGGCGCTTTTAGTTTTGTCGTCGTATTTTTCAACGTGCTTGACTAGTATAAACAAATGTGTTGGTAGCAGGAAAAAAAATCAGATCTTTTCAATTGTCACTACTTGGGCTAAAAGAGAAAGTACAACAGTGAAACTCAGAGTCTGCAAAGCCTGGAATACTTGAAGGATTCGCGTCGAAGGTGGACTATTGCTTAATGCGGCGAGTTTGTTTTTCTTCTGAATTTGTTTCTTTTCCACGGAAATGATCAGCAGCAGATGTGGGTTGTAGCGTGATAACTGCCCACCACGTGACGTAAAGTATCCAATCAAATAGAGCAAAAATAATGGGCCAGGGTGGGTTATAATTGATACTGAGGACATACGCACGATATGGAATCTAATGGAAGACAACGAGCTCGAGGCAACGAGGAGTTCTGTAAATAACACCGTTTGCCAAACACATGGGAATTTTGCTCTTCTTTGGTCAATTAAAAAATCCTACATGATAGCTTAACTCTTACCTGGTCCATGGTAATATTGATTAAAATCCTCGCTTCTTTCTAAACACTTCTTCTGCCGATATGAAACTGACACATTGATGCAAGGCTTTATGGAAACAAGACCAACACAATCATTACTTTTACCTTAAGTGGCCAAGTCACAGGCAGCCTTATGGCATGTTTCCGGTCATAATGTCAGCAGCTTGCTTCCACCTCTTAAGTTACTATCTGATACCACTATTATAGGACAACTTGGGTTGTAAATCGCTTAATACAAAAGACACCTGCCTGATCAACCTGAGGCGTACTCTGAACGAGAGAAAGTGAATCACTGAACTATTGTAGCTTTGGAATAAGTTTCGGATCTCAGTCTCAAATGCACTCCTTTAAATATTACGTAAAACCTTAAGACATCTTCCGTTATATCAGCCTTGCTCTTTTCAGAAGAAAAGAAGACATTGCTGGTTTACTTAGTTTTCGATTTAACCAAAATGTCATGATTAGTGATAAGGTTAGCTGCAAACTACGGAGATATTTTACCATAAAATTGCACATTCTCCAATGACCAAGGTTCGAACCTTGGCAATAGTTTCCTCCATTCGTTGGCCTGTTGAAAATAAATAACGATAAATATATCATCACCTAGGTGCCTTTTACCCTTCGGTGACAAATTTATCGAGGAAAGATTAGGATTCGCTACAGAGGTTTTCTCCGGGTACTCCGGTTTCCTCTCTCCGCAAAAACCAACATTTGACTTGATTTGCGCCAATTGTTAATTGCAGTTCGGATCTCAGATGTCCCCGATTAGTGCTCCAGCGCTAGAACGACGAGACACTTAAATAAATAAAGTAAGTTCCTTTCCTTTCCTTTTCTTTCCTAGACTACCAGAAAAGGCAAAAAATACAGAACCGAAATAACAAAGACACAGAAAATTTGAAATGAAGTAAAACAAAAGGAAGTCAAAGATGTATCATCATTCATGGCACACAAAATGTCAAGGACACGGAAGCGTTGTCCTATGCCACTTTTTGAATTATCTTGAAACCCGGGTTTTGGGAACAGGAGCACCTGGATAAGTTGAACTGTGAAACAGGGGAACAAAGGCAAATCATTTTAGGAATAAGAAACCTGAGAACAAGTTTAGAAGTAATTTCTGGAACAACGGATCACAAGCAAATTTTAAAAGGGAAAAAGGAGACAAGGATCCCCCCCCCCCCCCATCCTCAACTGGATAACTCAATTGTGGAGGTCCCCTTTGCCATAAAACCTTATGAGATCCAGAAAGAGAACAGCAAAACTCACGATGGGTTGGTACACGTTCTTGCTCTATGCTGCACTCCACCTCCGCAAGTATGCGAGCATGGACTATAGGCTATGGACCAGCCGCTCCAGCCTCCATGAACCTGTGCGCGGCCAGTAGGAACACACCGTCCCTTAATACACCACTGAGAAGGAAAAGAATGACTAAAAATAGTGAAACTGATGACCAATAACATCAGTAGACTTGCTTATTTCTCCCAAGTCTTTCTCTATTGTAGTACAAGTTCAACATCGCAAGGAATACAATTACAGAAGATATTTGAATTATTAGCACTTAATATGCAGTCATCTACGACTGGGTGTTTTAAAACTAAACTACCAGGGTATATTCCATTTTTATACTACGAGAGGTTTTAGTATTTAGCACTTTTTCCCCAAACATGCTGTTTTTAATTTCTCTTAGAATCTCGCGACAGTTTGTCGAATCAATTAGCAACAATTGAGAATTGCCCAATTTTGATATATGGCTTATGTAGGCTCTTTGTCTTCTTGTTGCTGGACTGGAAATCGGATTTGTTTTATTATTATGCTCGATCACTTATATCAGTCTTGAATTTTTTTGCTGCTCTGTATGTAAGTTCATGGCATCGGGAAAAATGTAAGTGATTCCATGTGGGTATATAATTCTCGTCATATATATAATAAAGAAATTACAGCATACAATGTGCTTTGTACGTTTTTTTTTTTTCACTCGTTGCAATACTTTGGAAAACTCACTCGTTCGCTGCCCTCATTCGAACTTCGTTTTCCAAAGTATTCAAATCGTGAATTAGAATCCGTTCGTCGCACTTTCTATGAAGTAAGCTATATTTATTGTATACTCAGCAACCATAGTAACATGCTCGTTGCACTCTATAACCTCTATTGCACTCATGAGCAATCAGAATATTCTGTTGCGTATATAGTAATTACAGATTAACTTAATAGCCTTTTGTTCATTATCTTTTATTCAATCTGTCATATGTCATAAAAAGACAACAAATCAACAAATAAAGAAGATATCCAAAAAAGAAACAAATTCATGTGTCTACGCATCTGGCTTGTGCTTACAGCGGCCTCCCTTGTAAAAATCAAAACAATCTTACGACAACACTTACACTTGCGACACCACAGGATGTGCCGTCAGCTGCAGGAACACCTCTAGATTGGTATGAATATCCATCTTTTGTACAATGAAGCAAGCCACAATGTACCTAGAATTAAGAGAATAATAAGAAGGATATCTCATAGCGTCGAGCGGAACGCCAAAACAAGTGCAGGACTATATCAGTTCGTTGCAGTAGGATGTTGTGCTTCTTTTAAAACGCTCTTTTGAACGTTATTTCCTTGTTCATATATTCGCATTCATAAGCAGTTTTGAAAGGCTTGTAGTTACGATCAAGTATTTGAGAAGTTTTAAAGCGACGGAGTTGTCAATCGACGACAGTTCCAATTTGTTTTACTTATTATCATGAAACGAGAACCACCCCCTCCCCAACACACACACCCACACACTGCCCATACATTTAATCTGCTTCCTCTTTTTCAAGGCCAATAGGAACTATTTTATTATTGTTTCACTGTCGAGTCTTGCGGCAATAAAGGCGTTTTATCACAATTTTGGTAGCATTCCTTTGGTCTGTAAAGTGAATCCTTTTTCCTCGCCTTTTTTTCATAACGACAGTAGCTGCTTTTCACAGTCGGAGAGAGCATAATCACACTCTACGCCCTGGGGCATTAACTTGCTGCAAGAGTGAATTGGATAAGAGTGTTGATCCATCACTTTGCGGCCTTGCGCCAGCACAGTCACAAATGGATATATTTTTAGATGCACTTTGCGCGCAAAACAAACAAAGGGCGCCAATTTTAACCAATCAGAAAAAGCCATGTCACGCGTGACTGCTTCTTGCATGTTTTTTCTTTTTTTTTCAGGGATATGACAAATTATCTTATTCTAGCTCGCTTATATTTCTCTTCAAGTTTTAGAAGTTACTTGATATCTGAAACCACCAGGCAAGAAATTAGCTTAAACCAAACAAGTTTCTTCCATTTTTGGGAAAACGCAATTTTAGTCCGACGTTTGCCGTGGGCAGCTACAGAGTTAAACCCATTTATACGTTGATCAACATCCAGTGATTTCTTTGACTAGGACACACTTGGGTTTGCGTGCAAGAGCCTCTTGGAGGAAAAACAGCAATAGTTAACCTCGCTTACCGGTTTACTTGCTCGAAAGTGTTCATTATAATGAGATTGGCACTGTTTATCGGCATCCCACAATTCACCAGGAAAAAGTGACGGGTCCACTATAAGAGGGAGTCTGGGTAGAGAACCCATTGGCTCGTTGTCAAGGCAAGACGAACGACTGCTCCTGTACAGAAAAAACAAAACAAAAACAAAAACAAAAAGCAAAGCAAGAAGAAAATTAGAGAACAAGCAAACCTTTACAGTTCCTGGAGGCGGAAAGAAAAGTCACATGATTTTTGTTAGACAGACAATTTTTAAGACTATTTTTAAATTTTGATAATTTCTCTGCTATCTATAGCGAGAATATTCTTGACATCGCTTATTGTCATTAATGTGCCAATCAGCGCCTCATTGGCTGCCAAGACCGAGGGTCTTTTTTGTGGTTGGCAATTTCAATACCAAAAGCAATGTTTGTAAACAGGGATCTCCCCTATAGTACTAGATAGCAAATTTATAGAGAACGTGCATGGAAAACTCGCATCAATCTGCCTGTCTCTTTCAAGATTTTTACGTTGTACGCATCAATTTAAGTTGACTACAAATCGGAACGCTTTCTAGAAACTACGCTAAATGTAATGAGATCGGCACTTCAATTGTAATAGTTAGTGGAAGAGAAGAAAGATTCAATAAAGATGCCTTATGTTAAATAAATTCTTATCTTGATACAAAATAACATCAAATGCCTTATGGTAACAAATTCCGCGATTCCGGGACCAATTTCCATCGACGGGTCTTGGTTACTAAGAATTTCATCAATGCTCTTCAATTTTGGGGACTGTTCATAAAAAGGGAGTTAGGTCCAGTCGCAAATGGAATAAAAATCGAAATCCTTCACGATCCTGCTGGATAACGTGAGAGCTCAGAATAGCTGATAATTATTTTGGAAACTAACTCTGATTGATTGATTGATTGATTGATTGATTGACTGACAGACCTATAGCTACTGACAGACTGATGAATGGTTACATGGAGCAATTGATTGAGAGTACCTAAGAAATTCTTGCATGAAGGGTCGGCTGCAAGGTGACCATCTCATGGCATTTTCTCCACTGGGCAAAACCGGATTCATAATATACTGTCCACACGCCTGATGATGATTGAGGCCAAAACTGTGAAAACATTTAATAGAATTTGCAATTATTTCCCTGCTAATAAAAACTCGCTAAGGCCGATAAGCTCCATTTTCGTGCGAATCTGCTTTGCAAGTACTTGTTTGCCCTATATTCTAATTAACACTTGCTCATCGGCTTTTTGTAAATCTCTTACATAAAAATTACCTTTTACCACTTCTCGGCCAAGTGAAAAGCTTTGCCATATACTTCGAAGAATTTCTTGGGACGAGGCAGTAAGAAGATTGGTTTATGTCATCGCATGTGCCTTCGTGCGCAACAGAGTGAAATGAATCCTTAATTGCACGAAGGCATATTACTATTACACGTTTATCACATAAAGGGCAGAATTATTTAAAGGAAGCCCGTTCAGTGCCGCGACAGATTACGATCAACTTAACTGACCAATCGGTTCAATGAAGAGTTTAATCTTAAAATTAAAGCAAACAGACTTTCATTCACCCTGCCAGCAGAACCTTTCTTAAATATTCGAGAAAGAAAGGACTCTGCAGAAATCATGTTGTCTTTATTGAGTATGCGCAAGCTGTTTCTTGGAGACAGTCTCGATCGCACTCCAACACGCCATGTTGGTTTTCGTACTGTAGGCTCGCTTTTTACCTTCACCTTGTCAAAAATATGATGCGCGCGTTGCCTAAACCTGTTTGACTGGAGTAACTAGCCCAGAAACATGGGCTGCGGCGACTTAAAAGACTTGAGACGTTTTCTACAGAGACTCTCTTTTTCGCCCTCTGGCGAGAGGCTCTGCTTGCAGGGTGACTTTCATTCGGTTAAGGTACAATTCAATAAATCGTTGGTGACAACAGAAATGGAGCTTAAAATGTATTTATATGTGGACAAAAAAACAATTTAATCGCAAAGCATTCTCTTGTAACTTCGCTTCCTCTGGAAAAGCAAATGTTAAACCAGTTGGGATCAATTAATGATGCCCTCTTGGTTACCAAAAGTGCCCTCTTGACTTAAGAAAAAAATGCCTTCCGTCTAAGCCAATCAGAATTCAATAATTTGCCCGGTATCTGATAAGTAATGGTAACACGACAGAGTGGAGTCCATTTCGTCTGTAATCATAAGACTGATTACAAAATCTGACGACCGTGCAGCGGGAGTCCGACTTGTTGTTTATCACGAGTATGATAACAGACCGAATTGGACGACAAGAAGTCCTCTTACCAATTAATCATTGCAGGAGCCCATGACTAGGAGCCTCCCAATGCATTATATCCGTGAGTCAACCTTTGCGCTTATCTTTCTATTTTTAGAACTAATCCTTCAGCCGGAAACTCACATTTACAACAATTTACATCAATTTACACAATTTGCATACACTGTTTTTGCTATTCCACAATAACTTTGTGTTGATTGGCCATTCTAAACAGTGTGTGCAGAGCCGGAGAACTCGTGGCGTTCTAAAAATAGAAAGATACGGGCAAGGTTGACTCATAGGGCTTGTATAGGAGAGGCATGTTCCTACTCATGCGCTCTTGATCATAAAAATTACAATTGTCAAGAAAAGAAGAAGGGCCAAGTTATGAAAGAAAGGGAGAATTTGCATTAAAAGACTGACAAAGGAGGCGTAAATTGTTTAATGTCGCCCTGACAGAAAGACAGAAAGCAACAATTATAAAGATTAAGCGCTTGCAAACATCCCAATAGCGAGAATTTAAATCTCCAAATATTTTTCCCCAACAGTCACTTGTTGTTTACGCTTCAGTAAGCTTCACCAGAATTGGTTATTTTCATATCCCCCCATAATACACTAAACCATTTGCGTAAACCATTGTTTTAAAATGCTCTTGGTAATATGCAGTTTCCCAAGAGCTTTTGAGAAAACAATGGTTTATGCATTTTTTTTTTTCTGAGGAAGGAAGGGGGGGCGGGGAAAGGCAGGAGGTAGTGTGGCCCAGTGGCGAGGGCGCTTGCCTTGAGATCCGGAGATCCCGGGTTCAAGACCCGTTCTGACCACTCGTTGAATTTGATCCTGGTAGTCCCTGGTTCAACTTCCCAGCTGCACTTGTAAATAGCCAACTGGTTTGCCCCCGGCCAGATGGGATTCTTAACAGTTGTTGTTTTTCTCTTCCGTCGTTTCGTTGGGTTTTATTGGCCCTGAAAAGCCCCCATGGGGAGCGTCCACTTAAGTATGTATTGTATTGTATGAGCAAAAATGTGTATTATGGAGAATGCGAAACTGGTCAATTGGTTTCTGTGGATATTTATCAAAAGGCGACTTACTTGTGCCCAGTTTCGTGTGCAATTGTCCCTGCAGTCTGCAGACCTAACTCGTGATTGACGTTAAATGCTCCGCTAGCTGTTGCACACAGTTTTCCAACTTCTGCAATTCCTGTTAAATCATAAAATTTTAGACATTTCTCTTCCTCTCTTTCTGGTATTGTGAAATACATAGCGGAATATTATGAGGAGATTGTCCCCTTCTTTTTTTCTGGGGTGTAACAACCTGCACTGGAAAAATAACTTTGATAAAGTACTTCACGCCCATGAAAAGGTTATATTTCGATAGGCTGATGTGATATAATGTTTACGATATTCTGCTTCTTGACTGAACTCAAGCTTAAAAATAAGGTTTTACGCTTTATTTGTCCTTTTCACTCCTACAGTACGAGTTAGAAGCTTCAATATGTACACTCAAAACAGTACAAAACTTACCTCCAGCTCCAATGAGGCTATAATGGGATCATAAAAAGAAAAATAATAGTAATAAGGGAACCTGTACAACAACATACTGGCACTTATTTAAAGTCTTTAGGCGAAGACTGATGATAATTTCTCCCATTGTTAAAGAAATACGAAAAAATTGGATGCTTTGCGTCGTGCCTCGTACCCGGGCTGCCTTTATTGTTTGCTCGTCTCTTAGGACGGTCACTATATTTAATATACAAGTCCATGAAACAATGAAACACATACAGTGTGGAAACATTTAAGGACAAAAAGCAAAAAAAATATTTCATTCATTCTCGTCCTAGAGCCCTCCTTTTCTTTAGACGAAACGAAGGAGTCAAAAACGTGACCAAAAGAAACGGAAGGCTCTGGATACGAGATTGGTAAATAACATAATTAACTAATTGTTGATTTAACAAAACAAAAAGGTTTCCCCGGTGCCGCCAAGGTCGTCTTTGCGCTGCATGTAATTTCAAACTTACCTGGATATATACGAAGTGACATCCACAGTTCCCGCAGGAATGTTATTCGATGCCCAAGACTTGAATTTATCTAAGAAATTTCCGTCATACATCCCAAGCTACCAAAAAAGTAGATATTCAGTAGGTTAAGGTAATTAGATAAGAGATTGAAATTAATTATCAGAAGATATTGTAAGTCTAACAGATTTCAAAGAAGCATTAGTATGAGTTCCTGTGTGATAAGTTAACGTTGCAATCTTGACTTTTATTTTCATTTGTTTTTATGCATATATTTAAAGATCCGCCATAGGGATTTTCTTTAGGGAATACAGATAAACTGGGTTTTCCGCAATAGGAAGATAATACCGAATTAGGTAATATATAGATTTAGCAAACCCTAAAAGCAGAGCTCCTGTTTCTTACCCCAGAAGGCAATGTAGTGTACATGGAAATAATTATGCTTCTGCATAAATCACAAAATTTAATCATCATTACTGTGTACAGGTCACAGTGATCAAACAGATCAAAACAAACAAGCCTGGCAAACAACCAACGATTTTAATCAACAGCTAAAACTGAAATGACATGCACTGTAATCGCTTTCACAACATTTTCCGTTTGGTAGACAATCTTTTACTCCCTCTCTGTTCAGTTTAGATCAACAGCAGAAATCTAATTACTTACTAAATTCGCTTACTTGACTGCAATTTTACAGTCAAACAAAGCAGCTCATGACTGAACATCCATTTCACACAAAAAGCCTTTAAATGTGGTTGATGAAATATGCAGAATCTCTGTCAGCACGGAATTAGCGAATTTTACAAAATATGAGAAGCTGCGAGGGATATCAGTTAAGAAGGAAAACATTTTACCCGAAAGCTAACAGTTGTAAATAGGTTTTTTGTCTCTCGCTCTTTCTTTCAGCTTTACGGTGATTTTCACTGAAATTCTCTCTTCTTCTCCTTCCTCGGCTTCTCTCGAGCCTTTCTCCGCTCAAATTTATCAAGTTTCGTCGCCTCTTCTCTCGTTCACGTTCCCGCTCTTTGTTGCTTTTTATAGTACTGCTCCTTATCCCGTTGCTCGTTGCCGAATGCAACGCTGCCACGCAATTTCCCGTCAAGGAAAATTGCCCGAACACTCCCGTCCCCAGAGGCTCCCCTGCCTCCCCACCTCCACCCTGACAGTGTGTACGAGCGGACACAGGTGACGTCATAAACAAAATTACTCGCATGGATATATTTTTCAAAAATTCTTATCCATGGTGATCCGTTGGCGCGCTTGGCCCGCCTGAACTCCGCTAAAAAAGACACTAAAGGTGGAAAAGGAGCATGTCTTAATGTCATTCTAGGTTCATCAAGTAGGCTTTATCTCCATTGGTGTTAGTTTGTAGTTTTGCAACAGGGCGTGCTTCCCAGGGGGGGAAATGGCTTATGTTGCCTTATTCCATAAGATATTTTGTCTACGTTCCCACGTTCCCAAGTTCAAATTAGCAGTGTTACTTTGTTCCCCAAAACGCCTCAGTGGGAGACCACCAAAAGGCTTTCCACAAACGATCATCAAACGCAACTACGAATGATTAATACTGTAATGCGCCAGTGAGAAGGATAATAGGTTCGTTGCTTGGCAACGGGTGAAAGAGCAACTAAAAATTGAGAGTCCTACTCAGGATTTGTACAGACGGCCGCTGTAACACCTGTCGGATGCTCGGCATTTTCAGTTATCGTTTCGCGCGTTACCAAGCAACTAGCGTATCATCTTCCATTCTTTCAAGTCTAAAATAAGATCAGCTAAAGCTAGACATAACAACCAATTCGTAATTGCAAAAGGAACCAAAATTGTGGGCTCGACAATTTCATGTATACTCAAGTTTCGCTAGCTTGGGCGGGAAAATCGCATGTATAATAAAGCTTCGCCCCATGCTATAAACCCAGCATGGTGAGGGATAATCCACACGTTTACAAGCAATATAGGAAAACAGAATGTTCATCTCCTCACCATCGTTGAATTCAAAACGACAATATGCTTTACGACATATGAAACCCTTATGTCTCCGATACTAGGATCTTCGAATACGCCAGCAACCTGCAATAAAAAAAGAAACTGCATGGATACCAAAGATATGATTTGTAGTCCATAATTGGTACGTTTGTCAATTCAATTACCTCTTACATCCACTTTGCATTTTTCAGGAATTAAAAATTCCTTAACCTAACATAGTTGGTAAGCAACAACAAAATCAAGAGCTCCATGTACTCAAATTAACTATGTTCAATTTTTGGCCCATAAATGGTAAGGGAAATTGGATTCTTAAAATAATCCAGGTACTCTATTCATTCAATTCAATGAAACTAAGGGAAAGATACCAGAAGTTATTCCGGTCGAGGATGTCAGTCTGCAGCCGGGTGTAGATGACTGAGAGTCGATTTTGGCAAGCCAGGAAAACCGGAGTACTCGGAGAAAAAGCGTCGGAGTCAGATTGAGATCGGTTGAAATTCACCCCACATACGACCTCGTGGCCTAGACCAAGGTGGAACCCGGGTCGCAGAGGTGGAAGGCGCTGTTAATAACTGCTTAGACATCCTGACCGAAGTTAATTATAACTCCAGCAACGTTGGTACCCAATAACCCTAGTGACAGCGCGGAAGATTATTATAAGAATAAAGAAAGGTTCATGGATTTTTCAACTATTCAGGGACTCAAAATGAATGTATTTTCAACTGAGATAACTTGCAATCTACGTAGAGAGAGGCAAGAAGAATACGGAGGAAAAGAGTATTTTCTTACAATATTGCCAAGTACAAGCAAGGCCGTCGAGATGTTCATTGTTTGGGAATATCTCTTTGACGTGATTTCATCTGTCACTAAGGCAACCTCCAGAATTTTATATGGTAAGCTTGAACTTCTTTTAACTGGGAAAAGAAAGCAAAACCAAGCAAAAGTTATAAACATATGTAAACAAAATCTCGTAGGTCAAGGTTACAATGAGTGAAATTCTTTTTTTATAAGCCCATTTAGTGCAAGGAAATCAGGTGACATGGGCTGTCAACTGCTATATGTTGTATGCAAATTGTTTCTACATTATTGCACGTCATGGTAACAAAACGTAAGGGAATTGAGCTTGGTACTCGATCTCGACTACTATTATCTTAATAACATCATTTTACCTTTGGAGTTAATGAAGCTACCATGTTTTGTTTCGTCCGAAGGCAGTGATATTTTCATTGATCTTTTGACAACAACGTGTGACCTTGACCCGTCCTTTCCCTTGTTCTGAACGTGTTCTTCGAGATGGGTGGGCAGTGGCTGGACGTACAGGGTGTCCTGGGAGCGTTGTATAACACCATGCTGGAAAAAAAAAAAAGGGGTTTGCGTATTTTTATAGGAGAATTACATGCAACCTGTTCGTTAGGTTATCACAAACAGCTAACGGCTATTTTCCATTTGTCAAATAAACGGTTTTCTGCAACTCATTTACCTAGTGAAGGAGATGCATGGCCTGTTGAGACCATTTTAAGAGCGGTAGGCCAGAAAATTATAGGCGAGACAAACATGTGTTAGGGGATATAGTTTACGTATTTGTCAGGAATTACATGTCATCTGGAGCCGTTGAGCTCCAATTGACAATAGGAAGTTTAAGCAAAGAGGAAGGCTACGGCAACGAAAGCGTCAGTCCAAAATATAACTTAGCGCAATCGCAATTATTCCGTCTTGTTCACATTGAACAATACAAGCGAACTATCCTGTAACTGGATGGGTACGAACGGTTAATTTTAAAATCAAAACTGAAAATGACTTTTTCATTGTTATATGCTCACGTTGTTGCCGCAACCTAAAATTCGTTGATTTCACGTAGTTGTTTTGTGGAGTACGGCAGAGAAATGCAAGGAAATTCGTGTTGCACGTGCAGCACGTGTATTTTTCCTTTTTTAACCAATCACATTCTTGCTTTGTGGCGTTACCGTAGCCGTCCCCGTCGGCTTTGCTTTAACTCCCTGATGATTGGCATGGGCTGTCGCTTTACCAACCCCCTCCCCTCCCTTCCACGGTCTCTGAGATGATATTAGAGAGATTTAACATCACGTTTTACGTGAAACGCGAAAGGCAAAAGTGATCACGTGACCATGATTTTCTCACCAGCCCTCCGTCATCGCTCACTGCTACCATAGAGTCTGGGTCATTTGCAAGCTTTCCAAGGTAGAAAGTGTTTCTGGGAATGGGATGATGCTCCATCGATCCATCACTTCGCATGACTTCAACCTTTAGGTCGGGTGACATGAGTTTTCTATTCAGTGAAAGTTGGATGGGAACCTCTTCTTCAAAAGCGTTTAATTTATAAAGCTTTTCTTCATGAAGGGCATCACTTGTTAGAGCTTTCTTTGGTCGCTGGTGCTCTTCTCTTTCTGATGTATAAAATACACCAAGGTCGTATTCAGGAACTGCGAGAAAAAAATCGAAAGGGATCCATTTCAATTGATAAACACGCAATTAGTTTTCACTGAAAATTTAAGCTGCAATCTAGTACAGTTGTAATTCCGGTCAGGACGGAAACTGTCAGTCTCTCGACAACGAAACGAGAATGTATGGATTTATTCAAGACCATTACATATGGTTCAGAACAAGATACGTTATCTACGTTAATTATTGTCTTATAAACGCTAAATCTACCTGCATCGTTGTCAGAAGAAACCTTATATTATACTCAGAAAAGCAGTGTCGAGTGTTTTTGAAACCCAAGAATCAGTTTCTCATAGCCAAGCAAGGCTGGATTTCACTCATATTCTCTTTAAAAAGTAGGTAAAAACATATATAATAAAAATTAAAGCGAACCCCTTAAATATTGGCATCAAAGTGCCGGACATGGAATGGAAAACCACCGGACCAAACGTCTGGACTACGGCCTCAAACGAATACCCTAGAGACGTCGTAGCATGCTCATTTCCATGCATATAGTTTTGATTGTCTACTTATTAAGTCTCTGAAAATAAAACTAAGGGATAGGCCTTTTGCAACAAACGATCACATGGTACAAAATCCGTCATGCTGGAGGGCAAGGTCATTATTATCCCCCCACTGGGACATTAAAACAAAGGCAAGTCAAGCTTGACTGGTTCAGGTCTCATTGTTTTAATGTCCCAGTGGGGGAATAATAATTAGCTTGCCCTCCAGCCTGGCGGATTTTGTACCATGTGAGCGTTTATTGCAAAAGGCTTGTTAGTGTTCTATTTAAAAAAATCCTAAGGGGATGCCCCCAGACCCCCTAGGTATCTCGCGCCCTCGGCGCTCGCAAGGCACCTTGCGGCGCCAAAACTTTCAAAAACCCTGTACGAGAAATACAAGGGCGTCAGTACTCGTTTTGACCCAATGAGGTCTGAGGTCTGGTATTTACTAAGATTATTTTTCCACCTACTTAAAGTCCTCTTGATATGTAGGGAAACAGGGCTGGCGCCGCGGTTAGATCATTCCCTTTCCCCCTTGCCAATCTGGTCTGCGTTTCATTCCCACACTTGGCGTCATATGTGGGTAACCCCGTTGAGTTTGTCGGTTCTCTACTCTGCCCCGAGAAATTTTTCTTCGAGAACTCCGGTTTTCCCTCTCCCGTCAAATCAAATGAAATAACTTTATTTATCCACGGTATTCTCCTTAGTTACATTCAGTAGTACTTGTAAAATACTGGTTATTAAAATTGGTAATATAAGCTATCTAAAACTACAAGAAATCAAGTGAACTGTTTTACATGAGAGCCGTGTTTAACCAAGGAATTACATCAAAAGAAACTCCTGCAGCTAGCATGAAAAGATGCTAGAGATCCTGCCCGCCGCAACAGAGTTGGTAAACTGTTCCATAATTCCAGACCACTATACCTGAAACGGTTCTTAAGAAAGTCGGTGTTTCGTCCGATTTGAGTTAAATTGATATGATTTTTACTATAGTGTCCCTAATTAGCTCCAATTAGCGCCCAAGCGCTAGAATACTTGACACTTTAATAAAGTTTCTATTATTAAACAATGATAACAGGTGTTTGGCTCACGTTATACCGCAGTATATAGTAATGTCGTTGTTGTCAACGATTGTCGGTTTTTTTTTTTCAACACAGTCCGCGCACTTGTTGTTAATTGTGTAAACTAATGTTCATGTACTACAATTAAAATTGAAAATCTAGAACTATGTTCAGGGGTACATTACCTCTAGACAGATCATCTGTTCCAAAGAAATGCTGTAATTCCATCTTTGTCATCTTCTGATGCAGCGTGTGTTCTCTCTGAATCGAAACAAGCATGCATGCATTAACTCATCATTTCACGAAAGCTGTAATCGTTATCGTAACTTGAAAAAGTAAATCAAAGGGTGAAGAATCAACTCTTTCAGCGAACCTTTTTCGAGAGAGTCCCTGCTGTGGCTGTCATCAAGGCAAAAACGAGAAAAAAATCACACCCGTTATTATTTATCATTAGGTGCCTCTCTTGTTGCTGTTATCATCATCATCATCATTACTACTATTATTATTATTATTATTACTATTAGTATGATTTTATTATTATTATTATTATTATTATTATTATTATTATTAAATTATTATTACTATTATTGTTATTATTTATTTCTTAATTAAGTTTTTATTTTAATAACTTTTTTTGCCTTAAATTTAACTTATCCATGTTCCTCCTTTCTTGATTTCAGTGAATATCTCTGCAGTTTTATTTTTATTATTATTATTTGTTTTTTTTTTTGGGGGGGGGAGGGGGTTACGGCCGGTTTTTATTGGAAATGATGTCTTAATTTTAAGGTTTAAGAAGAATAGCTGGCATCTGTTCCAAGGATTGGAGGTGACAAGTTTTCACCTGATGTAAGAGTGACAAAGAACTTCAAGTACTGTTATAAGGAAGAGAGGCTGGCACAGTGGTGAAAGCACGCGGCTACCACCAATGTGGCCTGGGTTCGCCTCCCAGTCTCGGCGTCACATTTGGGTTGAGCTTATTGATCCTCTACTCTGTTCCAAGAGGTTTTTCTCCCGGTACTCCAGTTTTCAAAAACCACCTACGATTTCATCTGAGTTAATATGGTTTGATTCCATTCCTTTACATTGTTCCCAACTAATGTCTCAGACAGAGCCTTAACACAGTACAAGTTTGTAACTATTGTTAATACAATTTTTCATGTTAAGTGTATCATAACATATGTTTATACGTGAACATGCTATGCACTGTCATCATTAATTAACTTTTTTTTTATCATACCTTCTTGAAGAAGCCATTTAAGAACAAATAATAAGCATACGTTTTTAGTCGTCATCCTGTGAAAGAGAGAAACAAATTCATTGATAGATTATTATTTTGTTTTTTTGTGCCCAAGTGTGATAACGAGACTGTGATGTTTTGGAAGTTCTCGCTGGCCTACATTTGAGGAAGTTTAAAATACCACGAGTGGCCATAAATCACTAAATGCACGAGTGCATAGGAGTTTTTTTTCATTTATTATATAGTTACAAAAAACTCTCAGTTGCGGTGTTTCCATAGCAACTTCTGTATTGCACTCTATAACATTTTTTATGCATTTGTCATTGACCAGTCAGAATCGCGACATTCTGTTGAGTACACAATGAAGATACATATAGAAGAAAACATATTGAAAATAAATTGCGGTTATGTAGTATTAAAAAAATATATATATACGTATTGTTTCATCTGGTTTAAATAGGTGGTTTTCACGTTACGTCATCGCCGTCACGTTGGTGGACACTGAATATTAGTGAATCACAGCTAGTGATCGCAATACCTGAGAGGTATAGTGATGTTTCAATACCGGTCCTGTATCAAATCAGCAATGATTTTTAATAAAACAATTGTGTTTCAACATGTGAAATGGCTAGTTCACGATATTCAAGACTTTCATGGATCAAATCACTCCAAATCACTACCTATATAAACTTGAACGATCATAGAAAATTCAGTTTAAACGATTTTTGTCTGTTTCATTTTATTTTGTGCCTTTTTGAAAGTCCATCATTTAAGTGTTAGTGACAGGTCACCTCTAACTTGACTTTTTCTGAAGCAAGAACTAAATCTTCATCTGTCACCTCTGCTGGTGACAACTCACCGATCCTTTAGCAAGGACACAGTTAACGTTTCTTGTGAAGAACAGTTCCAAACAACTGCTTATAATTTTGATCATATTCTTTAGACGTATAAACAAAGACTGCCCATAGAAGCTGCAGAAGAAATGACCAGCTCCCAACGTCAGTTTCATAGCTCAGTTGGTTAGAGCGTCGCACCGGTACCGCGAGATCACGGGTTCAAAACCCTGTTCAAGTCCTGAATTTGACAGGGCTTCTCTGCGCAATTGCTTAAATGGCGGCCATAACTGCAAGGATCATAGATTCATTTAAAGTAATCACTTTCCCAGCTTTTAAAAATGAAATGGATAGCGATACTTAGATTCCAAAACAATCTCAGGAACATTGCCAAATCAGGCGTTCATAGCGAAGGTAAAACATTTTCTTTCTCTAAACTCTTGAAATTGAGAACATCAATAAACTTTTTTAGAATTAATAACATAAGAGAAGCTTCACAAATAATAAAGATTTCTAGCACTCATCATTTTGTTAAATGTAACTGGATAAAATCGTCGCACAGAAGCAATACTGTAAAAGTGTTTTTTCTTTCAAATTTGTTTTTTAAACATCTTGTATAAGATTACTCACCTAAACAATATCTAACGTTTGCATCCCGCTTGCGGGACATTGAATTGTCATGAGACGATGATTTCTCTGCAGTGAAAGCGAGTAGTTACCGTTATACACATTGGTTTTTTTTCACATAAACAGGTGTGGAAATCGGTTAGTTTCTGATCATTTCGTTAAAAAAAAAAAAAAAAAAAAAAAAAATATATATATATATATATATATATATATATATATATATATATCAGCTTTGTGATATCCATAAAGCAAATTTTGCAAAGTAAATATCTCAGAACACACCATATAAAGTGCTCTTTATTTTCAAGTACAGAACAAAAGGGAGATTTAAAGCGGCGATTTGTAATATTTAACAGCTTCCCCTCTTAAATTTATCATGTCCTGAAATTTTAAGCCCTTAAAGCAAGTTTATTTCCTCTTCGGAGGTCTTACAATCACAGAAATTTTGAATACAGAGAATCATTTGAAAAAAAGTGTTTCAAACAACTTAAATCTTTATCATGCTATTTAGAATCTCGCAAATCCATTTCATGCACTTTTTATGAAAAAAAAAAAATATATAGTTTACGTCATAGAAAGTTCGTCGTATGGGGTTTTATTCACAAGTTTCTTGTGTCAAAAACTCCGAACCAGCGAGGTACGAGCGAGTGAGGGTTTTTGACACAAACAACGAAAGAATACATAAACAATAGCCTTCATTTGGCGCGAAAATATGCTTGGATATTTGTCCGCGGACATTATCTGTTCCGAGAAGCGAACAGTTTTCCGAGAGCGAAGCTCGAGGAAAACTGTGTGCTATTGTGTTTATTATCCTGCAAATATTTTTCGCAACAAGCGGGATCTGCCAGTCCGTCATATGCCAACACGTCAAAGTTTGTCAATTGGCTTCCAAAACCGCGTCATTCAATATTCTTTTCCAGAATTTCGAACAGACTTCGCTTCAGTTAATAGAATATGCTTGGGGAAAAAGTACAACATTTCAGTGAAAGGAAAACATTCTTTTTTAATTGTGTGGATACAAGTGGAGGATACGATTTACAAACAGCTTACCGTCAAAAACGTTAACAGCCTATGAAGTGGATTTTTTGGTGTTTTCTGGTACCGCTTTATCGACCAGCAGGTTTATCTCTTCTTCTGTTTCGAAAGCAAACCGTTCTGCCATCCTAACATTAATTTTAATGTGACTTGAATCCTTGAAGTCGGTTTTAAAAATTGGGGAATATCCTCGGATATTCCCCAGTTTTAGCTGGGGAATATTCGCCCACGTGACGCGTTTAGACCAATCGCGCGCTATCGAAAATATTTGATGGATTATAAAACCCCGTACAAAGCACTTTCTATGTCGTGGCTGTTTATTACACATAAGTCGAGAATTTTCATCGAAATAGTTTTCTGAACGCAAATTAGAAACAAAAACTCACTAACAATAGAACCAAATGCAAATTCAATTTAATTCAATAACAACGTACAATATGCACGAGATGCACGAGTGATTGGCTTGGAAAGGCCTTTACGCTAACGTTGATTGGTTATACTTCCACACGTGAAAGAGCCGTACGCCATTCTGATTGGCTATATAGGCTTTTTCCATATGTGAAAATAGACCGTATAGGATTTATGGAATATAATTCTTATGTTATGTGTAATAAATTATAAAACAGCCTTTATTAGTTCATAAAGAAAAGTATGTAATGCTAGAATTTACAACAAAAAGCGGCAAACAGTGGCATTTCACAATTTTTACTTATTGACCAAATATGATTAAACTTATATTGATGTCTTCACAAGCATTCGAACATTTTTTCTTCATTTCTTAACACTTGTTGACCATATGCCTTTTTTCTTTTTCTTCTTTGGGGAAAATACAGAATTTACAAAACATTCTAAGCATAAATTCGAATTCAGTGTATTTATCAAGAAAATGTTGGCGTTGGGATGATATTAACAAATTATCATCACAAATACAAAGTGATAGTAACTGTCCATGATACACAAATGTAGCACCGTTCAAAAAATCGCTTAGAAATGGAGGAAAATCAGTTTTGGATGACCTTGAGTGCGTTTGTGGGACACCAGTTTGTCATAACTGTCTCTTCTACAGTATCTCGTCATATTTAAATTACTCCTACGATAGACCAGACACGCGCCCTTATTTGATAGAAGATGCAGACTACCATCAAGCTATCAAGTATATAAAGGCCTGTATAGTCTTTTTCGGTAGGAAAGGTTCAAAAATCGTGCTAAATATTGATGTTTCAAGGGACACAATTTTCAGACTCGTTTCTATAAAGGATTGTCGACCTTTTATTTTACAAAGACCAAACTTGAATCCGTTGAAATATCATTAAATGTCGATTTCTCTGTTATTTTTTTGGAAGACGTCATTTCATATAGTATGTTGATATCTAAATGCGTACGTGACCAGGAAACATATCAACGTGTATTGTTTGCTGTGATATAGTATCAAGTTGCTTGCCACATGCTTGTTCTGATGCAGGAAACAAAGATTTCGCGCCAAAAGACTCAAGTTGCAAAATTTAACTTTGCGTTTGTTTTCCCTTATTTATGCGACTACTGTTTTTTTCCATCTCAATCCTTCATTTCAATTGCGAGAATGAATCTTTTGACAACTTAAGTTCCTAGGACTGACTAAGAGCGGAGCAATTGCCATCTTGACCTAGTTTAAACTGAAGGCAAAAAAAAAGCATTTTTTTATTTACACTTTAGACCATGCCCAATGATGTTTTCAACTTTTTTTTTTTCTGGCATATCCGTCGTTTTTTTACCTAAAACAAAAATGTTTTTATTCCGTTTTGGAGCCATTAGCATTGCAGCTCAGAATGGAGGAACCAGCGGTCATTTTTACAGATTATAACCTATGATATGGGGAAGACATGCGAGAACGCCCCATAAAGAAGAAGTGTTTAGACTGATGTTTGTAGTGAATATTGAGTCCGCGAAGACACCGCAAAGCAACGAAGAAAATAATCAAAACAGCACTTGTGTTTACCTTGTTTCTCTTGATTACGAAATCTCTGTCTCCCACATCACACGTCACAGCAGGCTGCTTTGAGCTCGCACTGAAAAGGCCGAAAAAGCTGGAAAATGCCAACTTCGAACGTTGTTTTCTCGCAAAAAAACAAAACAAAAATAAAAAACAGCAAACGAAAAGCAATAACTCCAAAAAAAAAATAAATAAATAGAGAAATTGCTAATGTTGGCCTTCAGTTCTCTTTTAATGGCCTAGAACCCGGTTTCCCGGAAAATCAGGATCAAGGATCACCGGATCAGTCCAAAATAAATCAGATAAATTAAACCCCTACGTAAATCAATCAAGATCTCTCGTTGACATATAGATGACGTTTTTCGGCTAGCTGCAAGAATTTCCAGTGACTGATACAGCATAACACAAGATAACACCGCCTTTTACAAACAGGCATGTCTTTTTATCCCGTCCACCTTCCGTCCACTTTTGCGCTACCCCCAAGAACGCTTCATCGCAAGTTAGGTAAGAAACTGTCTATTCAAGTAAAGCTATGAGCGAATGTGAGAATGATATAAACACATGAGAAATGAAATGATGGTAGAACCAACTGGGATCTCGGAAAAAATCCGAGCCCCAGATGGATGTCAGTCATTTCACTCTGTAGCTGCGTGATGCAGCTCGAGTCAATACCCACATTTCACCCTTGCTCGCCATAGAGTCTCCAGTAGCTCAGTGGTTAGAGCATCCGACTAGATCACGGAGGGTCGTGGGTTCGAATCCCATCTGGGGCTCGGATTTTTTCCGAGATCCCAGTTGGTTCTACCATCATTTCATTTCTCATGTGTTTATATCATTCTCACATTCGCTCACTTGGGTGGTTGGTTTGCCGCATCTCAGATATGCTTTAAAGGTGACTGCGCGATGCAGTTATGAGCCATGCTGTCAGTCATTTCACTCTGTAGCTGCGTGATGCAGCTCGAGTCAATACCCACATTTCACCCTTGCTCGCCATAGAGTCTCCAGTAGCTCAGTGGTTAGAGCATCCGACTAGATCACGGAGGGTCGTGGGTTCGAATCCCATCTGGGGCTCGGATTTTTTCCGAGATCCCAGTTGGTTCTACCATCATTTCATTTCTCATGTGTTTATATCATTCTCACATTCGCTCACTTGGGTGGTTGGTTGGCCGCATCTCAGATATGCTTTAAAGGTGACTGCGCGATGCAGTTATGAGCCATGCTGTCAGTCATTTCACTCTGTAGCTGCGTGATGCAGCTCGAGTCAATACCCACATTTCACCCTTGCTCGCCATAGAGTCTCCAGTAGCTCAGTGGTTAGAGCATCCGACTAGATCACGGAGGGTCGTGGGTTCGAATCCCATCTGGGGCTCGGATTTTTTCCGAGATCCCAGTTGGTTCTACCATCATTTCATTTCTCAAAGCTATGATCCTCGCAGTTATGGACGCAATTTTAGCAACTGCGTAGAGAAGCCTGAAAAATTCAGGACTTCAACGGGGCTTGAACCCGTGACCTCGCGATACCGGTGCGACGCTTTAACCAACTGAGCTATGAAGCCACTGACGCTGGGAGCTGGTCATTTATGGGTTCTAATTTTCCCTTGAGTAATTTTGGAAATTGCTTAGAGAAGCCTGAAAAATGAGGAACTGATTTGAAAACGCGGCAAAGGGACAACAAAATCTCCATTATTTTCCAATTCTTTGCATTTTCATCCAAGCAATATTCGATCTAACAAATTATTCCCAGGTTTTCGCGTTGACATCGAGCTGGATATTTCATGTGCTCGCGAAAAAGTAGTTAAAAAGAAGTCACGTTTACCAACCGTACAGACAAACGGGCTGTGAGTTGTTCACATGTCTGAGTGACAATCTGTAACGTCATTTGTTTCGAAAATGCTGTGAATATGGATTTGTCATCTCCCGCTAGTGACAGCGAAATTACTAAGTCATACGCTGTTTTTGTGAAAGGAAACGATGGTAATCTTTGGAAAAGGTTTCAAGTTAAAGATGTCGATGAGGCCACGAGGAGTTTCCTGGATTTATTAAATTTATTATTTTTGTACAGATTTCGCTTATTTTCGCATGAGCATACGAGAGATCTTGACTGAGTCACGTAGTGGAGCAATCAATCATGTCTAATAATTTATTTTATTTATTTGATTTATTTTGAACTGATCCGGTGATCCTTGATCCATTTTTCCCCAAAATTCCTAGAACCCACTAGTGACCTACAGCTCAGTGGTAGAGCATCCATACTAATTGTCGGAAGGTCGTAAGATTTCTTTCGAGTATTCCCGAGTCACAAGAGTCTCGCTCCCACTGGTGTCTCATATCTCTGTGGTAGAGTATCCGAACTAGTAATCGGAAAGTTGTAGGTTCGACTTCTACAAAGGAGCACTCGGATTTCTTTCCGGGTTCACCGAATCACCATTGGACATAAATCATCTCTTCATATTATTTACTGACTCTTCGCCTATGGCATTTAATTATTATTTTCTTAGAATTGTCGCTGATTTTAAACTCAGGGCTCTCATAAAAAGACCCGAATTAAATGTACATTTCATAGTGTGTTATGCTTACATCATGTTCTTCCTTAAAGAGGAGCCTTTTATGATCGCATTTAGAGTGATATTTTCATCCACTGGGAAATCTTACGTAACGATATTCCAAAACACTACTTCTAATTTCGCTTGGATATCATATGAAATCTATTCAGGGGCACCCAGGGAGAATATAGTTCAAAACCACTTAAACATAGCATTGTTAAACGTATTTTAGTATTTAAACGGTAGATATGGGCACATTTTGTATCCCCTAAAAATTTTTCATCTGTTCGGATTCCCTAACTGAAAGTCTAGTGATCCGAAAATTATAGGTATCAAAACTTTCCTTTTCGAAAATTTGAGGCAGAAAAAAGGCTCCCGAAAATTCTAGCTGACCCTTTTAGGGTAAAAATCCGTTAGATGCTCGAAAATCCTAGGACAGGCAGACAAGCAAGGAATTTTTACAACATATGTTCCGAAAATTCTAGATCTCAAATCGTCTTCCGAACACATATTTTCCGAAAATTGACGTTGGGTGCCCCTGTCTATTTGTAAAGAGCACTTCAATACTTCCGATAACGTCAATATTTTATAAGTGTCTGTCAGTGACAAAACCATAAAAGAGCAAATAAAACGCCATTACGTGAATGCTACGTTATCCGTGTTTAGAAAAACTATATTCATTTCTTGTTCAGCTGTCAATATTTGGGGAGGGCAAATATATGATGCGACAGTTATGTCAGTTATGTGCAAAAGTATCCGTTGATTATATACAAAGCGAGTTGCCTTTTACAATCGTTTACATGACCGGAAAACGGATCGTTACAGATTCCTTTCACATGGAAACGTTCACACTTCCGCTGTTGCGAATCACAATTAAGACCGGTCACTATTTTTAAACACATCGATATCCTAGATCGAAAACAATAAACAAACTGCGCCGATCATATTATAACCCATTTTAACTTGACGTTTCGTCTGATAAAACATACATCTTCAGAAGTGGCTGTTGAACAAATTTTAAAAATTGTATATGTGTAAAACTTTGAGAGAGACTAGTAACTAGATTGTTAACAAATAAAATAAATGTAACATAAGCAGTGAAAACTGGCTTTTTTAATCGATAAATAAAGCCGGAAATTTTCGCTGCCAACGTTTTCGTTTAACGTTGGTTTAAGGTCACGTATTAGTAAGATTTCTTTTATTTTACAGTGTAAATCAGATCGTCCATTTGCCAAGACTTGAAAATGGTCCCACTTGATGTTGTCTCTTAACTTTACTCGATTACACTGCCTTTTAAACTAGACGCTCCGTGAGCGTAAACTGGCTTGCCATTAGTAAGTGTTTGTCTCCTCAAATCTTTGTACTCATTCCAAAACACCCAAACAAATTATCAGTCCAGAAACGAAACACTATTTATTTTTAAAATAGCTAATTGTTACATAACGTAAAAATTCACCAAAATGCCAATATTGTTGGCTTCCCAAATTAACCTCATTTTACACAAGAATGACTAAACAGCAAGAAATATAGTTATGAAAACTGCTTTCATATCAAATTTCAACCCAGGTATGCAATTTACTTAATATTTTCACAACAGCCAAAAAAATTGTAACAATAATAATAATAATAATAATAATAATAATAATAATAATAATAATTATTATTATTATTATTTATTTATTTCACTTATAAATCAATAAGGAGAAAAAGCGAAGTTAGACTTGAGTTTCAGTAAAAGTTGTTTGAAACAACGTGCTGCGGCATTTCGTAAAGAAGATGCAAATTTTAACTCTTGTCTTTGAAAGCATTGTTTTTTTAAAGTTCCTTTTCTTTCAATTGATATTTTAAATGGTTGTCGCTTTAAAAGAACCATTCTTGATATTTATTCTAACAGACTTACTTTGAGGTGAGAAAGAGATGGGAAAGAAATTCTGCGGTTTCATAAATAGGCGGAACAATGACCATGCAATAAACTTCGCCTACACTAAAAATATTTAAAGTGTTCCTCGCAAGAGTGAGTATGGTAATCATTACATTTATAACTGCTAAACTGAGATGGCTGAGGTCAAATTAGTATATACATACTGAGATTTTTTCTAAAATTTCTTGCTTGCCTGCCTGTCCTAGGATTTTCGAACATCTATAAAATGGTATAATTGCACATTTTGTAACGGATTTTTAACCTAAAAAGGTCACCTAGAATTTTCGGGAGCCTTTTTTCTGGCTGAAATTTTCGAAAAGATAAGTTTTGATCACTATAATTTTCGGATCACCAGATTTTCAGCTGGGAAATCCGAACAGATGAAAACTTTTTAGGGAGCAAAAATATGCCTGTATCTACCGTTTAAATGCTGAACTATACTCTCGTTAGGTGCCCCTGATTTCAGGCTATTGCTCCTTGTAAAGGCTTGAACATTATCCGGCTTGCTCAATCTTTAGCAAACTGTCAAGAAATGCACTAAATTAAAAAAAAAAGATTTGCCATGACAACGGCGGCAGTATCTACAACTGGTCGTGAGTCAAGGAGTGCATGATACAAAGTTGACAAAATAGTTTTGTTTCCACGACTCCATTTCAACCTATTTACAATACTGATACCGCAGTGGTCAACTCAGTAACTGCGTCAAGCAAAATGCTCCAAATAACGCGAATTTGAAATACAGCGCTGTTTCAAAAGCAGCAGAACCGGTAAAAACAATGGAGGAACGAAGAAGCGCTAAGCCACAAACACAAAAATAGAAAGCGTTAACGCCGCGTTTACGTAAAAAATCAGGCTACTGCTTGTCGTTAAGGCAATTAATTATCTTGCTCAACCTTGTGTTGAACATTTGAGAAACAGCGCCGGACTGTTGCTAACGGGCAAGAGATGCACTAAAATCAAACAAGATTCTTTCTTTGTTCTGACAACTTGAACACTTCTTTTAGTGTGATAAGCTTTTGTTTACGTTGCTTTGGTTAATCATTCATTTGAGAACATTAGTGTTGTTACTGAAAGAGATTATGGAAAGTTCGCGTCTAACCTCGCCTTACTCGTTGAACAAAGAAGAGCCTGTTTGTATGCTAGCTAAAGCTAAATCCTCCTTTCTTTGTTGGTTTTACGTTATTATTGCTGTTGTGGCAATTTAAGTCAATTAAATATCATCGGGCGAATCATCTGTAGTTCTGGACGAATAGCTGTCGGGCGAATAGGCTTCTGGCGAACGATATTGATACCTTATACTTGATGTCTACATCTCTGATATTAGAAAAAATCACCAGAAATTTACACTTTATGAGTGACATTCATTTTTTAGCGTAATTATAAACAAGTGATTGATCTAAAATGGACGGTTGAATGTTCATGCCTCTTAAGGCTCACGACGATTTCTATCTCATGCGTAAGGACTTCTTGCGTAAGGACTTCGTCTAACACAAGCTCTTGGTGTCATTTTAGCCTTTTTGAGAAGCTTCACTTAAAAACGTTTATCTGACTACTGTTGGTCTCTTATGGTCTTTGACTTCACCATCTAAGGCCGTGCCAGTACATGAGTTGTTTTGAGAAAATCAGATTGGGCGAGAACAATGATCATTTGATAGATACTCTAAGCTACCATCTATTTTTCAAATGCATTTTGATTCAACATACCTGGCTAATGCTCCTTCAATCAGTGGCTGAAGTAAAGACGAGTTATCAAACCTCACTGCAACCAACAAAGTCGAAAGTAAGTCCTCTAAGTCAAGTTTATCAATGTTACAGATCTGTTATGCCGTATCAAATTCCACTTTACACTTTTTAAACAAAGGCCATTGTTATCCGCTGGCACTATTTTTGCCGACAGAAGAAAGCGGCATCTATTGGGATTAAGAAGGCGTATACCGTCTTAATAATCTTCAGTGTTTTATCCTATGTGACCTTTCTCCACTGGTAAATCTAGTCTACGGACCTGAAAACCCTAAATTGCCACTAAATCGAAATGCACTACCATTATTGTCAACTTCAACACTTTCACGACTATTCCATTTTGATCACCTCAGACAATACGGGCGACCTATCCTGTAACTGGACGGGTACGAACGGCTTTAAAGTAAAAATAGAAAATGAATGATTCATTCTTATATCCTCACGTTTGTCATTAAACCTTAGATTTGGTGATTTCTCGTTGTTGTTTTGTGGAGTACGGCAACTGAAGAAATGCACGGAAAATCGTGCTGCACGTGCAGCACTATTATTTTTTTCCTTTTTAACCAATAATATTCAAGTATTCATGCTTTGTGGCGTTGTCGTTGCCGTAGCCGTCGTCTTTGCCTAATTTAACTACCAACTGCAATTTTAATAGTAACAAAGAAATTCATTGGCTTATGACGCCCGTTAATAATTTCCACGATTGATAATAACATCATTGCTCCACTAAAACCGTCCGTACAGTTACTAAAGTTATTTTTTCGCTATTTTATTTATTTATTTTTATTCACCTCTAGGCAATCTATATACATCCTTTCACATCCCTAAAAGAACAAGACGTCTGGTGGCGTTTACGTGGGGTGCTGTTGTTCTGAACGGTGTAAAATGTGAAGGTTGTTTGCATCGATTCCTTAAGCGGACTGGTAGTAACAAGGGACGCGTTAAAAGCGCTAAGGAAGGTTAAGTGTGATGATAATCAAACATTTGCTTTGCGACTTCATGTGTTTTCATGCAATAATTTTATTTTGCACTCACATTCAATAAAAGCAAGTTTAGGGTGCGTTCGATTGACCCTATTCCGGAATAAGAATACGTGGCGTGATGATTAAAACGGTATGTTTGGCGCGTTTCGAAGCAGCAAGGATAATAAAAAAAAAAATCTGTTTAAAATCGCATTTTAGCCGATGTTTGACAATTTTAACGTGAATCTCCGTAAAAACGAAGGATTCCTACCTTATATTCCATGTATTCCAATTCCGGAATACGGTGAATAGAACGCACCCTTAATTACATTTATTTATTATGCGAACCGGAAATGAAGGCAAAAGATGTAATATTCTTACTTTCACCGCTGTTCTATCGTGCTTGATCGACAAAATCGATTTTAAAAGGAGACTTAGCTTGCTAGCGCTTAGAGCAGACAAAGATCACTTAAAGTACTCTTTCTTCTGCAAATGCAGTCTGAAACGCAATAATTCGAAGAAGGGACTAGCCAATTACGTCTTTAAAGACTTGACCTTTACCTTCAGGACACGCAGCAAAAATTTCAATAACAAAAGCCAGATAAATTAAAGATAGAAGACTCTAGGGACAAAGACAAGACTTCGTGGGAGAGTGACACTTGGAAAGACCCTATTCCGCAACGTACCTGAATTCTGACCCAGGAGAAAAAAAAAAACATGAAACGCCACGCAGATTTCAACTGGATTGCCATAAGGCAACCCAGTAAAAGTGAACGCTCCCATTTTCCAAGCATTTCTGGTTCAAGGGTTTGCAGGTTTTAAACCAATTCGACTTTAACCACTGCGAGCGAAATTAGTGCGCTTTTCATAACTATGCCACAAAAGAGAGATCGCAAATAACTCAATTGGTTATAATCTTTCTGATCTTGTGAGAACTCTTTTTAAGTACCCAGATGGTAGAACGAAGAGACGAGACACTAAGCCACTAACAGAAAAATCGAAAGAGTTAGCGCCGAGATTAGGGAAAATTTTGAGTTACTGCTTCTTATCAAGGTCTCAAGGCATGAAAATTCTCCGGCTTGCTCAAACTTGTGCTGTACATTTGAGAAACTGCGCCGAACTGTAGCTAACTGGCAAGAAATTCACTATTAAAAATCAAACAAGATTTTTTTTTGTTTCATTGCTTAAAACCGTCATTCCTTGGGGAATGAAAGCGAGATTCCATGATAACGGCGGCAAGTTTTGATCGCGCCTCAGTGCTTACAACTAGTTGTAAGTCAAGGAGTAACACAAAGTCCCCAAAATGCTTTCTTTCCACGCCTCCATTCACCGTATTGATGGTACCGCAGTAATCAATTCAGCAACTGCCTCGAGTAGAATGCTCCAAATAACGCGAATTTGAAATACAGCGCTGTTTCAAAAGTAGCAGAACTGGTCAAAACAATGAAAGAATGAAGAAGCGCTAAGCCACAAACACAAAAAGAGTTAACGCCGCGTTTGCGTAAAATTTTAGGCTACTGGTTGTCGTTGAGGCAATCATTTATCTTGCTCAAGCTTGTCTTAAACATTTGAGAAGCCGCTTCGAAATGCTGCTAACGGGCAAGAAATGCACTAAAATCAAACAAGATTATTTCTTTGTTGGGACAACTTGAACACTTCTTTTAGAGTGATAAGATTTTGTTTAAGTTGCTTTGGTTAATCATTTATTTGAAGACATTGGCACATTATCAAAAAAGCTGATTGAAAGTTTGCGTCTAACCTCGCCTTACTCGTTGAACAAAGAAGAGCGTTTTCGTATGCTAGGTAAAGTTAAATCCTCCTTTCTTTGTTGATTTCACGTTATTATTGTTGTTGTGGCAATTTAAGTCAATTAAATATCATCGGGCGAATCGTCTGTAGTTCCGGGCGAATAGCCGTAGGGCAAATAAGCTTTCGGACAAAACATGCGGATACCTTATACTTGATGTCTACATCTCTGATATTAGAAAAAAAAATCACCAGAAATTTACACTTTATGAGTGACATTAATTTTTTTAGCGAAATTATGCACCTTGAGTGATTGGTCTAAGGTGAACGGTTAAATGTTCATGACTCTTAAGGCTCGCGACGATTTCAATCTCACGCGTAAGGAGTTTGCATCAATCAGGCGCATAAAACGAAAAAATAAAAAATAGACTACTGTACTCTACTGTTCTTCTTCTTTTCGTTTCGTGATCTTCCTCTAACACACGCTCTTGGTGTCATTTTCGCTATTCTAGGCCTTTCACTTAAAAAAAAGGTTTTTTTACTACTGTTGGTCTCTTATGGTCTGTGACTTGCTAGTGCATGATTTGCTTTGAGAAAATCGGATTGGACGAGAGTAATGATCATTTGATAGGCTAGCTAGCATCTATTTTTGAAATGCGTTTTGGTCCAACATACCTGGCTAATGCTCCTTCATTCAGTGGCTGAAATAAAGACGAGTTATTAAACCTCACTGCAACCAACAAAGTCGAAAGTAAGTCCTCCAAGTCATGTTTATCAATGTAACGGATCTGTTATGCCGTATCAAATTCCACCTCACACTTTTTAGACAAAGGCCATTGTTATCTGCTGGCGAAATTTTTGCCGACGGAAGAAAGCGGCATCTATTGGGAATTAAGAAAAGGTATGCCTTCTTAATAATCGTTAGTGTTTAATCCTATGTGACCTTTCTCATCTATGGGCCTGAAAACTCTAAATTGCCACTAAATCGAGATTCACCTCCATTAATTGTCAACTTCCCCACTTTCGCGACTATTCCATTTTGATCACCTCAGACAATACGAGCGACCTATCCTGTAACTGTATTTGTACGAACGCTTTTAAAGAAATAATCATAACCATTACAATTTTCCCAAATTTGATTGGTGCATTAACTGTTTTAATTTTCACTAATTATTGTGTAGGGTTGAAATCGCACAGTGAAATCGGACAGTTAACTTACCTGAAACAGTTAAATCAGCCCATCCGTGACATTAAGTGCACTCAGCTTAATCCACCAATCACAGAATTTATCACAATAACCATAGCAAAAACCACTAACACACCCTACCAAACTGGAGATTTTCCAAAGTGGACGAATTTGTAACAGACAGTGAAAAAGGAGTGGATTAATTCTGTTTTCTCGGAAATTGTAATGGTTATGATTAATTGGTAACAGGACTTCGTATCATCGAATTCGGTCTGTAATCATCATTAAACAAATCGAACTCCCGCTCGATCACTTGAATGATTAGAGACCGAATTGGACTCCGCTCAATCCTATTATCATTATAAATAGAAAATGAATGGTTCATTATTAGATGCTCACGTTTTGTCATTACATCTAAGATTTGGTGATTTCTTGTTGTTGTTTTGTGGAATACGACAACTGTAGAAATGGGCTGAAAATCGTGCTGTACGTGCAGCACAATTATCTTTCCTTTTTAACCTTAATATTCATGCTTTGTGGCTTTGCCGTTTCCGTAGCCGTCTTCTTTGGCTAATTAAACTCCCAACTGCAATATGAATAATAACAAAGACATTCATTGGTTTATGACGCCCGTTAATGATTTCCACGATTGGTAATAACATCATTGCTCTACTAAAACCTTCCGCACAGTTACTAAAGTTATTTATTCATTATTTATTTATTTTTATTCACCTCCAGGCAATCTATATACATCCTTTCACATTCCTAAAAGAACTAGACGTCTGGTGGCGTTTACGTCGGTTGCTGTTCTTCGTAACGGTGTAAAATGTGAAGGTTGTTTGCACTGATTCCTAAAGCCGACTGGTAGTAACAAGGGACGTGGTAAAAGCGCTAAGGAAGGTTAAATTTGATGAGAATCAAACATTTCCTTTGCAAATTCATGCGTTTTCATGCAACAGTCTTATTTGTATGTGCTCACATTCAATAAAAGCAAGTTTAGTCACATTTATTAAGGATGCGAACCGGAAATGAAGGCTAGAGGTGTAATGTTCTTACTTTCATCGATGTTCTATCGTGCTTGATCGACGAAATCGATTTCAAAGGAGGCTTAGGTTGCTTGATCTTATAGCAGACAAAGATCACTTAAAGGATACTTTCTTCTGCGAATACGGTCTGAGAACGCAGTAATTCGAAGTTGGGATTAGCCAATTACTTCCTTAAAAATTTGACCTTTACCTCCAGGACACGCGCGCATAAATTCGATAACACACGCAGCGAAATTTTCAATAACAAAAGCCAGATAAATTAAAGGTATTACCTAACTTCAGTAACAAAGTGGTTTTTCTCCTTACCTTTACATTTCTGTGGAGTTATAATTTTCTTAGTGCGTTTTTATGAGTCAATCTTATTTGTATGTGCTCAGATTCAATTAAAGCAATTTACTTACGGTGGGAACCCGAAATGAAGGCAAGAGGTATAATATTCCCATGTTCCTAGATGCTCTGTCGCGCTTCCACGACAAAAGCGATTTCTAAGGAGGCTTAGGTTGCGAGGACCATTACTTGAAGAATACTTTCTTCTGAGAATTCCGTGTGAGAAAGCGGTACTTCGAAGAAATGAAGAGGTGTGTGCTTTGGGAAGTCTGTGTGAGCTTTTCCGATTACCTTTGGTGAATAATGAGAAAATAGACATGCATGTTGTTTCTTCGACATGACACTATCAAGCCAAGAATTTCACGTCAGGCACGTGGCTAGTTTCAATTTGCTTTCAGACAATGAGCGGGAGAAGAGTCCACCGCTGAACCATTTGAGACAGATCTCTTTCGTACATGCGTAGTTCGTTCCTACTAATCTGTTCACTCATCGTTGAGCCATATATATTTGGCATTAGCAGCCGTTTTCTCTTCCATGTGGTACGTACAAGAGTATCCCCTAGTCACAATGGTCTCGCTCCCACGGGCTCCTGTAGCTCAGTGGTAGAGCATCCGAACTAGTAATCGGAAAGTTTTAGGTTTAACTCCTGCAAAGAAGCACTCAGATTTTTTTTAGAGTATCACTGAGTCACCATTGAAAATATATCATCTCTTCATATTCTTTACTGACTCTTCGCCTATGGCATTTACTTATTATTTTCTTAGAATTGTCGTTGATCTCAAACTCATGGCTCTTATGAAAAGATCCGTATTAAATGTAGATTTCATACTGGGATATGCTCAAATCATGTTCTTCCTTTAGAGACTTTTATTATCGCATTTAGAGTGCTATCTTCATCCACTGGGAACTCTTCAGTAAAGATATTCCAAAACATTATTTCTAATTTCGCTTGGATATCATGTGAAATCTATTTATAAAGTACACTTCAATACTTCCGATAACATCAAGATTTTATTAGTGTCTGTTAAGTGATAATGCCACAAAAGAGCAAATAAAACGACATTACGACATTACGAGTGCTTTGTTATCAGTGTTTTAAAAAGCTATATTCATATGCATTTCTTGTTCAGCTGTGAGTTCTATTAATATCATTAGATGCAACAGTTATGTCAGTTATGTGTAAAAGCCTCCGTTGATTGTTAATGCCCATAGATACATAAGGATGTGTTTTTATTTCTCCTACGGAGATCTTTTCTGTAGGCCTCAAAAATCTAAGATTGTGTACAAAGCGTGTTGCCTTTTACATAGGTAAAACGTACCGCCGTTTTCATGACCGAAAACGGATCATTACAGGGTCCTTACACATGGAAACGCTTCCGCTGTTGCGAATCAGAATCAAAACTGGTCACTATTTCTAAACACATCCTTGATGGAAAGCAAACAAACTGCGATATTATAACTTATTTTAACGTGACGTTTTATACGATACATACATCTTCTGAAGAAGCCGTTAAAAAAAAAAATAAAATTATAATCCTAAGGTGTAAAACTTTTAAAGAGACTAGTAACTAGATTATATAAGCAGTGAAAACTGGCTTATTTAAGGACGGTGCCTACTATTGTTATTGTGCATACGGTCTGCGCATCTCGAGATACTCGGATTTCCTATGGGTGGTGCTTATTAATACACGGATATTTTTGCACGGTTCAAAACTATGCGGAGAAAGCAGAACTTAGCTAGAGTTCTTGGTATCCAAAAATAAAATTGGGGGTAACTACGCATTTTTCAGAAATGATTAAGCTTCAGTTTGGAAAAGAACGCTATACATTGCTTTGTATTTTAAAGCTTTTTCACAAATATTGTTGATTAATTCAAAAAATGCGTGGTTACCCCCCCCCCCCCCCCCCCCAATTTTCTCTTTGGATTTCAATAAAACTCGTTAAGATCTGCTCTTCCCGCATATTCAGTAAAACGCGCAAATATACTCTTGAATTAGTAGGCACCGTCCTTTTCACTGCCAACGTTTTTGTTTAACGTAGGTTTAAGGTCGCGTATTAGTAAGATTTCTT
>OX421454.1:14499569-14509569 GCA_949126865.1 Montipora capitata | reverse complement strand
AAATATTACAACCAAATTAAAAAAACCAAAGACGTTGTTTTACTCTGAAAACGGCGAAGGATTAATATTCTTTCCCGTAGTTCATTCAGTTGACACAAGCTGATCACGTGCACCTTTATGGTTGCCTAGCACGTGATCATTTTTTTAACATTTGACAAAACATCATAAAAGTCAGAGACTGCAGAAATCTTCGTGTTTTTACGATCGATTGTCATTAATCTTTCGATAAGAATTCAATTCAGAGCTATATATAAAAACTATGTTATTTTTTTTCCTTCATCTGTCTTTTGGCTCGTCTTTTTCTGTTAACTCCTGGTGCAATAAAAGTAATTATGAAGCGGAAACAACACCTTCAGTCCTTTCTTAGTGTGTGCAATAAACGTTTGCTTAAGGCTGGTTTCCGTATGATCGCAGACGATCGCGAATCGCAGATTGCAGATCGCAGAAAGTTCTGCAATCGTCTGCGATCATATGGAAGCCCATTTCTGCGATCGTTTGCGATCATCTGCGATCGTTTGTGATCCTGCGATCATACGGAAACCAAAGTTCTGCGATCTGCGATCGAAACGTATCCCATAATAATTTTAATTCTGACCCAAATGATTCAACGCTTATTAGCAACAAAGCCTGAATGTTCGTTTATGTTCGTTACTGTTCTGTCAGAAACACGAAGTTCTCTCAGCAGTGTGTGGAAAGCCCCAAGTTTTTGTCTCTTCATGAATATTTTTCGAACTCAAGGAAAGGAAAGGAAAGGAAAGGAACTTTATTTAAGTGTCTAGTCGTTCTAGCGCTGGAGCGCTAATTGGGGACACTGTAAACTGAAATGAACAATGAAAGTAAATCAAGTCAAATGTCGATCAAAACCGATGTTTCCTTCGCTTTTGAAGCTGACGATGCCGTCACTTCAGGACTAAAAGAAGTAAATTTGCTTGCAGCAAAATCTCCTCCTCGATGTCCGCTATGTTGTTTACTAAGATTTTGCCGAGAGCAAAACGCGCGTGTACATTTGACATTTCTGCTGACCGAAATGTATGGCTGCAGCCGGCTCTGCGATCGTTTGCGATCGTCTGCGATTATATGGAAACAGCTCTCTTTGCGATCGTCTGCGATCTGCGATCTGCGATCCGCGATCGTCTGCGATCATATGGAAACCAGCCTTTATAGCCTTTTAGTTCAACTGCAAGACATGCATGACATGCTGGAAAAACGTCCGTCGGAGCAATTTGCATTTCTTTTTTTTTTTTTTTTTTTTTTTGCAGACTATTGATTTAAAGAAGAAACGAGTGAATTTTTCTCAAGAGCGTGTTTTGTTATCTTTAAACTGAATTTATTACCAAAGGTTAAGAAAATAAAAGACCTCAAAATGGGACAGGACATTACAAAATAATTAAAGGTGTGAACGTGTGAGCCAAAGGGCCTCTGCTGGCGCGACATGTGGGTGACCCTCAAATGGTCTTAATGACCCCCACTTGAAAAAAATTAACTGGAACCCTGCAGTTCAATACCATCCAATTCAGTGCGTTCTGTCGTGTACCACGTACCACAGGCAACCCAGTGTACGCTTTATGGAGCGTCTTGTTTACCAAAAAAAAAAAAAAAACGCGAGGAGAAAATTTATTTAACGGGTAACTAACGTCCTACGAGTTAGAGGTGACTGTAAATTGCGAATATTGTTAGTGATGCAAAGACAAATCTATGATCTAAGCTTCTTCTATTTTGTTTTAATGGCACGAATGTCTCACCTTCTTAGAAATTATAAGTTCACCACTGTTCTAGCTTTTTTTTTTTTTTGGTTCGATGTTAGAAGATTGTTTTCTAGTATATCAATAAAATACGTTACACCTAGCCTTGAAATACTGATGGAAACTATGATGGAATTGAAAATATGTTACAGCTAGACATTGCGTGGAGATTCTTTGTTGCAAGGCCTAGGGCTGGTTACCTTAGATCCCACATAGAACTTTTTTCACGTGCGTGGCGTTTACAAGGCAGATAGGGTTACCATAATGCCGGCTGCAGAAGGGTGTTTTAATCTTATGTATTCACATTAGTAAAGCACTTAACTCCGATGACTGTAAAAAAAGAAAAAAAAAACAAGGCTTGGATATTGGAGCAACCCAGCTGAGATGATTACCGATCTGGAAAACTGGGGTAATTGAGGTTGTTGGACGTTAAAACTAAATTTCGAGCCCCTTCTGCGGCCTTCTTAAGAGTAATGTACACTGCAAGTCACTGAATGCATATATATAGCAAAAGACGTCATTGTTCATCATATTGCTCCTAAGGGAGGAAGCCAGTGATGCGTAAACCCTTGGGAAGGGTGCTCTCTCATTAACAGAGTTCTTGCCCAGGAATAAATGTAACGACCCCAGAAAAAACCTTTTGTCCTTGGTTTTCACGCCTGTTTCCAAAATGATCGCATAATTTGGGTATATGTCGTGGCCAGTGGTTTTGGCATGCTGTTTTACCGCGGAGCCGACAGTCCCATTCGTTCCAGGCTTGTGTCCCTCTTTCTTTCTTCTTCTGTCTTTTTTGCAACTCACTTTGTATACAATTCCTTTCAACTGTTCTTTTGCCTGCCGGTCCTTAGGTTTTTTGAAAACATGACTCAGTGTTTTTAGTGGTTTAAAATCCTTCTTACTCGCTCTGACACGCCTTTAATATATGAACTAGGCCAGTTTCGTATTCTATCGGTTGGACTGGATCTAGCATGAAATGGAGGCTAATGCGTGCAAATTAATTTGCATTTCAAAAGATTTGTCCGCAGTAGCCTCCATTCCATGCAAGATCCAGTCCAGCTGTGAGAATTCGAAAATGGTCTATTGACGTATATGCTTTTGGGTTCTCCCGGGGCTTTGGTTGTGATTGGTTTGGTTGCTTTATCGACCGACTTGATGAAGTTTTCAGGAAAGCCATTAGCTTTTAGGCCGTTGATAACACGTTGTTCCTCGCGCCTTCTTTGTGCAGTTGTTGATGGATTGCATTTAGTGCGGTCCATTAAGGTCTTAACAACAGCTCTTTGGTTATGCACTGGGCTGTGTGAAAATCTAAATACTTGCTCGTTTGTGTGGCCTTCCGGTATACACCCACCTCGATCTTTCTGTCTTCATTCACAGTATTCAGTTGGTGTGTCCAGGATGTGTGCATGGTGTCTCCATTCTGGTGTCTCCAGGATGTGTGGTGCCTGCATTCTGTGGTCAAGGATGTGTATGTGTGGTGTCCAGTTTATGTGGTGTCTCTTCTTGCCCATGTTGTTGTAGGCATCTCCACTGTAAACTGAATGTTGGTATTTATCAATAAGTGACGTGACTGTGAAAAAAAATCAACGCCGTCTTTCTTAACGCACGCGCTCAAATAATCGACAGCTGCGCCACCATTTTGGTTTGACTGGCGAGGCTTCTAATGCTTTATCCTCAACTCCTTGCATTACTTTTCAAAAAAAAAAAAAGGAAAAAAAGAAACAAAGACAAGCGCAAACACAAATGCAGGGGTTTGCCCACGCCTCGCATCATTCAATCTCTAATTGCTTTTTTGATTGATTGAAAATGTTCTGTGTTTTTAAAAAAGGACCATTTGACATTGAAAACGTGCATAGTTAGCCTTTCATATTATTGTTTTTTTCAGAAATTCATCAAAGGATAAAAAAATGCCATCCTTATTGAGGAGGTCGACGCCTGCATTAAACAATGATTTGTAAAAGAGAGGTGTTTTTCGCGATGGTAATCAGCGAATTATGCCATATGTATGCCGATTCGAATCTAAATTTTTCTCACGATAATTTATAATGCTCCAGTACTTTATAACCTCCCTCACGACCGGATCTTGCATTTCAAGCTGTTTAGTATCGCGTTGTTGTACAGTGGAACCTCTATTTAACGAAGTCCTCGATATAACGAACGATATTCTATGTCCCAGCCAAAGTTACAGTAAGAGGTATGGAATAGAACCTCGATGTAACGAATTCTTCGATATAACGAACATAATCTGGAAGCCCAAAGGTAAAATCTACCTGTATATAACGAATTACAATGTCAACACGCGACAGAAGATAAACGCTGAACAGATCAACAGTCATCAGGTAAAGAGACAGCAACCTTTGAGTCAACGGCTTATTATATGTCATAGATATAAACTAACTTCCGCCCTATCTTCTTTGTCTCTTATTAGTTCTATTAACTTCTTCACTTTCGAAGGCTTCTTGTAATACATTGAATACATAGCCGGAAATTCTATTCCAATGCCCTTGTTTCTCCTTTTGCCAGTCACTTCCACTGAGATTTGTCCTCCGTGTTTTAAAAACAATTGAAATACACGTGACAGTGTCAATGGCACATGCCCCACGATCTGCAACGTCCCTCCTTGATCTTGAATCCGTTTAACGGCAACAGCATTGGTGTCGTGTGGGTTATCATCATTAACTATGACCTCGATATAACGAACAGTTTGTTCGTTTCCCCTCGAGTTCGTTACATCGAGCTTTTCGATGTAACGAACCCTCGATTTAACGAACAATATTGGCCGGTCCCCAGTGACTTCGTTAAATCGAGGTTCCACTGTAAATTGCTTAGGATCAACGGCTTACCGCTGTACCTTTCTAGATAGTAATCAAAGATAACCTTCCATTTGCCTTTATTATTTGAATCTAAGTAACCTTGCAGCCATTTCACTTTCAGAGATGTATTGAAATTTCGTATATCAATCATTTTTAATCCACCTTTATTATAGTTGTTAATCATTTCCGTTCTCTTTATTTTATCACCTTTTCCGTCCAAAAGGAAGTCACATAATATAGTTTTTACAATGACTGAAAAATTCTCGCGCGCTCATTGGCTAATTTTTATTTTCAATAAGCGGACAGACACATAAATTTATAATTTATGCGTTTCGTAGAGTCTAATTTACGTAACATTTTGTGAAACGTTGATCTGTCATTTTTTAACCGATAGAAAGTCTCCGTTTTTTCCATTAGCCAATAAGAGAGCGAGGCAAGTTATGAATGTGGTCGCGTCAGATTGAATACAATTGAAGTTTCTCGCATTTTTGTCGCGAGTTCTTCCCGTGTTTTGCCTTAATTTTGACCTGTCTGAATTTTTGTTATTGTAAGTAAAGATATAGATGTTAGTTTTTCATGCTTCTGTCCCGCTATTGACAAATAATTTTTCTCGTCACATTGTCCAAGCAGTCTGCGGATCTACGAGGCGATACAGCTACTTTGAGAATGTCATGACGAAATTCATGATCAATAACAGGACAGACGCACGAAAAACTGACATCAATTTCTTAATTTGACATCTTGCAGTGTTTTTTGAGAGGTCGGCAGAGATGAGAACAAATAGACCATTTGTGATATCGCCAATGACTTTAGGACGGTGATCTATCCTAGTAGGGTGGGTCTTTTTTTTTCCCGACCAGCTGTTAAGGATACTTTAAAGTTTGTTTATTTTTTCCGTGAAGTTCATGGCGTCATTAGATGTTGATAACCATAGTCCTAAAACATATTTTATCTTTTGCCCATAGAATTGGCTTACAAGATGGAATAGTAGTTTCCGAGTTTTTATACGGACCAATCCAAAGAGCTTCAGTCTTTTCGTAGTTGACCTTAAGTCCGAATATCATGCAGAGCAAAAGTGTCCCAGAGTGATAGGGACCTGAAAAAATTAAGGTTGTATCGTTGGCATATTGAAGGATTTTGCTTTCTGTATCTAGAACTTTGAATCGTCTGATTTCATTATCGTTTCTACCCGCACTTCCCAAAATTTCTGCGCAGAGAAGAAAGAGCTATGAAGACAATGGAAATCCTTGCCTTACTCCCCGACTAAAGGGGAAAAATTCACACGCCCATCCGTTGTTTTGAACACAGCTACTGATGTCGTTGTAGAAGAGCCTAAACCGTGCCAATGAAGAACTTCCAAAATTGTAATAATTCAGAGTCTTTTCAATAAAGGCCCATTCAATGCTATTAAAGGCTTTCTCAAAATCAATAAATAGTGGCAAGCCTGGAATTTGTTTCGTGTAAGCGTAATGGATTATACTATCTACAGGGGCACCCAACGAATCTGTTCCTCACATTATCTGTTCCCCAGAGGAATCTTGCTGGCTGGCAAAAATACAGGTGTTTCGATTAACTGGCTGGGATATTTTGTTATTGATAGAGGTTTTGCCCGGGAATTACTGACTTTTTCTAGCATTTCAAACCGAGCTGGCTGTAGAAACTCTGAAGACTGAGGACGACTAAGAAAAAAAAACAAAAACAAAAAAAAGAACCCGTTCCCTCTCCCAGAGAGTAGTCACAAACATACCACGGCTGATCAGAGTGATTGCGCTTGCGGAAAAAAATCTTGTTTTGTCCCGGTTTTGTCGCTTTTGTTCGGTCGTTTTGGCTGTCGTTTTCAGCTGGCTGGGAAACCAACCAATTTTATCTAGCTGGCTGGGAAATTTCTTGTGTGTCTTGCTGGGAAAAAGGAACAGATAATGTTTCCCAGCAACACTGATAAACACCTGAAAATGCCTTAATAACATTTATTTTCATTAACTGGGGTATAAAAATACAATTTACAACAAATTGGTCGTTGGGTGCCCCTGTATCTACAAGTGTTACGTTTTCTCCAAAGAATCTACCTTTTTAAGGAACCAGTTTGATCGTTATTTATAAGCTTTGACAAGACCTTTGTATTCGATTTGCGATGCATTTGGAGGCAATTTTGTAGCATAATTAAGAAGAGTGATGGGACGCCAATTTTTAAAAATATATTTACTGGTTTATGCTTTTAGGTATCAAGGTAATTATTTCTCTCCTCAGTGATAGATAGACAACACTTCATGTATGCAAATTTAAAAGCACTTAGAAGATACTAAGATATATCCTTCCAGAACAACTCATAAAACTCAAGTGATAAACCATCCGTTCCTGGGCTTTTATTTGGCTGCATGGATTTAATACTTTCCCAACATTCAACCTCTATCAAGAGGCATCCACACTTGTTTCGCTCTCGTTTCCGGGGGGAAAGAAAATTTCTTCACATTGGTTATCAATAGATGACACTGTTGAACAGTATACCTTTTGGTAAAATGCATTGGTTTCTTTTAGAATTTCTTCGTCTGTATTTACAACTTCATTGTCTGACAGGTGTAGGCTTTTTATGGTTTCTGTTTTAAATGCCGTTTTTCTAAATTGAGGAAGTATATTGTGTTCTTTTTGTCGCCGTCGTTGTACCATCGTGCTCTAGAACGTATAATCGCGCCCTTTATTTCATATTAGGAATTTTCATCTCTCTGTAAATTTATGCATGATACTTACTTCTTCTGTGATTTGCGGTTTTTTCATTACGGTCACATTAACCGCATCCAATCTTTCTGAAGGTGAGTATTTTTTTTCCTTCAAGTATTTCTCTTTCAATGACGTTTTGTTTTTCTTTTGTCTTGCATATGACAATGAACTTGACCTGGTTTCCAATTTCATAGTACCCCCTAGAAGGAGAGCGTCAGCCTCGTTATTGTTTTGGTATTCGTTTTCTACTTCGTTAATTGTTTTTCTGATTAGGACAACATAATTTGATCGACAAAAAGCGAGGCATTTAGTTTTGCAAAAACCTGCCCCCCTAGGGTTTGAGTTATTCATTAGAAAAAGAGTAAAAAGGGAATGGTCTGATTTAAAACCTCCATTACGAAAAGAGTTAAAAGAGAATGGTCTGATTTAAAACCTGTCAAGATATCTGCATTTGTGACAGCTGTAATTTAATTTGAGCTGATCAAGGAAAACATGGCGAGGAATCTCGGACACGTACGCTCAGTTGATACAGCCAACGAGACCAAAGGCGTGTCACACAGTACAGTGCTTCAAACTGCAGAGGGTGGCCTCATGAATAGTGTGCTCGACTCCGGATAGAGTGGTCCGGATTCGGGTCCTGGCGGGGGGCATTGTTGTGTTCTTGAGCAAGACACTTTACTCACGTCTCTCTCTCGTTTTGGGCACGGGCGAATCTAATGCTCGGGGTAACCCTGCGATGGTCTGGCGTCCCATTCAGGGGGGAGTAGAAATATTCCTTCATACAACAGAAACAGGAGATAAGCGCCGACCCGATGGGCCTTCTAGGCTCGTTTTGTGAGAATTTCTATGTCCTCCGGTTCAGGGTGATATTTAAAGCTTCAGCGACTCTTATAACTACGTGTTCTGTGGAATTGTAGGTGTCTGGTGGCACTCCGCGTATTTCCAACGAATTCTTTCGACTATATTGCTCCAAGTTGTCAAGTTTTTCTTCTAGATGTCGCGATTCTTCTTGTTGTTAAAGTTTTTCTCTGGTTGCTTTGAGTGAGTTATTTGCGCTTGGTACCTTGTCCTGCAGCTGCCTTTTTTCTTCTTCTATCTTCTTTGTAGATGGCTTTAATTGATTTATGTCATTGTCATTGAAGTTCACGGACTTTCTCAGTTCGTCTAGATCCTTACCTTGATTTCTCACCAAATTCTTTAGCTGTTCGATTTCATTTTTTTTAGTTCGAGATTATCCTTTGATGGGTGTGATGTGATGGAGGATACTTGGATTTGAACATCAATTAAAATATAGTCTTAATTTCCTTCAGACGTGGCTAGTGTTGTTGTTCTTCTAGCACTTCAATCGTGGCGTCTTCGATGTCGTACACCGTGTTCAATATCTTCTTCGAGCACTCTACATCGTTATCAGTTGAGCCTCGGTCACCTCTTTTGTTTCCCTTCTTGTTTGTTGACATACAAGTTAAGGTGCAATTTTAATGAAATTAAAGGCCGCGAAGAGCGTCACTCAGCAACTAGGCTGACATGAGCATAATCGTCTATCTGCAAGAAGCCTTGAATCCAATGAGTTGGATGGCACTAGCAACCATTCTCCGGCGCAATTTAGCTCACACTTTATGAATATTAGATAGCTGTCTAGAAACGTGTTTACACGAATCGAGATGACAAATTTCTAAGCGTGCAGTAGACTTCGCATATGTAAGTAAAATTCACATCTACACAAAGAATTTAAAAAAAGGAGTAAAATCTTAACGAGATATAAGTTGCAAGTCCTATTTTACCCTCTCTGTAAGTGGTCATACATTATTGAAAATATTAAGGCTGTCTTTCTTAGCTGTTGGAAACAAAGTACGTAAAGTATGGCATTCCCAGAATTGGTTAGGGAATGATTTATAAAGGAAAAATAATTATTTTCATCGAAAAGTAGAGAAGGAAGATCGAAATGCATTAATTAATTTCATGCCAAAAGATAAATCATTCAAAAAGGGTACTACAATATACATTTAAAAGACGCTTATGATCAAGGTCAGACGCCTTCGGGGTGTTCAATTTAATGGAATTGATGGAAATCATAAGAACCTCTTTAAAAGTGTGTCGATTTCGCTACACTTTTCAATATTATTTTATCTACATGACATCCGGAAAGAAACACATATAATTTGTGTGGCAGATTTAGAGAAGTCAGTTTTCTTTAGTAAGTTTGTTGATCCAGAAGCTAACAGAGGATCAAGGTAAGTAGAAGGGGTTCTGATCACATTACTTAACTTTTCTCATGCAATCCTTCTAATCTTTAATTTCTATCACGCTCCAGATGATTTACTGGTAGTGTTTCTCTCTTTCCTCTGTTCAAGCTCCATTTATCCAGAAAACATGCTCATTTTAATCATATTGCGCAAGCCCAGTTAATGGTTACAAAATCAGGCCAACATCGCAACGTTCTCAATGAGACAAACGTAGAGAAATTTCTTTTCAGACAAATGAACACGCAAAAATATATCTCTTCCCCCGCGGACGATAATCTGAAAGAGCTCTGATTATGCAGCGATAGAAGAACTTTATGTGTTTCTCTCTCCGCCCAAACCAAAACCCATAATTGAGGTTGGTGGCTGGGCTGAGTGATGTGAACTGTCCTAGGACTGGTAACCATACTCGAAATTGAGCTCACACTTAATGCGGAATATTAGATAACTGTTTAGAAACCTGTTTACACGAATATTTATCTTCAATTTTTAA
>OX421454.1:14489569-14494569 GCA_949126865.1 Montipora capitata | reverse complement strand
TCGATTAGTCCTTAACTGGAATAAGAATTAACAATATATACATGTACATTTTGCAGCGCACTCGGCAAAGTCTCTGACTTTTGCTGTTCCGGCACACTTTTGAGTTTAAGGAACATGTTTCGATGTTTCAAATATCATCATCAACCATAGTGAGCGTAACATTAAATTTTTTACAAGATAATCCGTATATACATAACTATCAATACAATGATTCTGTTGGTTAGTTTGAATTCACCTATTTGTAACGAACATTAATCTACAAAGAATCATTGTATTGATAGTTATAAATATATAGATTATCTTGTAAACAATTTAATGTTGCAATCAGGCCCCTGGGGGTAAATTGATCATTGTAAAGCGCCTTTGAGACGTCAGTGATAAGGGAGCTATAGAAATGCACCACTTTACTTTACTTTACTATGACTGATGAAGATGTTTGAAACATCGAATTGTGTTCCTTAAACTCAAAAGTGTGGTTGAATTAAGTCCGCAAAAGATGATTCCTGAACTCTTTATCAAATCGCTTAATATTTGTTTAAGAAGTAGCTATATAATCAGATCTCGCACCATAAACTTCTTTTCTTTTCCTTCCAAGCATTTTCTGCTCTTCTCATTAAATAATTCACTGGCAACCAATACCAATAACGTAACTAATAATAATTTCATACTTCATTATTTACTTTCTGATGCAAGTATTTTTTGCATGTGCGCCAGAAAGAAAATTGAGAGGTTATACTCAGTTTTGAGCCCCACTGAAATTTCACTTGATCGCAGTATTATTTAAGTCCTATTTGAAGCTCAATTTGCAGATTTGTTCAGTGTGTGCTGAAATATCTAGTCACCTAGCATAAATTAACGAATTTATTCTCTTGTAGATAAATGAGAGGAGATATTGCCCAAACTATGTAAACCTTACTTCTTTCCGCGCACTGATTTTAATTCATTTCACTCAACAACATAACACGCTGTAACTGCAGCAGCATTTTGCGCGAATATGGTAATACTTCACACTCGAAAAACACAGTCTACTTTTGTTTTGTCCTTTGGCGCTCCACCTTCTCGCATATTCCAACCACTGATCGACGATGATTGACAGTTTGACATCTCAATAGCACATGTTGCATAAAAGTTAGGCCTATGTGTAGTTCTCTAAAATAACCTTTCTCGCCCTTGAAGAAGAAAGATCGTCGGAGCCAAAAAGAAGTTAACCAAGTCAAGCAAGGTGGTAAGTCTTCTTCTGTGTTTAGAAACTGTATGTATTCATCGCGAATAGCAAACTTTCTTTTCCCTAAAAAGAAACTATTTCCGCATATCAGTTGTACAATACTTAATGCTCGGTATTCCAGCGCTGTATGTGGAACCCAAACTGTAATGGGAAAATGACGGAGTGAAAAAGGTCTTTCTTTGATATTGTGCGGATCATGGGAGCCCACCTTAGATGACACGTACCAAGCCGGATCAAGGTTCTTTCTCGCCGTTAATAGCATTTCGGGAAATAAGAGGTATTGAAAATAAAACGTGTCATGATTTCTAGTACAGTTATACTTGTTCTTCCTTATCCACCTCATAGATCCATTTCGTGGTGGAGCCTTTTGGTTGCAAACTCTACAAAAAATAGATGTCAAAATAAATAAATAAATAAATAAATAAATAAATAAATAAATAAAGAGACGTCTAAAGCGGGCAAAAAGTAACTTAGATTTTAGTATTTTCTTTAAGTTCTGAAGCTATACCTTTTTCCATCTTTTTCTTGAATTTCCTGTCATTTCAGGGCAAGAAAGAATGATTTCGATTCTTACCCATTTAAAACAAAACCTTTAACGATTTAATCTCAACGTCTGAGCTCATGCATGATCTCCTTGGTATAAATTATATCGCCAATACTTTCCTTGTCGTGGTATCAACGCGAATAAACCAATTGCTCTTAATTTGCCGATCAGTTTATGTAATAGCATGGGCCCGGAGGCAATTAAGGTTCTGAAACCTGGCTCTCACCTCAAACTAATTTAGATTGTTTAAATATACCAGGCTATGTGTTAGTAGACAATAACCGTGAATTCTCAAGTGGCGGTGGCGTTGGATTATTTATAAAATTAGAACATAACTTTAAATTAAGGGACGACTTGAAACTAGATATAATTGAAAACGTGTGGAGAGAAACACAAGATTTAATTATCGGTGTTATATACAAACCACCCAGTCTTTCAAATCGTGAATTTTTAGATAAATTTGAAGAAACTTTCCATACAATTTATTTATCTAACAAGAAATGTTTGATTATGGGTGATGATAACTTTAACACTCTGAAGCCAACTAATATATCCAAAGAATATGTAAATTTATTGCGCTCAGAAGGTTTCAATCCATTTATACCCTTTTAATTCTCACATTGTCACGTTTTATGTACATTCCGTTGTTACTAGCATAATTAGCACTTTTTCCTACTTATAAATTCAAGTTCTAACGCTTTGTACATTAATCAACTGAAGATGACAGAAGTTTCTGTCGAAACATGTCTTTCGGTCGAAACATGTCTTATAATCTTAAAAGTTTTGCCGTTTTCTTTAAAGGTCTCTATTTGATGAAAAACTTGAATCTTCGTACTGACTTCATTACTATAGGCGACTTTCAGAACGAATTCTATGAATAATTGTCTGGGTATTCAGCAGATAAGCTGTACTTTTTTTCTATTTTTTACTTTTCTGTCTGCACGTTTAGTGAAACAAATCTTATTCTTACTGATTTTAGTCTTTAAAAATCTATATTTGTGAAAGAGCAATCGTTGTGTTATTGTAATAGGATGACGTGGCCAGTAACTGTGAAACTGCAGCTGACAACACAGGCCCTTCATGTACCTCGAACCACTGAGAGCCTGCTCGCAGGCTAGTCTTCGTTGAATAAAAGTGCCAATTATTATTCACAATTGTTGCAAAAAAGGAAACACCATTGATTTCTTTTCTTCCATCCGTTTTATCTTGGAAGTAGATATTGTTCACACACCGTAGCGACCTCTTCACTGACACCCATTGAATTAATGGATCCGAGTACGTGTTGGAATTTGTCACCGCAATGGCTTGAGATTCATGCCACAAAAGTAACTTTGAATCCTTATCATATTCAAGCGATAAAAAGAAAAAACGCAAAGATACAATAGGTGTTGGCCTCCTTAAAAAATAATTATATGGCCCAAAAGGAAAAGGGTGCCAAAGCAAAGCCCCGTTGCAATTAGAGAGACCCACACGTCAAGCGCCTATCTGCAACTAACTTCGAATAGGTAAGTCAATTTGATCCTTGTTACAATAAATAAATCATTAGAAGAATTAATTGAATAAGAAAACTGGTCATTTTTAACACTTAGAATTTCTTGAAGAAACATGATTTTAAGTTATTTTGAATAGGAATGTTTAATAACCGTAATTTGTCTCTTATCTGCTGCACTTCTGGTATTCTATTCGTAATTTTCCTTTATTTGAGTAAAAAATTCAATATTTAGCAACCGAAGGAACTGTGTTGAAATATCTATTACCCCAGGCAGTGTGTCAAATTTTAGGAAAGGAGAAATGAGTGAATCAAGCGGAATTGGTTTCATAGTGACTATCTACAGGCGACTTTCACCATAGCCTCCGATGTAAAGCAAGTCATATGCATGGCAATACCTGTCCTCGTATATCATAAAACTCAAGTCTTTTGCTGCCACAACTTCGAGACAGCTTCCTAATCGGTTATCGGTTTCAGTATTCATACACTTGTCCATTCAGTCTCAACACTGCAAAATTATTAGAGATCAAAGAACTGTACTATGCACTTATCTGTGAATCGAGATCTATAGTCCTGTTTCTTCACCGCTACACTTCAGCGACGAACATGATCAACCCAACACAGTTCTTTTCATTATTTACTTTTGTATACTGAAAAGTCAGAATTGATATCGATGATATGTATAATAACCAAAACTAATCCTAACCTGAACCTATTTTTTCTCGAGATTTAATTTTGGCTCCAAACAAGTTTCCTCAATTCATCTGAGTGCATATTCAACCTAGGTAAAGTGAGGATCACCAATTTAACCTGAAAAAACGGATTCAACCTGAGACCGGGTTTTACCAGCAACATATATACGTTGCAACTGGGCAAATTTATGTACTCCTATCAAATCTCGACCCTTCCAGTTCACTGTTAGCATACAAAATTGTTTTACTGAAAAATTCAAATACATTCCTATTATACAAGAAATTATAAGACCTTCCAATTACTTTACTGCAGAACTAATACTAATAAACAATTCTCCGCGCTTTTTATCAAGGTCATAAGTTTTACAATCCTCCTAATTCCGATGTTGTTTCTGCCAACTCTCTTGCCTACCTATACTTTAAAGAAAAAAACTTGAAGCTATTTATTTGCAACAATAGGCAATTTCACGATGGCGTCATTTGACTACAACTACCACAATTCAGTTTATTTTTCTTTTCATATTTAAATTTTGTATTCCCAGTGGGGTAAAAATAACAATAGCTCTAATTAACATGAGGCAAGCGAAACCTGAAGGATTCTGGTACTTGTAGTCAAATAGCGTCATCATGCAAATGTCCTATTAATTTTTTTTAATGTATAACGCAGTTGACTGTGTATATTGTTTCCTACGAAATTAATGTTTGACTGTTAAAGATCTGAAGGGCAATCTGTCTACTTTTTGGCCTTTTATCCTATTTAATATCTTCCAGTTTTCGAATCTCTAATTATCTCAGTCGTTCGTTAGATAGAATAGATCCATTCTAGGTCGTGTTAACGAGGAGGTCTTGCCTAAGTTCGTTCAGACTGATAATGCGTCTCTAGTATAAAAACGGACGTGACAATGCTTTGGATGTTTTTCCTGATTTTCAGTCCTCTATGACAGTTACAGAAAATCAGGTTATTTCACATTTTTGGCATGAAATGCGTTGATATCATTTTTGGGAAATGGGAAGATACGTCAACCCAAAATGAATGGTATTCGGTTTACG
>OX421454.1:14462069-14484569 GCA_949126865.1 Montipora capitata | reverse complement strand
TGTAATTAGATCATCCCAATTTAACAGATTTAAAAGGAAAGTGGCCCTTGTGTCGTAATTGGACCTGGTAATCGCCCTGGCAGCCCTATTTTGGAACTTTTGAAGTTTATCACTTAAAGTTAAGTTGCAGTCGACCCAAACGGAGCTACAATAGTCAAAGTGGGGTAAGATCAACGCTTGATAGATTTGGAGGGCAGTGCGCTCTGAGATGTATGGTATTATACAGAATATGGTTGCAAGCTAGAGCGCAGCAGATAGGAGGTCACTGATGCCAACTGTGAGGTTGGACATGATGAAGAATCTCTGTGGGATGAGGATTCATGCAGGCTGGAGCTAGTTGTTTGAAGGTCTGCAATTTCAACCAAGAAAGTGTATTATCAAGAATATTGTGCATACCTGGGATATGCTTTGCTTTAAAACAAATATTCTTTTCCAATCACACAAGCACCAGCCAACGTACTGAAAACATCAAGTTCTTATCCCAGCACGACTGCTTATTGATAACATGAACCAAAGAAAAAGCATCCTTTGATTCTGCAAGTCATGGCCCCATAAATGCAGACTCAAAACAATTGGATAAAAGTCAATGTTTAAATGACGCCAACTATCTGGCCATTGACCACAACACCAATGTCTAACAAAGACAGCACCATAAACAAAGGCACCAGAGGCGCCAGTATACAGTTCTAGCTGATGAGATTTTTTCCATTGATCAGCCAGAAAAAGTTAGCGCCCAGTAAAATCTGAGAGAAACGATTGCTAAACTAATAGATCTTTCACTTCTCTAGAAAATCAAAAATTGAGGTTTCCGTACTCCAATAGTCAAATAAATGAACCTGCGAAAGAAAACCCGACCTGGGACAACAACCGTACAGGCAAAATTTAGCAAATCCGTCAACGACTGAATTTCCTGAAAAGTTACTTTACGCCTAAAAAGAAATGCTGAGAGAAGATCCCGACATTTATCAATCTTTGTTTTGCGGGCCTCCATGAGAACTGTTCAAGCTCAATACCTGCCAAAGCAAGTGTTGTCGATGGCCCAACAGTTTTCTCTGGTGCTATGGTATACCCTGAAAACCACATGAAGTTATAAAGGTATCAAACTGATGTTGACATGATTCATTTCAAGAAGAAGTAATCAAGAAATCATTTAGCAATTGCAAAATATAAGGCGTATGCAACTTGTTCTGGGAAATCCATTCAAGGTCGTAATTTTCAGGCCGAATAGGGATTAACCAAAATGCATTTTTCACAATTGGGACCCACAGCCTTAATCAAGCTAATGGCATTCTCAACCTTGGCGTACGAAACACTTGTACTGTGTAATCCGAAGAAATTCAATCATTCAAAGAGGAGCCTCTTGGATAAGACAGATGGTGAAGTTAACGAAATTAAGCCTCAATTTTCTTGGGAACTAAACCCAGGGGTGATATCCCAAAGACTGGAAAAGGAAGGGACCAGGAAGGCTATGGGCGTCAAGTTCCTCAGAAAGCTTAGCGCTCGCAGCCTTTGGATTTTGTAGAACCGAAAGCAGGTTAGGGGCCTCCTGAGAACGACGAGGGCCATTAAAATGCAAAGGAAAACCAGATGTACAACCAGTAACTGTTGAGCTGGGCTTGGGGTGGTTGAATGGGATAGAGGTTTTGTTGCAACTCTGTTTTGTGATTGAACCCCACCAGTTTTGGCACGAAAATTACGGTTGAAAGCACGATGGGAGCCCTCACATTTAAAACAATCATGCCTAAAGGAACAGCCCATACAGTCACCACCACCACTATGGCAAGTAAGCCAAAAACCCCTGGGTAGACGAAGAATGGACATGAGCTTTCCGTTGCCTGCAGGGGTTTGTTGCCTGCAGGGGTTTGCGCCCGCTTTGCACTGACCGGGCTCTGTGAGCGGAGCCAAAGCTCGCAATGAATGGTACCTCATAGAAGGAAGGTAGCAGGGGTCTGTCTCAAAAACCGGATATTTTCATCATAAAAGCGTTAGTTGAGATCCATGGCAGCAACTTCCAGGATGGTGGAGAAATACTTCATAAGGCCCGGTCCGTCACTTGGAAAGCGGCTTGTAAAACACCTACAAAAAATGGAAAGCTTGGACCCAACTATCTATAGACACAATTTTGTTTGGTTCAGTAACGGGCTCCAGAGCCAAAGAGGGTGAAGAGCCATCATAAGCATTATTGGTTAGCTGAAATTTGCCCTCGCCAAATTGGTTGGCCAAGAGCAAACCAAAGTCCATAGATTCTTGTTCCAGATTTTTGTTTTTAAGTTTCAATGGCACCCGTGCATCTACTTGCAAATTGGCGGACGTAAGTATGTCCTTAGGTTGGAATGTCCCTGCTGATGGACCCTCACCTGCCCATGAAGAGTGAACTGATTGTACCACTTGTGAAACCTGGTCTACAGCTGAGGGACTGCCAACAGGAACTGTTTGCATACTTTAATCAACAGCTGAGGAACTGACCACAGGGACCTCTGTGGTCAGCTCTTGAACTGCTGACGTCCCGGCCAGTCTAGGAAAAGCAGCAGGAGCAGGAGATGGCCCTTGGGGCTCCTAAACGGCTGGCGAAGAAGATGCTGGCTGGAGCTGTCTGGTGACCTCAGCCGCTACCTGCTTGACCAACTGGTCAAACAGGGCAGGAGGAAAGCGGGTCCGGTTACAGGAATAGCAGGCTCGATGGCAGGCGAAGATGGCCCAGAAAGAGGAACTGATGACAGAGGGGCTGGTTCGCTGTCATTACTACTGGAGTGCAAACTGTGAGCTACAGCACGTCTTCTCCGACGAGGTAAAGCCACAAGAGACTCTAAGGTTTGGGTAGATGGTCGTTTTATACCGAGTGGATCGTTGGGGAGGCATCTCAAAACAAAACCATAGGAAAAAGGCAGAAGCCAGCTCGCAACGAAAGAGGCTGCTGGAATCTTAAGCAACCAAAACAAAAATGCTGTCGAACATACTCTTACCCCAGCAGTGAGCCTCCTAAATGGCCCAATCTCATTGACAGCAAAACAGTTAACATGAAGCCAAAACTGTCCCTCCCAAACAATAAAAAACACTGAAGAATAAAATCAAACAAAGACGGGCAAGGACAAGCATGGCTAACGTAAGTTGCCCCAGTAGCAAGGAATGGGCTCCAAAACGCCACAAAGATAATGATTAAGTTTCGATGCAGCGCCGTTGAAAAAAAGTGTTTTAACACGAGGTAAGACCTCACACACACCGATGACCCGAACAGAAAAAGTGTCATGGAGCAAGCGTACCAACTCTTTAATTTCGGAGCCAGCAACTTCACGGCAAAGACGATCAAGATTATTCGTGCCAATTCCAAAATAACAACCTTGGGGGACAAAGAGAAATCAATTGCGAGATAGCTACAGTAAGGCCGCCATCGCCGTGTAAATGAACAATGGCGTCATCTGAGAGACCAAACGTGTCATCAGCCCGTGAATCGAAATGCGAACGAAGGTCATCCCGAAGCCTTCGAATAAATCAGTGACCAAATACAAGAACCGTAGGGAGAGAAAAAGCCACGGAAATGAACTAAAGACCAGGACAATCGAAGAAGAAAGTGTGATAGCCGAGATCCGAAATCAACACAGAAATTAACTACAGCAATCGATTCGCACAGTAACCGAAATTAATATGAAATAAGAAACGAAAGGCTCGAAGCGAGAAGCAAAAAATACTAGGGGAATAAAATGACCATGAAATAGCGGTAAGAATAACAAGTCAAAACTAGCTTCTCACTCCGAACAATAGAGACGAATGGCAAGCACATGACTTGCCAGTTCATGGGACTTGCCAAAAAACCTGGGAGGGGGGTAAAAATAATGGCTATTGGCACCTGCCCAAACCCAGTCCTCCTTGATTATCAAATAAACCCTGGTCAAATAGAAGAACTTTTCTATGGAGTAAAATTTGACCAGTTTTGTAACCTCTTAATGGCGTTATCTGTTAGCCGTAAAACGGCCCGAAAACTGTCCGTTAGGCTGAGATTTCGAAAAAAATGAACATAGTTGTTAAGAGGTATAAGAATAAGAATGATCTCTCATTTTTTAAATTGGAAAAAACGGTTTTCAGACATTTTATTTTTCAAGTAGGGTGTGTCTTAGCATGGTGGAGGGTATGTCTTAGCATGGGAATTTGGTTTCCCCCTACTACCGTCCCGTTAACCATTTTTGTATTTTTGTTCGATTGTATATGTTAGTATTAGTCCATTTGTTATGTATGGTTACGAACTGCGATTAAAGATTAAAGATTAAAGTGGCCTGTACTAAAAAGGCTTAATTGAGTATTAAGCCACCGATGCCGATGTTCAATTAGCCCTTCCATCATAGGTGACGTTTTCACTGTGGTTCAAACCCTATCTACATTACACGATATTGCAGGAACCAGAGGAAGACCTGCATTTCAAGAGCAATGCCTTGCCAGCCTTGCGTCTTACCTGAGCTGGCCTAAATCAGTAATGATGGCTAATCAGTCTGTCCACTCTTTTTGTAGTCACTCGTTAAGTAGAAAGACTATAATTTATACCAAAAGAAAGCCATGATGAGAACCTACTGAGCTTCCAGTGGCTGCTCCATATAGTCGATCGCCACTTTACATGATATTAGTTAAAAAGAAAAAAAAACTATGAAAGGAGCAGTTTTTCAGGTATCTAGGAACTTGTAAAAGGAGATTTCCCTTGAAAACCTCCCATATTGTCACAATACGTTATTGTCTTCTTGACTCGTTGATATATGTTATTTACTGGCTGGAAGGTTCGTACAGTGCAAAACGCGCAAAATGCTGCGGCAATAAGTGGTCTTTTCAAGACCCAGGCGACCGATTTACAATATGCGAAATGTAGAAAATTATCAAGAATGATTATTCTCTTCCTTCTTACAGTCCCTGTTATATTTCTGTCTTTCAAAGCTCTTGGAAAGTGCAGTAATCTAGGTCAAATTGCATGGAAGATGCAATATTTTCATTGGCCAGGGTATTGTGGAATCATAATTCGGCTATGATGGTGTCCAAATAAACATATTTACAGGACTTCTTTCTTAAGTTAAGTAGCTTCCTTGGGGGAAAAATAAAAGCTTACACTTTGCAGAAGTGAAGGGAGCTAAACTAAAAAAAAAAAAAAAAACTACTGTGACTAAATAAAACAGGTGTAGTTTGTCTCATTCATTCTCATTCATTCGTTGCGATTGAGAGGCTTTAAACAACTCGACGCTCATGTCGTTTTCTCTTTGTTCGAGGCATGAAAACTATAGGAATCATTGAAAATGCCGCCTTTGGAACAACTTCTCATATTGTATAAGACGCCTCATCTAACATAGAAAAAAAAAAGATGAACAAATTTAAACATTTGTTACTTATTTTAATTTTTCAGTTTTTGCTAAAAGATTGAGGTCATGAAGTTTCTGGTGGTCTTTGCTTTGTCGCTGTCACTTGGTAATGTTATACCATTGAGAACTCACTATACATATGTTGTCAAATCGATATCCAGTCTCAGGTTGAACGTATTGAATATAGTAAAGAAACAAAGAACTGTACCATGCACTTACCTGTACGCGAACTTGGACTCTCCGGATCTATAGCCCAGTGTTCATTATTCATTATTTACTTTTGTATAATAAGTAAATTGATATCCATGTATAATAACTAAAACTAATCCTAGCCTGACCCTAATTTTTCTCTAGACTTATTTTAGGCTCCAAACGTTTTTTTTTTTTTTTTTTCAATTCAAATGAGCACGTATTCAACCCGCGTAAAACGACAATTACCTATTTTTAAAACCTAGCTAATATGGTTAAAACCTAGCTAAGTAAAATTGAACGGATTCGATCTGAAAACGGGTTTTACCGGCAACATTAATATACATGATAGGGTCTTTGAACCCAAAATACTAGATTTGTACGTTTGAAGAGTACCAAGTCTTGGATTTCATTCCAATCATGTTTAAGTATGGCTGAAGAAAGAAATGATGCATAAGACTTGACACCCCTTGATAAAGGGACCCTTCAAACCGGTGCTAGATCAGTCGGGGATAAGTAAGGCACGTACCGTAACTAGCTGGTATGATACCCTCCTGTTATTGTTGCTGGTCGGATTCAGGAATGGAGCATTCAACTCGGTATGCTGCATCTTCATTATGCCCATTAGGTATTAGTATTGACTTCATTTCAAAGTTGCATCCCTTTCACGATTATAACCAGCCGATGTCATTTAATCCACTTAATTCAGTTCAGTAGTTTTAACTCTACAGCACTTCTTTCGATACTTAATATTTTATAATGCTCCCTTTTTTCGTCTTTTTTCTTTATTGTAGGTTTCAAGGAAGGTAGGATTGTCTTTTCTCCTTTTTTTTTTTTCACCACAGTGAACTGCTAGAAAACATCAATAATTTATATACTTTTCTATACTTTTTGTTTGCTTGTGTGTTTGTTGATTTGTTGTGCAACTTGTACTGAAACCTGTAACTGAGAAGGTCTTAAGTGGAGGTTACTTAACGCTGACAACTTTGCGAGTAATTTGGCTTATAAACATCAATGCTTTGGAACTCACACTTTATATATATGAATTACAATGACATTGAAAATCTAAGTAGTTTTTGTATTCACAAGAGTATCTAATTCACTCGTGGTATTCAGGATTTATTGTTGTCAAGAGAATTAGGATTTTGATCATTTTGAGACTATCATGGTTGGCAGCTGTTGGGTTTATTAAAACTAAGGTTATTGACGAGGCGATGCTGAGGGATCGAGAGGCTAAATATTTCTACTGTCTTAGAACAAGATTAATCGGCTTATTGATGACTACGTCATCAATGAGGTTTAGGATCTATTTAGGAAGGAGTTAAATGGCAATCGATCACTCACTACATTCCAATTAACTATTAATTAAACACAGATTATTATTTTTTTCCTGTATACGTCCCATGCAATGTTTCACTTTTGTCCCGGAATCGTCATTGGCCTATCTGTGGAAGAGAGAAGCTGTTTTCGCTCTGCAGGTCCTTTTCATGTGATGGCGTCGAATGAAGGTTTAACGTGGGTACTCTTTTGTTCCGTCAAAAATATACCTTTTTGGAGTTGGAACATGGAAAGCTAATATTAAAAGAGAGATAGCGTCTGAAAAATTAACATGTAATTCTAAAAAAAAGCGATGAAATTACGTAGTGACGATGAATTAATCGCTCGACCGATCGAAGATTTTCCTTACCATCGGGAGAAAGAATGTAACGGGGAATGGATGCTGTATCATCTGCAAAACCAAGGTTTACTTTTCATTATGTTCTACAGCATTTCTTTCCTTTAATAATTACAGACTTTCTACATATGTTTTAGCAAACTGTTCGATTCCGCAAATAGCGGCTACCATAGTCACTTGACAAAACACATTGTTTGCCAAACTTTAATTTAAATAACGCGGGCTACCGTAATCACTTCACAAAGCACATGTTTTGCCAAACTTCAAAAGCGTTGTTGTTCCCCATCTTGCAGATTCATCATTTTCAAGAAAGCCGTTTTTCAATCTGATCTCGCAAAGTCAAATGAGTTGAAACAAGTACTGCATTAAATTTCATGTCAGACACCCAGTTCGGACAATCTTCAAGTACATAAAAGGCAAATAAAAACAAAAAGAAATATATATTGATAGATTCTATGGAATAGCGAGATTAAACATCGTGTTTACGTGAAACGGTCGACACGAAACTGTGGGCTGCTGCTTGTCACAAAAGCATGAATATGAAATAACTCTAAGAATAGCTGTCCCCCGCTTGCCGTAAAGGTGATGCTTCATTGAGATTTAGTATCACGTTAACGTGAAACGTGAACGGCAAAATTGTATGATTTGGTAACACAATCAACTGTGGTTTGTCAACTATGTTGAATAGGGAATTGTGGATTTTAACCGGCTTGGTTCCATTCTGGAGTAGCATCGCGGAGCTCTCGCTCACCACTTGTTGGATTGGTGCCATTGCGTGAATAGGTTTCCTTTACTTGACCTCTTCTCGCAATAAATCTTCGAAGAGCCAAAAGAAAGGAGTCTGTGTCAAGACTGAAAGCAACTTCCATGTGCACAGCAAGGATAGTTAAGCAGGTAAAAATTACACTGTATCTCTTAACGAAACTACGACCACGGGGAACTTGAAATGGGCCAAAGGAATCTAAGCCAGCTCACGTGAACGGTGATCTGTCAGGTTGAACGCGATCTTCTGGCAAGTCAGTCTTTTTTGTTGTTGTTGGAAAAGGGATGCTTGTGAACGTCTGCATATGACGCACTTTGCGAGAACACTTTTTACGGCTGCACTTCCTTGCGTTATCCAAAACCTTTCGCGAATAAGGGACAAAATATGCCCTCTTCCAGAATGGCCACACACATTGTGATAATGATCGATAATTAATCTGCCCACGTGATCATATTCTTTGACTCTGAATACAATGTAGAGTTGCGAAGTCTACCACCCACGCGTAACAGACCATCCGTGAAGATCGGGTCGAGCTTGTAAAGGATACTACTGTTATCAACCTGATGCTTTTTAGGATTTGCTGTTTCCTCCGGGAAGGATTGTCGTTGGTCTTGCTTTAGAATTTTTCCCTCTGCCCGTTGGATTTCTTCAAGGGTGATAAGCATAAGACTGCCGTTTTGTGGTTTGTCTCCTTTACTTGCCTTTAGGAGATTATTTATGCATCGAAAAAGCCGGGCAACGACTTTCACCAGGAGAGACCATGAGGATCATCTGTTAGCGTACTGCAATAATGGACTTCTAGGGGGGATCAGAGAAGACACACCCGCTCGAACTTTTCTTTTCATTTCAGGACCATCATTTGCAATTTCGCCAAATAGCAAATTTTGCGTAGGCTGAGGCATACTTCCAAAGGAATGCCGGCCCCGTCAACCAACGACTTTCACGAAGGAAGATGTCTGCCGTCAAACCACGCGAGGCGTCATCAGCAAGGTTATTATCGTCATTTGACATGAAACCATTGATTAGGCTTGGACCCATCACGAATAATCCTCAGTTGATTGGCAACTAAGGTGTTGTACCGGTTTGTTTCATTCTTGGCGTAGCGCAGAATTAAAGTACTGCCCGTTTAGAAGACTGACCTTGCATTGACTGGTATCTCCAACTCTCTTTTCAATAATCTTTCTTGCTTAACAGCTGTTACCGCAGCAGACAACTCCAGACGAGGGATCGTTTTCATCTTCAACGGAGCGACACATGAATTCGCGCAGAGAAAAGAACAATGGGCTTCATTGCGGCCATTGACAAGACGAAGATAACTAACTGACCGATAACCGATTTCAGATGCATCAGCAAAATAATGTAGCTGACTGGAGGCAATGACACCAAAACCATCTGGCTTCAGGCATTGTTGGACAGAGAACTTACACAATTTGGATAAATCTGGCAACAATCATTCCCAATAAACCTCGTACTGTGAGGGGATTGCGTTATTCCATGAATCCTAACTTTCCCCGGCATAAATCTTGAAGCAACCATTCGGCTGGCAACCTGAGCGGTGCAGCGAGACCAAGAGGATCATAAACTGAACTTACAACCGTAATGATTCTTCTTCGTGTGGGTGGGCTTTGTTTCAGGACTATCTTGAATCCAAAAGTATCCGTTTCTATGCACCATCGAACTCTAAGGGCTATTTTGACTGGTAGATCTTCTTTACTAAGGTCCAAGTTCTTTACCTCTTCGCGCTCGGCTTCAGGGATGGCATCAAGGACTCTGTGACTATTTCTAATCCATTTGGTCAGTCAAAATCCGCCTCTCGACAGCAAACATTTCAAATCACTTGCATGTTGTGAAGCGTCTTCAGTTGATGGCAAAGATTTCGGGAAATCGTCTGCATAAAAGTCCTTGTTTACCGAGTCTACAACTTCCCTTGGAAAGTGGTCACTGTTGCCCTCTGCCGTCTTTCACAGGGAAAAGTTGGAACATGCTGGAGAGGATCTCAACTATCAAACATCAACCATCTGGTACTCTTTGAGGTTTTTGTCCAGGTTACCCTCAGGCCACGTACCACTGGAAACGGAGATTGGTGCAGTCTTCTTCGCCTACCCTAACATGGTAAAACATTGCTTCAATATCCGCCATGGTTGCTATTCTTTTTTGGCGAAACCACATCAACACACCGAACAACTTGTTTGTTAAATCTGGCCCTTTGAGCAACAGATCATTGAGCGACTTTAATTGAAACTTCTCAGAGCAGTCGAATACGAATCGTATTTTACCAGGCTTGCGAGGATGGTAGATGCCATGGTACGGGATATACCGCATTACACAATTTGACCCTTACTAGTGGGCGGGAACTTTATGGACATAACCCTTCTCTAGAATCTCTGCCATACTGCCATTCAGTATACAGGTCCTTGTTACTTTGAAGCTTCCGCTTTAGCCAGAGCGCTCGCTGTTCAGCTTGTACCCAATTGTTCGGCACTGCGACTTCACGATCTCTAAATGGCAAAGCCATTTCGTAATGACCTTCTTTTAGAACTGCCAAACTATTCAGCACCTGTAAGAATCATATCCACTGGATTCTGGGAAATCACTATTGTGGTAGTCCTTCACCATCTGGTTGAGATCTTGGTCAGCCTTAACGAAGAAACTGGATGTGCGTTAGCGGTAGTTACGACACCCTAAGGGACCACTTACAACCCAACCAACAATTGTGCGGGACGCGTAAGGGCCGCCATCTTGACAATGCCTCACTTCTAGAGGATCGAGGATCTTCGGGACATCACTGGCTATTAGGAGACCGACTTCTTCTTTTACATAAGGCAAATACACTCCACTCAAATGTGTCCATTTGTCAACATCGACCTGGTTTGGGATATCCTCCTTTGATACGGGAATATCGGGTCTTGTGTACAAAGGAGGCAATATGACGAACACATTTTCAACCAGATCGGAAATAGCCAGATCTTGCAGAACGAAACTGTCAATGAGGCTGTTCTTTCTGTCCAACGTTGTTAAAGTCGTTCTAGCGCTGAAGCACTAATTGGGGACACTGTAAATTGAAAATAACAATTAACACAAATCAAGTCAAATGTTGGTTTTTGTGGAGAGGGGAAACCGCAGTACCCGGAGAAAACCTCTCGGTGCAGAGTAGAGAACCAACAAACTCAACCCACATATGACGTCGAGTCTGGAAATAGAACCCGGGCCACATTGGTGGGAGACGAGTGCTCTCGCCACTGCGCCATCCCTGCAAAGTTCTTTGGCCATTTACTCCTGTCTCACTAGGGCTTCAGTACAAAATGTGGAAGCACTGCCCCTATCTAAGAAGGCGTAACTGATACGGGTGTCCCATTTTCTTTAGGCCATACTTTCACTGGAACAATAGCAGGTGTCTGTCCCAAAAAGGCATTCTTCCGTCTGGGTTGACCATAGCGCTTTGAACATGAAAAACCTCCTCGCGAGGCGAGGTACTTGCTGTAGCAATGTTAGCTTCTGGACGACGTGCAACAGAATTCGTGTGAAGAACTGTTGGATGTTTCCTTGTGCAGTTAACAATTGCACATGTTTCCGCTCCGGACAATTCCTTACTGTATGCTCAGTGGACAAACAACTGAATCATGGACGCTTAGACTTCATAAACTCGATTCTTTCCACGTACGGGCGACTCCTACGAGAATTGCAGCTCTCTAGAGCGTGATGATCGTTGCAATAAGGGCATGAGACTTCTTCTACTGGCGGTAAGTCTGAACAAAGTGATTCACTCGTAGGGGGTGAGGTCAGGCAATTGTTAACATGCGAAGCAAAACTACGTCTTTCTTTCGTTTTCTCGTGTGATTCTTTATTCAAGAGTACTCGACGTATATCAGGTCTAGGCCTTGAGTCTCCGACAGTCTTCCCGAAGAGAGGGTTGGTGGCTACGCGAGCTTCATGGTCGACAAACTCAGCGAGATCAGTAAACGAGATAGGTCTTCCTTGATCCTCCATAGTGCCGCCTACCATGTGGCACCATCTTACTCTTAAAGTGAACGGCAACTTCAGAGCTAGTTCTTAATGGTTTCTGGTTTTTCAAACTTGGTTAGGTTCCTACTACTCTCCATAGCATTCTTGCACCTCATAAGGAAAATGGCGGATCGATTCAGGGCTTGGCCATTCTCTACTTTCACATCGGGCCAATTCCGAGTCAATGCCTTGGTTTCATATGCAGCTACAACATGGTAATTGTCGCCGAACTTCTTCCTCATCAACCTGGGAAAAGATCCTCATCTCAGGTGGAAGATAATGGCGCGATCTCACGAGTTCTCTCAAATCTCCACTACTAAACTGCTCAAGGTAGTAGAGCCTTTCGCTACTGTTTGACGTCTTGGACTCGGTTATACTCTCGAACCCTCTTACGAATGGCCCATATTCCATAGGATCTCCGTTGTAGATGGGGAAACGAGGCTGAGGAAGAGAACTTTTCTTCTGTTGTATTGCAAGCATCTCCACAATTTTATTCTGTTGCTGTTGCAGAACTTTCTTTTGTTGATGGAGTTTTAACATTTCGTGAAAAGTCCTTTCGCTTGGTGAAGAAAGCACTTCAGAGGACTCTGAAACAGCCCTTTCGTTGTTACTAGCCAACGGGGGCTGGTGCCACTTTCCTGCCTCTGGTTTAAGGCTGGAGCAAAGTTTCTCTTCCGGAAAATGCGGGTTTTCTTCGATTCTAAATTTATAAGGTAAGGAACAACCAAGCACGGTTTAGAAGCGGCCTCTTTACCTTCCAAAGAAAACGGATGATTGACAGCTTCTACAATGGATGTTGATGCTTGTTCACTGGCTTGGGATTTAAACAATTTGGTTTCTAGAGTTAAGCGTTCTTCTTCCAGTTGAAGGTGAAACTTCTGCTTCTCTAGTAGCTGTCGCTTCTAAAGAACGGCCGCTTCCGCTTCTAACTCTGCTACACGTGCAGCTTCTTTAGCTCTGGCCACGGACAATGAAGATACACTACTTCCACGCGAACCACTGCGAGTAGAACGATGAGATTTTCTGCTAGAATGTCTGGAAGCTGAGGTTCTCGACACGATCTGACTTGCAGAGTCTTCTAGTTACTGAGAGAGTAAACCCGCTACTTTCTCACTTCTCTTAATCCAACCTTGAAATCCTTGGATAAAGTAGCCCTTTCGAACAGACTCACGTTCGAAAGATTCATGGCATCTCATAATGCTCGACTAGTCAGGCAGGTACGACATATATACAACATGTGCTTCCTGGAAAGCAGCGAATGCAACGAAAAACTCTGCCATTTTCTCTTTAACGCAAGAGACGTTCTCTTTGCTGGGCAGCAACACTTGAATTTCATTTCTTTTAATTGTCACTACCGAGAGATATCCAGATCTGGAATTTTTCAGCCGCCGAAGGTCTTCGACTGAGATAATTTGATCGGTTGCCGGGCTAGCAGGGCCAACGCCAACATCACCGCCAGGACCATCATCTTTCGCCGTCATCAAATCTCGGCAAACTCAGTGCAAATTGTTAACGATGTAATCCCCTTACGAGTACAAAACTCCAGCAATAAAATTCAAACACGCTTTATTCTTCTATCATGACTGCCTCTGACGGCGAAACTCAACTTATGTGGTGAAAAGCGCTTAAGACTATAAAACAAACAGATACACAAACTTACTTAGCAAAGTGAACTAATTATAAACAGAAAGCGTCAACCATAAATCACAATGGAGGCCAAACAAAATATTATTTTCTTTTAATTTCAAAAGAATGAGGGCAATAGGCTTAGATTAACATGAATGCAAAATAATGTAAAACTAGCCGCTATTTATAAAAGTGGTCTATGCACTAGTCACATGTACCTTATAGGTACCTATTTTATAAATAAAGAAACAGAGTCGTTTTGGTAGAAAGATCGGAAAATAAGAAGAGCCAAAAATACAAGCTTACATAAATCCAATAAATAGATCCAGGATAAGCAGTGGCATCTCCACCAAGTGACAGGAAATATTAATGTAATGGTAAAGTGGCCCCCTCCACTGTGCGTGACACATTCCAAATTACATCGCTGCTTGCTGGGAGCACATACCACAAAACGTGAGGCCTTCGACCTTGTAAATCACCCCATACTTTTGAATAAGTTATATATATGTATGAGTTCGTGGAAGCCTTTTGGATTGGTGTAGAGGCTATCTTACTAACCGGGAGCAGAGAGTTGATATTAAAGGGAAATTATCTGATTGGCTAACAGTTACCTCTGGTATGCCACAAGGCTCCCTGTTGGGTCCTTTATTTTTTATAATTTATATTATGATTGGCCTATAGCCGATATTCCATCTACGTGTCTTTGTGGAGAGCCCTTTACGATAGATCACGTCATGATTTGCATGAGAGGTGGATTTGTGATTCAGAGACATAACGAGCTCCGGGACCTGGAAGCAGAGTTCCTGAAAATGTTTTGCAGAGATGTAGCTACTGAGCCGGTACTCCAAGATGTTGAAGGAGAGCAGCTAACACGAGGATCGAATACAGCGCAGGATGCAAGACTGGATATACATGCACGTGGTTTTTGGGAGCCCCAGCGGTCAGCCTTTTTTGATGTTGGGGTTTGTCACCCGAATGCTGAATCCTACAGGGACCTCGAGCCGCAACAAATATATCGTTTACACGCGAATGAGAACATGGCACATGGAACATTCACCCCTCTGATTTTTACAACAACTGGTGGAATGGGAAAGGAGTGCTTGAACTACCACAGCAGACTAGCAGAGTTGATTGCTAACAAGAAAGGAGAGGACTACGCCAAAACAATCTCATGGATTCGAGCAAGAACCTCCTTTGCACTTCTGAGATCCGCATTAATCTGTTTCAGAGGAACTAGAACCACTGTAAGGAATCATGGGACTTTCGCAATACTGATATAGAAAATTGAGAACACTGAAGGAGCTATTTATTAATGTTTTTTTAAAGGTGACATTTAGGGATTCATACGTTTCAAATTGTTTTGTCTGTTTACATTTTCTTTTCTTTTTTCTTAGAACTTTTTACCACGCATTCTTAATTACTGTAAATAGGTTTCTTTAAGTACTATCTGATATATGTATTTGGAAGATATTGTGATTTTTATATATGACCCTTTGTAAATAGTTTTGAAATTTTAAAATAAATTATTACTATTATTATTATTATTATTATTATTATTATTATTATTATTATTATTATTAGGATATTATAAAATTATTGGGCAACTTCGCACGCGCTCACGAGCAATACTGCTAGCCATGATTTCCATGAGAAAAGCAACTCATGGGTTACCATAGTTTCTTATCAATGGTGCTCCGCCCGAGCAGCTTGGGCGCGTGGAGCTTCTTAGAAATAAAGTAATGTTAATGAGATTTTGTCAAATTACCTGCACCAGGAGATATTTCACTTTAAGGAAACTGCTATTGTTATAATTAGTAGTGATATATTGCTTGAGGTAAGAACTTCAATAACAAAAGACATTTATTTAAGTTGTGAATAACTACAGTTATAAGTTTTAAATGACAAATTTATTCATTATTAATTTCCTTTCAAAACAATATATTTGATTATTATGATAACATCATTGTACTCTTTCTGCACAAATCTCCGAGATCCTGCCCGCCACAGAAAAAGTGCATGGCATATGCATAATTCTATGTATTATTTACCACGAAGCCTCGCTAATTTTATTCTCAATGAAATGAAAACAACAGTAAAAGCAAGGTGACACACGCTAACACCAACCTGGTGTGGGCAACACATCACGCATGCGCACAACCATTTTACCTTGTCAAGTGGCAGCCATGGACAGTTGTTTCAGCCTTTTGGGCCTCATTAGCATGGCGTAGCTAACATACCAGGCGGGTGTTTTTAGCACCCCTTTAAGTGGCAGCTTCACATGCCATACATGTGGTAAGCTGGGTTGGGAGCGGCAAAACTGTTCTGCCACGGCAAGCGTGTGGGAAGGTGGATCACAATAAGAGATCGAAACAGCTGTCCATGGCTGCTAATTGACCGGGTGAAATGGTTGTGCGCATGCGTGATATGTTGGCCACACCGGGTTGGTGTTAGCGTGTGTCACCTTGCTTTATTGTTGTTCACTGAAATGACTCACAGGAGCCTTTGATCTGAAATTGATGCCACACGAAGGACTTGTTTGAGAGTGCACAAGCATTCAGTTTTAGTCTTTATCCTGCCACTTGCATTTGTTCATTTTTGTTTTGTTGCCTTTTCCACAAACTAGCATTCCTCTTGAGACAATTCCCATCGATTGTTCAGGTGCCCTGGATAAAATCTGTTAGATAATAACAACGCATTAACCCGTGGTATTTCGCCGGGGACACTGGGAATAAACACACATAAGATGGTCGTCGGGACAGATAGGGTCAGGACGCAGCAATTACAACGGCTCTCGTGATTGGTTCAGAAAACAATGTGCACAAAGTAGTATAGCAGAAATTAGGGAGCCCAATCTTAAGCACAATAGAGATGCATCCTTTACCTTTTCGCTGAAATCAGAGGTTGAAAAGAACTACACAGTGTCTGCATAATTTAGTAGTTGCAAACATTGTCGTAAATCAGAGCGAGAATTTGCAAAATAGATACTAAACAGAGGAACGTTTTAAAGGTGATTTCCTTAGCTCGATTTTATAAATGTAATCCCGGATATAATGCAGAGCATAGTGTTATTCTATGGTTAATTCACGTGCGTACCTGAAAAGTGTATTTGAATGCCTTTGTGAGTATTTAACTTAAGTGTGGGCTGTTCGACTCGTAATGGCTACCATCTGGATAATTTGGTGGTTGCGAACCTGTTAAATCTGAGTGATAATTTACAAAATAGATACTGAACAAAGGAATTAACATTTTCCACGAAAACGAGTTCTTAGGAAGGGTGTGCCTTTAATCCTAGCAGAAGCTCTCTGTATAGAAAGAAAATTACGGCGACATTTGTAGCATAGGAAAGGGTCACTGGTTTTCAAATTTTCTCTTGTGGAAATTACAGACATAAATGAATGAATTGTCGTTGGTTTTCCCATGAAATCGCTAAAGATGTGATAATTACGTCGCTGCCTAAATATTTTAGGCGCCGATCGATGTCTTGCCACAGTAAGGTCATTTAGTCAAGATATAAGATTCTGTATAGCTTACGTTTTAGCTTTATTGTTTTAATCATCGAAGACTGTATTCCTTAGCCTCTCTCCAGGATTGGTAAGGTGAACTTTGACAGGGACCGCGCACTTTGTGTGACCCCTCACCACAAGGGAAATAACTTAATAATACAAAGAACTCATCTGATACGCTTCACCTGTCTCAAGTACTTTTTATTTTCAGTGCAAAAAAAATGTTATTGGATCCCTTGCTAGCTGGTTCTTTTATTTTGAAGTTTGCAGCTTGCGTTGCTACAGCTGTAGTGGTCACGACCCATTGTGTTCTGAACTTGACACGTCAACGACATGTTCCTCTGGACAAGAATGCTTCCGTTACAAGACAACGTTGTCCCCCCTTCTTCATACCTATGGTAATAAAGCTTGATTTAATTTTACATCTGCTACTGAAACCTCTCGTCATAAAGAATACTTACTTCCCTTGCTTTGCAAATCTGAAAAAAAAGCATACAACCAAAAAAAAATTCTAAAAAGTCTTAGAGTGGTGTTTGATTTATCACTAAACTTATTTTCACTTTGAAGATTACATATAGATATTTAAAAAAATAAAAACGACTGTTAGTTTTATACCAACCAAAAATGTATAAGGAAGACTTAAGGACGTTCGCGCTAAATGTTTGTGCGCAACGTTACTACGCAGGTAACGCGACTGTAATATGTCACGCATTACTTCGACCATTATTGAAGTTTAAGAGGTTTTAAAACCTTTGCAAAAACCGTGGACGATAAGTCTTGCAGAGCGTTGGATCAAAGAAGATCGTGATCAGTCAAAATTGATTAAAAAATATTTATGAAAGTCAAGTAGACTACTGCACTGATATTCGAGTTGTTTTATCAGTCATGCACTAGTCTACTTGACTTTCATAAATATTTTCGTTTACATTGGCATTTAAAGCCGTAAATGCTTTTGTCAGTGAGAAGCGCCACGCACAAACATTAAATCAGAAACGCTAATTAGCAAATGGTAAACGCCAAGAAGAAGAAGCTAGAATCGCACTCGACTATCGCTACGTGCGACTCTTACGCTTCTTTCGTGCTTAGCAACCTCCCGCGTGCATTCATAACTCAAAAGTACATGCTATGGCGTTTACCATTTGTTTTATAACATAATCGTATCGTAACACCACTCCTGCGTGTTTTGCTTGTATTTGCATAAATCAAGTTTGGTCAACAGACGATGTCAACACAACTTTGCTTTCCAAAGACAACTTTGAATTAACAAGACAACATAATAAAAAAAAACAGTTTTCCCAGTCAAAAAAAATTTATTGAAATCAACAATAATTTGCTCTCAGGAGAGAAAACATTTCGATTTTCTTGCGAGCGTCGACACAAACACGCTGTCTTTGCACATGCTTCGCTTCTGTTGAAAGGGATCAAGCTATCGCAAACAGCACTACCTTTCCAATCCAAAAAAAGCGACGTTACACTATTTCAACTCAAATGGCCGATGAAATAAATCTCAAAAAGAAAATCGACATTCCAAAACACCATTTACCTTCCTGTAGCATCTTTCCTGGTCTCATAAAATCCATTTCAATTCCACGATTCGGCTTGAATATTTAAGCAGAGGTTAGATTGTGTTTTGGAAATCAAAGCAGTACAAACACAAAACGCCCTTTCGTCGTTTTAAGAACTTCAATCCTCCTTTTCCACTGCTGATTAATCTTTAGGGCTATATCTTTCCATTTTGAGCTCTGTAGAGGTTCACCCCTATTCTAAGAGGAGGAAAATATGTCTGGGAAAATTAGGACTGATGCGCTCGTGACGGCATTTTCTTCTTAAGTTAGATCGCACGTCAACTGTCGTCAGCAAGCGTGCACCCATGGGCAAATAGTAAATGATCAATTGGCCAATCAGAACGCGCGTTTTATCCAAGTTATGTTATAACATCTAATTTGTCAACTTTTTAACGATGAGACCTCGATAAAAGTTATGTAAAAGGTACTCAGACAACAAATACTAACAACTTTTGTCAGTGATAGTGGTCTCTTAGAATGGACAAAGCTATTCTTTGATTGCACCTGACCTCAGTGCGGCCATGTTGGTGGAAAGAATTATTATGCAAAACTTGAAATACATTTTTCAATTGTTTGGCACCAACATGGCCGTCTTATCACGTGAGTTCAATAAAAGAATAAACTTTATTTAACTGTTGTCCATGAATTTTACATGCAAAATTTGCATATTAGCGCTGAATGGACGGAGAGGAATGTTACAAAACGGTCCTTTTTCGTCTCCAGTAGATTATCGAGGATTACATAAGATAACAGCCTCGTTTTCTACACTTGTGTGCTGCAGCAGCTCGAAACCTCAAAAAATTAGCGGCGACGGTCATCTTAAAACGCAGATCGTTGAGATTGGAGATTGTGCAGATTATGCAAACTGTGAAGATGAGTACATTTTCATTTGGTGACCAGAAAGAAGTGCCCCACATCGACATGTGCTGTCTCTTTATTTGTAAAAATCAAAAGTAGAATATTCTAGCCACCTTTGGAATGAAGAACGCAGCAATCACGTTAGTCTTGGAGATTAAACATCTTAAGTATCACATGGAGTGAGGCGTCACGTGGAGGTGACGCAGAACAGGAATCCCTCTTTACGTCTTGGTACTAGACCAACACTAGTGTTTTGGAAGCAGGGCTGACGAAGTGGATATTTCGAGCGGATATTTGCGCGTTGCGTAGAATTTTTCCGTGGCCCGAAAGGGCAAGGAAATATACGAGCAACGAGAAAAATGTCCGCACGTACTATATGTTAACCATTATAAGGGATTTATTATTCCACTATTATGCCATTTTCTGATATTTTAGCGTCTTCCCGCACTGACATAGAATGGTATCGATTGCACAATAAGGCACGTGCGAATGACGAAAACAACTCAGACAAAACCATTCAAATGTCCTTTATTTGATTGGATAAACGAAATAAAGAGTGACAAGCAATGACAAACTTAATTCTCAGGCTTTCCATATCGTGTTGAAAACATTTTTTTTCGTTGAAAAACTCCCGTTCCGTCCGTATTTTCTCTGTTCTAAACCGGTCAAACCGGGACAATACAGTCTATTACCGTCTCATATTTTGCGCGTTCGCTTGACCAAATATGGTAAAATGGTGTAATAGTGGAATAATAACTTAACATATTCTTATTTTACGAAGGATGTGAGGACCCAGCGTGGTGCGCGACTACAACTGACTTTTGTCAAACCAACAACTATTGTGAAATTGAGTGCTGCAAGACAGACCATTGCAACAAAGCATTCTAAGATGTGGGTACGTGACAGATGGCTTCTTGTAAAGAAGTGCTCTTATAATGAGTAGTGTGGTAGGATATCAAGTCAAGCCACTTTTTGCCACTTTCCACGCGCCACTGCTCAGTCTACCGCGCGTGGAAAATGGCAAAAGGTAGGCTGATTTGAAATTCAAGCTACAGTACAAGTACTACTTCTTACAACTGTACCAGTACAGTACCGGCTATTGGTGAAAACATTTTCACCGCAAAGCTGACTAAGCTCTTCAGTTGGTTTGTGCTGTGCTGTTCTGTTTTTTTTTTTTTTTGGTTAATTTTTTTTTGTTTTGTTTTTTGTTGTTGTTGTTGTTTTTATTTTCAGATTTTCCGTCTTTGCTGGGTCTACTTCACTTTTTTCGTCTTGCTTTAAATTTGCTTTCTAGAGATTTCTATTAATATTTAGCTTATACTGAAAAGACTGCACTATTTGCAAGATAAGCCAAGGCGAGGCTTTGTCCGTGAAAGGTTTGTTTGTTAACCAATTGGTTATTGTGGCATTGATTCGCAGCTGCCACCAGCAAATTTAGGCACTGATTCAGTATTTTAGAGGCTCTGTTTACATTTCATCGGGCAGCACAGCCGACTTAATTTTATTTGTCATTTGTAAAGGTTTTCGACCTTTATTTGATGGCGAAAGGGAACAAATTCCTCAAAAACATTTGGGGGCAGGCGTGGTGGAGGTGGTCGTTTATTTGGAGTTCGCTGAAAAAACATTTTTTTACTACAAAAAAAAAAAAAAAATAGCGTCTTCTTTTTTGTACGCAGTAGGCCGTATTCTGTGGTCGATTTTCGTTCAGTTTCGTTGCCCAGGTGCTAGAACTAATTTCAAACTACATAAATCTATAGTTTTTTACTTACTGAATACGAATTTGCTTGTTGTCATCTCCAAACACCTGCAGTTCTTTCATAAAAGCCTTCGAAAGTTCGATATAATTGTTAAGAAATTTTCCCCATCCGCCATCTTGTTTTTGTGCATGACCGCTGACCTAATCTGCTCACATTTGGAAAATTTGCGGCTAAACTGGGCGTTAAAGGGCGGCGTTGCATACAAATCAATATGCTTTTAAAGTAAAAGTAAAGTAAAGTGGTGCATTTATATAGCGCCCTTATCACAACGTCTCAAAGGCGCTTTACAATGATCAATTTACTCCCAGCGGACTGGAAGCATATACAGGCGCAAATTGCAGCCGCTTCTAAGCAGTCCATGCATGCTGGTACTCATTTTATGAATTATTATTCATCTATAATAGTTATTTAAGATGTTCAAACATTGAAAATAATAAAAAGAGTTAGCAAACTAATGAATAGTAATTAGGAAATTCCACCAAAGGTTTCATTGATTTCCATCACGTGACGATGTTTTTATACCCTGGTAAAAAACCATCATTCTATAAGTCGGGGGCGGCTTTGAATTTTTCTGGGGAGTGCGGGCTGATTAAAATCTTAATGAATAATACATTAGTGTTTTATAAGATTTAAAACACTGATGTTTTATTCATTCATCCGTTTTTTAAAACCCCATAAAACGCGATTTACGAGGTAGGTTCGAGTGAGGCCTTTTGCCACTGCAAAAATAAATTCAACTTTAAGTATAAGTCCGAGCTTTCGCCGGTCTACGGCAGGGACAATAAAACACTGTTTACACCAATGTTCCAATTACCCCAAGTACTCCAACACCATAAAAAATAAATAAATGTAACAAATTAATCGCTACAATAGTATTTAATTTTTAGCAATATAATACATGTCAATTTAATAGATTTATATTTCAATGGTTTCTTCAATTTCAACATTTTATCAAGTTTGTCATTGTTGAAAAGCCATTCAAGGAAAAAAACTATTAAAGTTATTATAATTATTATAAATTGAGCAATTCCACAAAGTTAAATCAGTAACTTTATCAATACCATTGAACGTTTTGCTCTTCGGCTTTCATCAAAAATTATCTTCTGCTTTAAAACCTGAAATTGCTTATTCTTTTAAAACTAAAAAAAAAATAAAATTTCTATGTTAAGTTGCCCGCCATCTGAACGTTTACCATTATAAAGGTATAGTGTATTAAACATATTCTTAGCTGA
>OX421454.1:14437069-14457069 GCA_949126865.1 Montipora capitata | reverse complement strand
CTACATCAGAACGTCTTCTATTCACATAACGTATCACAAGGTTTTCTCCCTCTTGTTCTTGAACCATGACCCCCCCCCCCCCCCCTCCCCAAGCCAACTGGGCTCCCATCCGTAATGATCTATGTCTTGTCTGTACGATCAAAGTATCCTAAAGTTGTCTGCTTGAGCCAACCTTCTCTTCAGGTATGCAAAGGCCACTTGCTTCTTAGGGCCAAATGTAAATGGTTTTCCCTTGTTAGTCCATATTCTCAATGGCTCTGCTACCGTCACAAGGTCAGGAATGAATCGTGCATTGAAATCCACTAGGCCTTAGAAACTCTGACTTCTGTCACAGTTTGTGATTCACGAGCTTCATTCACTGGTAACGTTTTGTTCAGTTGGACCCACCCCTTGTTGTGACAGCACTAGGCTCTTAAATGTAAGCAGACTTAACTATTAGTGTGTGATGTAAAGTGCTAGTTTAGACCATGTGAGCGTTAGCCCTACTAATGGAATTGGGCCCACACAAGAACATAGAAGAACTCTGACCAGGGTGGGAAATAAATCTAAGCTTTGGCACATGAAACGCACATTCTCTCCACTGAGAGTGAGACCCTTGTCTCTCAACCAAGTCAGCACTTTTTTTTTATGAAGGGAGTAGTTTCTAAAGAAACTGTGGTGCTGCATCGGTGGGGAAGTAGTATACAAAAATTTGGTTTTATCAATGGAATTGATAATGTAAATTGGCCACCCTACAGAGATTCTAAAAGCGGACATTTCGAGCACTTTTTTTAGTCGCTCATCTTGCTCTGCTGTATCAGAATCATCGACAACAATATATTCCGAAATGTTTGCCGTTCCACTCCAATCATTCAAAACTTTCTGAATCACTTGCCGATACTTCTCGGGCGCAGACATTATGCCAAACATCACTCTCTTGTATATGAATAGCCCTTTGTGAGTTACAAACTTCGTGATGCAACGGGAATCCTCACTAAGCTCGATTTGATGATTACACCTTTAAGTCTAATTTACTGAACACACATATATCCTCTAGGACTTCATCAATTGTGGGAATTCGATACCTTTCACCAATGATTGTGTTGTTGGCGCATCTCATGTCCACAAATAACCTAACATCACCATTTGGCTTAGGAACCACAACAGGGTCTATCCAGGGCGTTGGGCCCTCAACTGGTTCAATAATGTCTTCTCGTAATAATTCATCAAGCTTCTTTTCCTATAAGCTGAAGGCAGGAAGCCGTAAAGGTTGTGCAACTGACTGAACTTGTTCATCAATGTGTAGCTTCAGTTGAAAGTCTTTCATCTTTCCAATTCCTGTAAAAAAGCATCCTTGAATCTTGTTGTCAGTTCACTGTGATCTACACGTACCACACAATGCAAAGGGACTTGTATTTTCAAGACTCCCAACTCAATGGCTGATTATTTTCCTAGTAATGGTACTCCTTGCCATTTCATGACCGTGACTTCATCAGCTGACACTCCCTTGATGCCTAAACTCACATCTGCTGTAAAGGTTCCGATCACTTCAAGAGGGATAGCTGCACCATAGCCATACAACTTCTTTGTACTTCTTCTTGATACACCCTTGATATGTTGCTTCTTCATTTGTTCCCACAATGCTTGGCTAATGACATTTGCACTTGCTCCAGAATCAATTACCATCTTCACTGGAATACCCCCAATGTTAACAATGATTTTTCCTCCTTTAGCCTTACCAGCAACTGCAGACACATACTCGTCTTCCTGTTCCTTACAGTCATCCACCTGCATATGTTGCATACGTGATCTACTTGGAATTTCTGTAACTTTGGTTTTGCATGCATTTGCAAAATGTCCCAGCTGAGCACACTTTCAGCACTGGCCGGACACAGGGAGTCCCTGGAAAAATGTCCACGCCTTCCGCACCGATAACATTCACCCATCTTATCACGACTATTCCTTCTGGTCCGTCCATCATCAACTCGGTTCATTGACGCACTGGAGAGACTCATACTCTGGGTTTGCCTTTTTACTGCCTCGTAATTTCGGGAAATCTCCTGTCTAGTAAGGTTTGAAGTGTGAGGGTTTGGCCTTTTTCCAGAAGCTTGCGTCGTAACTCATTGGAACGACACGTCGATATTATTTGATTTCTGATCTGAGCCTCCATTTGATCGCCATATAATCACACTGCTGAGCTTTCCGCCTCAATCGTACTGCAAATTGGCCAATAGTTTCATCTTCCCCTTGCACCATTTCTCTCAATAAATGCCGCTTGTATGGAGTGTTAATTTGTGTGACAAAATGTCTGGTTAAAGCATCTTCGGCCTTCTCATAATTTTTCGTACTCCCAGTGTCGGCCAAACCATCAAAAATATTCTGGACATCCGGTCCAGCGCAATGAACAAGGAGAGCTCGCCGCTGCACTTAATATATTGTCGTCCTTATCGGTGACAATAATCAAAACCTTTTCCATCCGCATATAACTGAAAACTACGAAGCCATCGTTTCCACTCAGTACCAACGCTACTCGAATTACTGTTGACATCAAACGGTCGAATTCCTCCAATATCCAAATCTCTCAAATTCATCTTCAATTCCCAGACTCGGCGTCAGATGTGGGTTGAGTTAGTTGGTTCTCTATTCTGCACCGAGAGGTTTTTCCAGGTACTCCGGTTTTCTCCTCTCCTCAAAAACCAACATTTGGCTTGATTTACGTTAATTGTTGATTCCAGTTTACCGTGTCCCAAATTAGTGCTCCAGCTCTACAACTACTTGACACTTAAGTTCCTTTTCTTCCTTCATGGTTTAAAGAATAATGAATCCCACTTACAAATTTTAAAAGATGCAAGAATTAACGTTTCGACACTGGTGCTGGTGCCTCGTCATGCGTGATATGCGGATGAAACAAGAATCATTTCATACGCACTAATATTAGCGTCCTTTCATTGCAATGAGATACAAATCTGTTGGAAGTAAAAGACCGCAGTCGTTGCGCTTTAAAAGCGTGGGCAAAATTAAGGCCCTCGGCTTCTAAACAAGCCAGGGCCTTGTTGGTACTGATAGAGGTTAAATGTATGTATTTCTTTTAATTATCCCGCGAAATTATAGGGAAGATATCGTTGACGTCACCTGTTGTCATTAATGTGCCAACCTTAGCGTCATTGGCTGTCGAAACAAATACTTTTATGTTCCTGCGGTTAGCACATTTGAATAACAAAAGCAATGTTTGCAAACAGATATCTTCACTGTATGGTTGGTTTGGTAACTTCAAGGCTTACTTTGTCTGATTGCCAACCTGGTCACAGTGTAAACCTAAATTTGTCTTCAACCGTCATAAATTCCATTACACGTGTCACATTTGCAAACCACTTTAATTTAATTATTTTTTATAATTCTTCTTAGTTGCCAACCAAGAACATTTGTTATCTCTTTCCTCTATTCTTTTCTTCTGTTTATTTTACGAAATCTTTTAATAACTTTATTTTCCAGAATGAAAAAGGAGTTATGAGCAACTGCTGTTCGTAGAGTCAACTGAGGGACATACTATCTGTAACGGATTGGGAGGATTTAATATGGATCAACCCTATTTACTTTAAAATTAAGGCTCGTACTACTTTTGTCAAAATTGAATTAATAAATGGGAAAGTCGATAAGGTATCTTCGTGTTTGCGTTTTGATATAAATAATAATTTTATAAGCGACGGGGCAAAAGAACTTAGACTTTTCATATTTTGAAACCTTGAAGTAGGGTTAAAAATATCCCCTACCCCTCTTTGTCCCACAAATGCGTTTGTTGAGTTATTTTTTTCTGGGCCGCGGGTTGAGAGCATTGACTTATCTAAACGCGATCGCTCTCAGGCAAATACCCACAGTGGTAGAGAATCGTGGGGAGGTATGAGTAGGAAACAGGTGAGCAAGTTGTCCTGCCGCTGTACTATATGTCTACAATCCTGGAGAGAAATTTTTAACATTCTTATCCACATCTAAAAAAATATTTCTTCGTGCTTTATTTGCGCTGATTACTGAAAAATATTCCGTTAGGTGCGGAGGGCGTGGAAGGGGGGTATAGTACTCCCAAAAAGCCCATACAGATCAGGATTGCAAGCAAACACTAAAAGGAGCCAGAAGGTCCCAAACGTCTCCAGGGGCTCAGAATAAAAGAAAGAGGTGAGTCTCTGGGTCAAATGGTGACCTGCATGTGAGCACTTCATTCCCAAAAATACACTTCGTGTATTCCCCAAGACGAACCACAAGCGTATGAAGATAGTTAACACGTCAACCCTTCAACCCCTTCACTCCGAGACTGACGGAATGGAATGTCTTTTTGTAACAGTTGAAAGAGTAACGGAGTGACGGACAAAACTTGGAGGTATATTATATTCGCTGATGAATAAATAGGGGGACTTAAGACAGCCAGGAATACGGATTTACGTCCTTATAGTGGGCGTCGCAGGGTTTAAGACTCTGTCTGGAGTATGTTTAATAGCGGAGCTCCGCGCGGAGCACCATAGTTAAGAAAATATGGTAACCCGTCGATGCGAGAAAATTTGGTTTTATAGCTATGACGTCATGAACGTCCGTACGTACGTCCGTCCACCCCTCTATGTATGCCAATGTGACCAGTTTACAGCATATATCTTTGATATTGGACATCCATGTTTTGATCAAATGACATCTGTCAAAACAAGGTATCTGCTGACCAGTATCACGTGACCATATCAGGGGCTCAAGCTTAGAGCTGACCGAGGTCAGCTGTTTTTTGAAGTTGACCGCTGACCAGGTACTGGTTTTTTATTGGAGTGCAGGCTCAACCTAGGTTAACTCACCCAATAATAAGCGAGGCTTCATTTTTCACGCGCTTTCTGTGGCTCGACGAGGCTACACAGCCATGCTACGTCAACTATAGTTCTTACACAGTCAACGCTTTTAGTGGTCAGGTGGAAAACGGTTTGGAAAATGTTTTCTTTCTGCCTTTTCGCTGGTTTCAATCGAGTTTGACATATCATGATAGCTGTGGTCCACACTGGCGGCTACGCAGTTATTCAAGTCAAGCATAAGAGGGATATAAACTTTAAGCTAAGTGTTTATTTTTAATTTGCTTAGAGCTGCTTTTTTCTCTGTATTGCAATTTTTGGCATATCTTTAGAAGCTTTGATAAGGTTACATGATGCTTGGAGGACCTATGACTAGAACAGAAACGAAAGGTGAGCGAAAGATAACTACAACGACAAAACAGAATACCAGTAATAGCTCATACTTGTTGGAAGAAGTTACTCCACAAATTCTTTCCTTGGGCACTAAACCGTTTGTTATTTTCAAAAAGTGGTTTAATTAATCGGTTTTTTCCTTTGTTCAGGAATGAAAATCGGAATTTTATTGTCAACTGGAATTAAATAACAGTTATCTGTACTCTTTTGGACATAACTGAAGAATTGCCGTATTTTGCCGATTCTTGTTCCAAGCCAACCTGGCGTGTTTCAATGAAATACATCAAAATGTGAATGATCTTGTTTTCAGAGATAAAGTGGAATAAAGTACATCAGTAAAACTCTTTTTTGACCTTGAACTGACAAAGTTTTTTTTTGTGGCTATTCTCTGGCTATTGACAGTTGACTCTGAAATGGCTTTTTTTCCTTTTGCATTCGCTCGCTGAGGGTGTGGCTTGTTTTGTTTTTAAACTCATGCGGTTCAAGAAACTGACGAATTACAAAGTAAATTTCACTTGAAAAACTGATGTCGTACTCATCGCTTTGTGATTCATGCAATGTCGGTTTTTAGCGTAAGATGTACCGTGAATTTACCAGTTAGGCAATGAATGTTTCTACAGAAGAAAGCAAAGAAAATGATTTAATTATTAAAGCAGCAACCGGAAGCAACAAAACGCGGACAATTCGAAACCTTTTATTTTCACTAACCCTACAGGCAGTAAGAATAAATAACCAGGGAGCTCCGCTTTTAGGCTTGGCTAAATCTATATATTAGATTTATCTTATTGGACGATTTATTGTGTAGTATCGTGGGATATTTTTACGAGTCTCGCTGTATTTTGGCGAGCCCATAGGACGAGTCAAATACAAGAGACGAGTGAAAATATCGCACGATCGATACTACACACTAAATCGTCCAATATCGTTGCTTGTTCAACTCAGTCGGAAAATAGAAGAAACGTAAAGCTCAAATTATAATTTGCTTCCTCCCGTGACAAACTATCTTACGTGACTATTCAGTGAGCGACCGTCCAGGTTTCGTATGCTTATATTACGTTGTTGTAGATTGATCAAAAACGAAAACTTGTCAAACCTGTCTATCGAGTCTTCGAGCAAAGCGCCGTGCATTTTTTTTTCAAACACTTACAACAACAACAACAATCTTTATTCGTGCCCAGAAATTATATAGAATTGACATAAATACAAGAAAGAAAAAAATTACAAAGGAAAAGAGCACAGCCACTTAGAAATAGCTAAGCTAATAGAGCTAAGTGGCTGGGCCAAGCGGAAAATTTGCAAATACCCTGCATTAACATAGAACTATAGACACAATTTACCGTTCACGCACACACGCGCACACACACATAACAATAGACAAGGGGAAGTGCACACACAAAAACTGGAAATTAAAGAACATCAATGAGCCAATCAGTAGTTGGAGATAAGCGATTCTTTTAAGAGGATTTTGAAACAGGTACGACTCTTGGATTTTAATGACTCTTCAATGGAATTCCAAAATTTAGCTCCAAAAAAACGAATGTTAAATTTGCCATAATTGGTCCTCGCTTTAGGCAGATAGTATGAAATCTTACCCGCCAGTCTGGTTTGATATTGATGCACTTTGTTGATACTCTTAAAAAAATCGTTAAAAATTAAGGGCAATCTGTTAGAGTAATAGTCATACATGAATAGAGCACAATACAAGTATAATAAGTCACTAACTTCACTTGCATTACATGTAAGGAAAACAAAGATGGAATATCGAAATTCTTTATTATGAGGTTTACACAGATATTAACAACGATGATCTGGTTTTCCAAGAAAACTTCCAAACTGACTTTCATGAAGAAATGGCATAAAAGGGTATCAAGTTCCCTGAAAGGAATTTATCCAGTGGCCCCGAGGCGTCTGCATCGATCCATCTAAAAATGGGAAAAGGAATCCCCAATCTTATTATTGTTTCCTTCTATGTGCTTGGCCTTTAAGAAATAATTGTGCTCTAGGGTAAGAAGCTTAAGGGCAAAGTGTCATACAAGGTACATAACTCTTGGGGTACAAGACCGTTTGAGTTGACAATGTGAACAACAGGCTCCTTATCGCATTAGAAGATTATGCGTCCGTTGGCAGGAGCATCACCCACAAGTGGCAGACAACAACAATAGGACATAGGTATTTATGGACAATGCTTATTCATGGCTGGGAGAGCTAGTGATGGGTTTGTCTGTAACCTTGGTCCCATTATCGGTCAAAGAACCCCCCCCCCCCCCCCCCGGACCCTAAGGAACCAAAAACCTCAGTGTACAGTTCGAAAGAAGTGGAGTTATCCTAAGAAGATGGTCATAAAAACCCAGCTCCAGTCCAGTGGGGACTAATTGTTGCAACGTGAGACGATCTTTGAAAAAACCTTAACTTTATCTGGTGGTAGGGAAAAAATACATAAATAAAACAAACTAGTGAACAGAAATTGAGAGTAAAGTAAATTACAGGTAAATGGTAGTTAAATACAACATGTCTGAAAAGTGCATTGATATCTTATATTACGGTATAAGGCGGAACTGTTACAAGTATATTTATTTGCACATATGTCTATTTGTTTGATTGTCTCTCAATGTGAAGGGGAAAAAGAGATACTGCGAGACTAACTTTTCAGTCTTACTTTACCCCATTTCTTATTCTCCTTAGTGTAAGTGTACGATTCGATCTTATATTGAGAAGACAGTTGGGGAAGAAAACCCATACATGTCCAATACACTCGACCTGAGTCGGATTGAGTCCGATCGCGACCGGAACCGGAAATGAGTGCATGGTGCTTGATCAGTGGTACCGGAAGTAAGGGTTAACAGGAGCGAGGGGGGGGGGGGGGGGGTTGAAAAAGTTGGCAAACAGACTCGATCGGATCCGATGGAGACAGCTCTTCCTGGCAAGAGTCAATCGGACTCTCGGAAGTCAGTTCGCGAGTGACAGACAATATCTCTCAGCAATGAGGCAAGACAAGCGCACGCTACAAGTGAAATATACGTCGTTCTTAAAGCCATGAGGCGATACAAGCGCGCTGCACATGTAACATTAGTCGTTATTTAAAACATGAGGGGAAAGTCAACATCACGAAACATTGCACTCGACACTATACCTCGTTCTTTAAAGCATGAAGCTGAACAAGATTTTTACAAATCCAGGTCGTTGAATTTCCGATTGCGACAGAAATTTTTGTCATCCAATCTCCGACAACAATATATTATTAGCTTTTCAGTCAAATCCACTAAGATTTCAGTGAAGAATTAACACAAAGATAATCGCGTAAACTAGAGCCTTTCCCTGGATGAAAACTTTCATTTGTTTTTCTCATTGAAATTGTGATTAATTCGGAATAACTGATACGTTATTTATTTACGAAAATACGTAAGTGAGAACAACATTGAAGGATGTTTAAAAAACCCAAAAAATTATCACTACCCCAGCAAGAACTTGTTCGCAGAACGTCCGGCTCGGTGTGCGCTGGCAATGTCACTGAACCAGTGTACCGAAGCCATCGTCAACTTTTGGAAGTAAAATTAGGATATTTGATAAATGGAGCGTTTTCTTTTTACTCGGTCACACAATTACTCAATTATTCGCCAAAAATCTACATGTATGATTGTATCGATCGTATGGCGGCGATTTATATGGAAACTGTGATCCGTTTGCCTACATTTCCCATTTCTTCCTCAACTATATTTTCCTGTATCTTTACTAAGTCTCTTGCGAACTGACATGCGGCAGTCCGATGAACTCTTGCCACCGCAACCCGTCTCCATCGGATCCGATGGAGTCCGTTTTCCGACATTTTCCACCCCCTCCTCAACTGTACTTTGCTGTATATGTACTAAGTCTCTCGCGAACTGACTCGCGGCAGTCCGATGGATGCTTGCCACGGCAACCCGTGTCCATGGGATCCAATGGAGTCCGTTTGCCGACAATTTCCACCCCTCTTTAAATATACTTTGGTGGATATTTAATAAGTCTCTCGCGAACTGCCTCGCGTCAGTCCGATCGATTCTTGCCACGGCAACCCGTCTCCATCGCATCCTATGAAGTCAGCTTTCCGAATTTCCCATCGCCTCCTCAACTATACTTTCCTGTATCTTTACTAAGTCTCTCGCAAACTGACTCGCGGCAGTCCGATGGATTCTTGCCACGGCAACCCGTCTCCATGGGATCCGATGGAGTCCGTTTGCCAACATTTTCCACCCCCTCCTCAGCTATACTTTGCTGTATCTTTACTAAGTCTCTCGCGAACTGACTTCCGGTGAGTCCGGTTGCTCATGGCCTTCGTCCATCGGACTCAGTTAAGTGTATTGGACAACCCTTGCAAACCGTTAATGTTTGGAAGAGTTTCCCTCATTTTACAGGACAAAATGGCAATTAGGAAACAGAAATTGATTAAAACATTATGACGTGAAGAGCTTTCTGGCTTCAATCATAATAAGACAGTCATTCTATTTTGGTAAATATCTGGGGTGATGGCTTTCTCTTTCAACCACAATATTAAATCATCCCAAAAAAAGAGGACTTTTTACAATGCCAGAAACGTGACAAAGTTCTTTAGGGAAATCTCCTCAAAAGGTAAGTTATCGGATTAGGCCGTCGTTGACATCAATTATCTCCATAGTTTATTGAGGTTACCACTGAAAAGAAGCTTTCCACCACATTTCTCAAGTTCTTCCTCAAAGAAGAGTTTCCATTTTCCCATATTTTCCGCATCAAGATACTTTTTTACCCAAACTAATTTAAGGTATTTATTGTACGAAAAGATGTCGATCATTTTGAGAGTGGGGTTGAGAGATGTTACGGGTGAGCTCAATAATACGCTGTAAGAAGGGTCTACCTAGGAGTATAACTTTGCATGCAAGTGTCTATCAAATACTTAAGCTCCTTAATTTAAGAACGCGCGATTTCCTGCTTTGAAAAGAAGTGAAGGCGATTTGGATCCGCTCACCTTTATCGCGGGGTAGTGTAAACTCCATCTTAACTTAGTCTAGGAGAATGCCCATAAACTCTCAGACTGTGTTCGGGCTTTGGGTTTTGTTAATTGCAAAAGGGATACCAAGAGTTCTGCGGCAGAGAGGCTAAGTGGTGCTCAATGAATAAGAAATCATCAAGAATGTGGCACGGAAATGAAATACAGTGCTTATTCAAGAGGATCCACTCAACAGCATCTGACAGCATATGAAAGAGATAGGGTGCAGCACTCTTTAAGCCAAATGAAAGAACTTTAATAGTCATAGTAACATATTCCATCCCAAAACATGCCGAATACTGAGTTCGTAATCAAAGGGTTTTAGAGGGATATGTCGGTTTTGGCAAACAAAATAGCCTCTGCCATGGCGAATAACTCCTTGGATAGCATCGTCAAAGGATACATATTGTAAGCTAGGGTCTTCCTTGGAGATGGAGAGATTGATGTCAGTAACTCCAGACTTGGGGATGGAGAGGTGAAAAATGGTTTGAAAAATGGACTTGGGGATGGAGAGGTTAAAAATGGTGGAGTGTTTTTCGGAACCAAACCTACGGGGTACTCTTGCAAGTTGGGAAATGGTGAGGTAGAAAAGGGGCTAGCCACTGGGCCCAAGTCAACTTCTTTGGTCAAGTTTTCACTAACATTTTCGGACTGTGTTAAAGCTGTAGGTGCATTCTTTGAAAATCGAGCAGCACGTGGACAACTATAGCTAATGTCTGACCTAGTTCTAAGGTAAGTGCACAATTGGGCCACAAAAATGCGATTGGAGTTGCTCCATAAGTTTCTCTTTAAGTTTATTTACATCAATTGAGTTAGGGAGGGGAAGTATACAGTCTTTACTCGAGTCTACGGGGGGAACTGGACTTAGAGTTCCCTTGGTCCTTGTCTTTTGTCATGGAGACCCTCTTCTTTCCTGTGATTGGGAAGTAGGGGGAGTCACTCCCTGGGTCGAAGTCACTGCAACGGTTGCAGGTGTGCTTGTACTTGCACATACCTCTGGTACACGACCCAAATCAGATGCCTCTTGATGATTCTCCTGAATTGGCACCGCTGCCTTAGGGTGCTTTAGTGACAAGAGGATATTCCCCTTGCGGGTAACGCTGGTGGTCCTGTAAAGATCGTCCGCCATAATTGGCTGTCAATAGTGGCCCACACATGTGATTTAGTTTTGCTTGCTTTTTGCCTAAATCAAAAACCATGCACGACCCATCCCAACCGCTTATGTCCTATGGCGGCGTTACTAATATTACTTTAGCAGTAATCTTTGGGATTGCAAGGTAACTTGTGTGTAAAAACACTTGAAAATATTGTAAATGCAGTAATGCACTGTTCAACGTCAGTTTTGGACCCTGAGGGCTTCGTTTCCCTTGATACCTTGATTACGGAGTTGTCGTGTGACAACACGAGGCTGTTCTCTTCGTCATGCAGTGACAAGCCTTTGGGAAGAAGCTTGGAAAGATTGACAAAAAAACTCACCACTTTGGATTTCTTTAACATAGCTTAACAGTATATCCTGAAAGGGTGCGCCATAACGGCAAGGCGTTAGGGAAAACGACTCATCGTTAGGAGGTAGACTTCTCCCGGATTGTTGTTGTTGTTGTTGTTGTTGTTCGGGTGTATTTAACACAATTATATCATTGAATCGCAGCTTGAAGGGCTGGAGTATGTTACGTGATAATGATGGTGCCTTTGACTGGATAGCTTCGGCGGCTGCACGAGAGATTTCTCTAGCAATATCCCAGCGTCTGTCAAGAAAAATAGATCACGAAAGATAAACGTTATTGTGAAGGATAAATTTATGCGAGTAACACATAACGTACTGACATCAGTGACCGACGAATTTTGCCCAGGTCCCACTTGAAAATACCATCGTGTCATATGCCATAAACATGGACCTTTGATCTCTGATGAATGACCCATACACAAATAGGATGATTCCACAAGGTTTTATGCCAAAGAGGGTTCCTTAAATACGAAGCAGACACTTAATGATTTAAGTTGAATAAGACTTGCTTATCACTTGGTAGAAAACTACATTATTGTTTTCTTATTCGAACATGAGAGAAAGTGTATACATTCATCGTGTGTGTGTGTTTTTTTTTTTACTGTTGTTCTGGATTTATTTTCTTTGGTAATGCTTCGACCTCTCTGCGTTGCATTTATTCACCCTGTCTAATGGTGTTTCCTCTTATACAGACCTATTGGACAATAGGTAGGTCGATATTGGCAATTAGGAGCTCATGAAGCTTCCGGTAACAAGAACTTCAACGGGAAGTCTCACCAGTTTTCAGTCTAAATGTGAAAACTAACTGACAACATGGACATATATGATTATAGCTTGCAAAGTGGGCAAATGGTTTCAAGAAAAAAAAAAAATAAATAAATCCAACAGAGATATCGCTTACATCCCCTTGGAATTCTAATAACATTTTGGGTATATGTTATATATAGTTAACGTCATGGAAAGTGCGGCGTACGGGGTTTTATTCACGAGTTGTTTGTGTTAAAAACCCGAACGAGAGAGCTACGAGCTAGTGAGGGTTTTTGACACAAACAACGAGTGAATACAACCCCGTACAAAGCACTTTCTATGTCGTGAGATTTTTATCACACATAAGATGAGAATTTTCATTGAAATAGTTTTCTGAACGCAAATTAGAAACAAAAACTCACTAACAATAGAACCAAATACAAATTTAATTTAATTCAATAACAAGGTACGATTTGCACGAGGTGCACGAGATAAACGAGTGATTGGCTTGAAAACCCCTAAAGGCTATCGTTCATTGGTTATACCTCCACACGGGAAACGGCTGTACGCCATTCTGATTGGCTGTATAGGCTTTTTTCACATGTGAAAATAAAGGGTGTAGATTTGTACAAATGATCTTTATGGAATAAAATTCTCATGTTATGTGTAATTAAAACCTCTATTTAAGCACTACTTTTCATTTTACTAAAATTTAGTGTCATCCTGTAATGAAATATTCAGGGAGGGACATGCCTATTCCCCGCGGCCAGGTCAGTTTTTTTATGGTAATCGCATGGCTTGAAAAAAATTATGGATTAAGCTCCCAGTGTTCCAAATTCTCAGCCCAAGCATAGACATGAGATTGATGGCAAACGTTTCTGTGAAGGAAAGCTTTAAATATTCACCATCACGAAATCACACTTGTCACATCGAGCCACAAGAATTCACAATGACTTCAAGTGGGAAAGGCAGCAGTAACTGGAAGAAAAGTAGTGCAAGTTCAATTCATTTGTAACACTTATTTCACAAATGTAATTAAATTTTGTTTAGTTCATTTAGTTGCCGCATTGCTTAGCAACAATTCGTCTTATTAAATGAAATATCAAGTAATTCTGTCCTGAATTCAGGAAATATTTCTTTCAAGTTAGCCAGTCAGGTTGGCTATAGCTTTACCTTTATTGAATACAACTCATTTCTAGTATTCTATTTCATTATCTTTCACTTGGTAAGTTTTCATCCATTTCCATTCTCTTTACAGTTCTTTCCCCAATGTTGTTTTCAGTTTAACTCAGACAGAGTCAACAAACGAATCTCCGTATCGAAGCCATGGAAAGAGATAAACTATAACATACCTTGAAGTGTTTTTGGCTTCTAAGACATCTCTCCTCGACAATTTCATACTTGTCCGAACTCTTTACTCTCCACTTTCCTCTTTCCTCTTTTAAGAATGGGTCCCAATGTAGCACCAAATTCTTTATAGGCCTGTTTTAAGTCTCCAACCACCACATCCTTGTCCTGCTCCCGGTGATCATGGATGTGACGGGGACAAAAGCGTTGTCCCAGCTGAGGTGTGTTGATGCAACCTGATAGAACTTGTCCTTTCGCCAGGCCCCTATACACCTTATTCCAAAATGGCCGCCATTTAAATATTCTTGTGATATCGAGAGAGGGAGGTTGGGAAGAGCACCCATTGGCTCGTTGTCAAAGCAAGACGAACGACTACTCCTACACAGAAAAAGACAAAGAAAATTCTCAAGAAAGAGCAAACCTTCCCATGCCCTGAAGACGACAAGAAAAGCCACCTGATTTTTGTTGCACAGGTAATAGGTATGCAATGATCTTGAAGGTTATTTTTTTACATTTTGATAGTCTCCAGCGTTGCTATCCGTAAAACAAGATTGCAAATTTGTAAAGAACGTGTGGAAACCTCGGATCAATATTTCTACATCTTTCAAGAATTTCATGCTCTCAGCATCAATTTAAATTGACTACAGTCGGAAGGCAAACTGGAAACTAAGCGAACTCTAATAATCAACATTTCAGTTGTGGTAGTTCCTAAGAGAGGAGAAAAAAATCACTTTGCATTTTGACAAAGATATCTTATCTTGATGCAAAATGACATCAAATGCACTAGGGGAGCAAATTCCCTGCCAAATTTAAATTAAAGAAGGTTGGGTTACTAAAAATATTATCAATTCACTTCAATGTTGTGGACCGTTAAAAATAATAATAATAAGGCTCAGTCAAAATGGAAAGATATCTATATTATTTACTATCGTGCTGGATATCATCTATGATAGTTGATAAGCCTTTTCAAAAGTAACTCAGATTGACTGGCTGATTGGCTGGCTGACTGGCTGGCTGACCGACCAACCGACCGACCGATCGCGAGCGGCTGACTGATGAATGGTTGAAAGGATCGTTTTATTGACTACCTAAGAAATTCCTGATTGAAGGGTCGGATGTAAAGTAACAACCTCATGGCATTTCTTCACTGGGCAAAAAAGGGTTCATAATTTAGTGTCTGCACGCCTGATGATAATGATTGAGGCCAAAGCTGTTAAAACACTTAATGGGTTGTGCAATTATTTCTCTGCTAAGAAAATCTCATCCCTTCGCTTTGCAATTTTTTTTCCAAAAAGTACCCGTTACAACTACTCTTATCAAATAGACCGAGCAATAAGTACTGCAACATACTCGGAATAACGTCTCGGGACACAGCTATTAACGCGGTCCTCGAAATTAGTTCAAGAAACAATAGACAAACGGTGTCTCGAAAACTAAGACCTCGAAACGTAAGACCTAAGACCTAAGACCTGGAAACCTAAGACCTCGAAAACTAAGACCTCGAAAACTAAAACCCGTTCGAATTCAAAATATAACGTGTGAAACATCCTTACCTTTGCCATAGCCACCTTGGGTCTTCCAGCTATGGAAATTTAGCCACTATCTAAACGACTAAGGGTCTGGGAATGGGGAGGACCCAAGGTGGCTATGAAACGAAACGATACGAGATCCAGTTCGTATTTTAAATTCTGAAATAATTAGGATCGTACGCGCACTCTCGTAGATCAATAGCTGTGTTTAGATGAGAGCATGGAAACAAGGCTGTGATATCCCACGAAATTTGATTGGTTATATGTTGTAAAACGCGCGTTTTGATTGGCAGGAAGGAAATATGAGCGTGTATCAAGAAAATCTGTTTTAATCTAGAAGTAAAAATAAAAGCATAATTTTCCTTCATTTGTCGAATTATCTTTGAGAAATATTGTATGAAAGAAATAAAGGATTTTCTTCCGTGTTTCCATAGACTTCATCTAGAATTCTTCCAACTCCCCCTTGTGTTTAGACGAGGCTATGGAAACACGGAAAAGTCCTCTGTTGCTTAATTGGAACTCGAGAGATTGGACATCTGATGTGGCCGATCGTGCTCAGTCTCGATCGAACTTAACTTGAAGTTCAAGCTCGCTTTCAAATTCGTGGGCATTGTGTAGACTAAATTGGAGCTCTGATTTGGAAATGGTGTTCACTTTTATTTGCGATCATTTTAGTTTTCGCGCAACCGAGGTCGAGTTAACAGGATATGCGTCTGCGAATGTTGTTTCCACTTACGCGTGAGTAGTATCATACTACACGTGAGTGAGTAGTATCGTAATACTCACGCGTAAGTGAAAACAACATACGCAGACGAATATCCTGTTAGCATACTATGTGCAAAATGAACCATCCTTAAATTTTCGGGATATTAACAGGAAACTTACGCAACACCGAAGTCGAGGAGATCGAGGACGCTACTCTAAAATATATATCCACATAATCTTTACGTTCAATTCGCTGCACGTGTAAAATGAGTAACAACTATCCAGTAATCAAACTGGCGTAGAAAATATGTTGATGTTAGCGAGAAAACTGAAAATTTATCATATTCAAGAGTTCCTGTCATCGAGTGTTCACTTCCTTTAAAGAACGCTAAATTTGGTTTGTCAAAGAGAGTAGCAGGGGACGCACGATCAGGAAAAACAAGTAATAAACAAATATCACCTACTCTGTTTAATATTTTCATCAACGATATAGAGGAATCACTCCCAAGCAACGCAGCTACTACATGTAAATGTGCAGACGATTGCAGTTTCTATCAAGTTGTATCAACCTACTCAGCGAGTTTCTTAGTACACGATGCGGTGTGTCTTCTTGTGTCATGGACCTCACGTAACAAAAAGAAGCTTAACGCTAAATAGACCAACGAAGTGTGGATCTCCTTTAATAGACCTAACAACTTGCCGTGCAATCTACATATGAACGACGTGAGGCTTGAACTGGTCGATAAATTCAAACTACTCGGTGTCGAGGTACAAGACACTTTAAAATTAAACTTACAAGTAAAAAGTAATGGGAAGAAAGCTAACAAACGTATATATCATGTACGAGCCGGTCGACGAGCTGGTCTTCCCAGTGAAGTCGGCCCTACTGCCTACCTTACTATTTCCCCGTTCACACTACACTTTAATCATTTATTGAGCATGTTTAGTTAAACACAGTTTCAAATTGTTTTCTTCTTAAATTATGCAAACTGAATTTTGTCGACTACAAATTTAACACAGAGCAAAGCATATATTTAAACTCACTTGAATCTCATGTAAAAGCCAGTCCTACATTTTTCTTTGACCTATTTTCATTTTGTAAAACCCAGTTTAATTAAACATGTCTTGCTGGTGTGAATGGGATTTAAGATTTGTCCTTTGTCGGAGTACGCAAGTCCCATCTGGGGTGGTATACCTGGATACCTTAGCTACTGAAATCGAAAGATTTCAGGAGAGATATTTGAGAATCATTGTTCTCCCTAAAGACACACTAGAAACTTTAGGTCGAAGAACGGACACCCAGCCATTAAGGAACTGGAACGTTAAAAACAGAGTTATAACTTTCAGTCTAAACATAACTACAATTTAAGAAACTGAAAGAACAATCTAATTACATCAAAAACAGACACAAAAACTCATATATACCAAGAACTTTAAAACGAGACAGACTAATTATCGAGTTAGGATTTCGAGTTGGATTTCGAGTTGGATTTTCGAGTTGGATTTTCGAGTTGGATTTCGAGATGGATTTTCGAGTTGGATTTTCGAGTTGGGCAGGGTAAAATACAGACTACAGACCAGCGGCTGATCTAAAGTGTTCGGTTTCTTGTATTCGTACTCGGTTGTTCAGGAACAAATACTGATCCACATTCCATTGTTTTACCTTTTGGAAAGTAAGTCAAAACCCTCAATTTGGCTAACCCTAGGCCTAAAAACCAACGAGTGACCTGTGGAATGTACCCAATGCTTTAGACCCGTAGGCAGAGCAGGGTAAAATGCAGACTGAGGTTATGGTGTAACTGTTGAAAAGGCCCAAACCCCTTAGAAGTGCTAACCTTAGGCATATAAAGGCATAAAACAGTATTGACTTCAAAAGGGTTTGGGCTATTCAACAGTTACATTATAAACTTGGTCTGTATTTTATCCCTGACCTGCAATCTGCAGTTTACACTGTCCAACTCGAAAATCCAACTCGTAAAATCCTAACTCGAAAATTCAACTCGAAAATCCAACTCGAAAATCCTAACTCGAAGATCCAACTCAAAATCCAACTCGAAATTTTAACTCGAAAGTCCAACTCGAAAATCCAACTCGAAATCCAACTCGAAATCCTAACTCGGTAAAAAGGCAACCTCCTTTAAAACTATCGCCTTAAGTAGAATTTATATATAGATATTTTTAGTTATTTTTAAATATCCATATTATATATCGTAATGCATTTTTTAAACAAATGTGTTTTCAATAAAGTATTACTATAAACTTCATTTTGTCGTTACGCGAGGCTGGCAAAGAGCATCGAAAATTGACGGAGCTACTTACGAGCTACTAACCAATTTGCTAAAGCAAAGGCTCCATCGTGTTTGGTAGAATAGCGGATTGTAAGCAATTTAATTTGCCCTTTACGTCTGGGAAACTCTGCAGGTTACCATAACAGACCATCCACAGCTCGCTTTTGCTTTTTGCAGTCTCCAACCTTTACGAAAAGGCCCTAGGAATTAAATTGCGCAGTCGCATTCGGAAGTTACGGGGCTTGTTGCATTGCGTTAAATCCAGTGTTGATCATGAAAATCATGGGTCGGAAAAATTCTCACACGTTTTGGGAAAACCGTTTTTTTTGTTTTTTAATAATTTCTTTCTCAAAGGTGCTGGGCCACCTATCTCTAGTTACAATTATTGCAGTTTCAAATCTATTATTCGAAGGTTTTCTTTTTATGCGCGGATTTGTGTGGCTTTTGTGACGAAGAATTCAGTGGAGAGCAAATTTACATACAACAGAGAAAGGCATTGGAGCGCGGGCAATCGTGCAGTAAATAGTTGTTGATAAGGAGACGGTGTTTTAGATGAAATGCAAGCAAATAGTTTTATGAGACATTACGCAGCCCCTCAAGTCTCAAAGTGAACCGGACCTGAACGGGGATATAACTCCCCTCGCGGAAATTATTATATTTTGTTAAGCGTGAAGTAATAGAAGTGAGCTACTAGGGTGCTAATGAAAGATAACTTTTAAGGAAGGAAGAACCACAACTGCAGATAATTTAATGCGTTTTTGGAACAACTTCTTTATTCTCATATTTGTTTTATTGTGTGATCATTTGTTATTTGTTGATCGCGTATATTCAGAGAAGAATTCCTGTAAGATCTGAAAAACAGAAAAAAGCAACTAATGAATCAAACACTGAACATTCTTTGTTGTTGTTATTATTATTATTATTATTATTATTATTATTATTATTATTATTATTATATTACCATCATCATCATCATTATCATTATGACTGCTGAATGGTGCGACATAACGTATCTCAAACCAGTTTCAACACTTCCAAGACACTGTCTTTACATCCGATGATACTATAACACTGTATCACGTAACAGCAATGTTATGGTACCATATGAAATACCGACTATTTCCAAATAAGATGTGGTCATTATTGTGACGTAATATGTCACCTTGGCAACGGAAAAGTCCAACAAACACCCTGTATTTTGGCTTTAGTTGCCAATGTCTCAAATACGAACTCGATCACCCTACATTTTATTGCTGAAAAGTGATCACAAGCATGGACAGAATGAAACTTTCTGCAAAGCTTAAAAAAATCACAGAATTAAGGTGGCTCTGAATTCAGGAAGTTCTTCTGATTACTCTCTAGAAATAAAAAATGGGGATCATGATCACTGAGTTCGTTTTTGAAAGACAAAATAATTACATCTTATTCGATGGTTTAACATATAATTCGCGCGGATATTTTGCGACTTTGGTAGTATTTTTCCGAGCCCCTGAAGAGCAAGGAAAAATACAAGCAATGATCAAAATGTCCGCGAGAATTATATGTTAAACCATTGAATAAGAGATTTATTATTCCACTTCAAAAAAGGTGTTATTTTTCTTCAATTGAATTTGGTAAGGGTGTTTCTAAAAAAATGCATCATCTATCCTTCAGGGTGCTTGCAAACGATGTAAACAGCACAGACAGCCAGCCAAA
>OX421454.1:14422069-14429569 GCA_949126865.1 Montipora capitata | reverse complement strand
TTGGTCCGGCCAGAGTCGAACTCACGACCTCCGGCATGGTATCCCGGTGCTCAACCAACTGAGCTACCTGTGCGCGGAATTCTTCCCTTCGTTCTTAAAATCTCTGGTAACCTAATGAGAAGCACACCCAATTTTGATATTCAACACCAAGTGTTCCTTTGTGTCTAAGCCTTTGCTACCTATTTCGAACAATAAGGAAAGGAAAAAGGTAGCGTTATTTTTAGCTGCTGTTTATCCTTACTTGAGCAGCAGCATTTGGGGACATTTTGTGACGTTAATTGCCTGTATTCCGAGTGAAGCTGAAGTTCGGGAGAGGTCAACATTTAATTCCGCCAACTGGAACACTTTGTTAGAGAGAGACTGGAGTCGATTAATAACCCGTAATAAGAGATAATCTGGGGATGACCCCACCATACATTTTATACTAACCGACAAAGGTTAGGTTTTGAGATAATTATGCCTAAGATTAGCTTTTCGGAATACAAGCAGGACTTTACGAAGACTTACCAAAAGACATTTTCGGACTGCGACATTTTCGGACTGATAAACAGTATTTAATTTAAGTCTAAGCAGCCATTTTGAAACGGTTATCTTTCAATAACAGTGCTGTGACAACCTCAGTTTCAATCGAACAAGATGGTCCCGGTGGATGGAATCGAATGTTGACCTTGAGGAGAAGGGCAAGGGGTCACTACGTGACGCTTATTGAAATCCTCATGCATCTAATTAGAAGCATTTATGGACATGTGCGAAAATTCCGAGAATTCAGGCCTCATGAGTTGCGTTGCGTAAAGATGCCAAAACTGGAAGTCGTTTGTATCATGGCCGAGAAGCTGCCGAGTTGGAGAGAGGCATGGGTTTATCCCTGAAAAAAAATGTCACAAGCTGTTTTGCATTCCAGTTTTAGCGGAAAGTTTTGCAATGCAAAGCAGTTTGTCATTTCACTTCAGGAATACACCCATTTGTCACACACTGCATTGATTTTCACTTTCTGATCGCCTCCAGTGTGCGGAGATGCTGAAAAAAAAAAACCTCAATTATGTCACATTTTAACACAATAAGAATGGACTTCTTACTGGGGCAAGGAACGTGCGCGTTGCATTTCATTGTGGTCTGTGGCTTAGGGGCGTAATGACATTGAATCTCCGGAACAACTGCTATTCTACCCAGGTCATCCAGTCTTTTACAAATAATATTTCGTTTCTTTACGCCTCCGGCGCATGTAGATGAACACTGAAAGAAAAAGAAAAGATAAAAGTATAATCATGAGCAGCTTGCACTAACTGTAGGTTGTCTATGTTAAAATCCACAGTCGTTATTGCTATTCCTAAGATTGGCGAATGAGGCGCATAAACGAGGTCTGGTGGCAGCTCCTTCGCCCATTCTTAAAAAAATGTTCCCGTTGTCTAGACCTAAATGTCTGCCCTGGGTTTCCGACGTAAACTTCAAGAGTCTAGAGAACTTACGTTGGCTATGAAAACGTTATGTAACAATAGCACTTCCGGTTATTCAAATCATTTCGCGATCATCAATCTGCAGGCAAGGAAAGGGTGTTTGAACTCTCCAGGAGAAAAATTGAAATAAACGGTTTGTACGTTTAGAGAGAAAATTGACAACTTATCCTCAGTTGCTTACGTCCTCCATATAACCTCGAATTTGATTATTTGGTGTTGATCTCAGGACGGGAGCAGAGGGGAATTGTTCCAAAACGTAAAACGCACGTGCGGGGCATGCAGAGCCACGTGACGGTTGTGGCCGTCGTCCTTGCTTAATTAATCAAGTTCTCTATTACTGTTTCCCCTCATCATCACCTTAGACCAAGCAGTTGGCATCCATTCTGCGTGGCATACAATAGCATTACAGCTCCGCTCTGTTGATCCAGCAGGCTTGGTGCCATTACATGACAATTCAGGAAGCCGTTGGTACTTAAATTGAGTAATATTCCGGCGGCAAATGATCAGTCGTTTTTGTACGCCTCGGCCGCAAGTTTTGGAACATGGACTCCAGACGGATTGGAACCATCTGAGAACAACGGAACACAAGATGTTGTATGAATAAATTATAAATTAATGCATAAGAAATATGTTTGAGCAAGAGAATATGAGCTAGGTAAGCAAGCGAATCCCTCACCGAATGATAATGGAGCCTCTCGTTTGGACATTAAGCCCCGCGTTTTTACTTACTCGGGTTTGCAAGGATGAACGTTACATGGGCGGCTAACTTCTGGCTTCCTTGACTTCTTCAAACACAAGGCCTCTCTGATAGGAGAACCATCGTCAATTCTGGTGCATTCCACTCTTCGAGCTTGATTGCCTTAAATTTGAACAAAAAGGGGAAAAAAAAAAGAAGCAATGCAGAAAAAAAAAAAAAAAAACTTATACAGGGAATGCGTACACATTTTCAGAAAACCAGTAACAGTTTAATGGTGGCACTGAGTAAGGCCACCAGCTCATACTTTTGAGTTTAAAAAAAGACACTATCAAACAAACAAAACAAAGATTTGAAGAAGGTAAAGACTTATAGTAACACGTTTTTTTTAGGCTTTTAGTCGGAAATATAAACATTGGTTTTCCCCGTAGAGATTTTCAATCTCAAATTCAACCAAAAGTAACCGCGAGACACTCTTCCACAAGAAAGGATTTCTGTCTGGGTGGGAGGTTAACTATATAGAGGATATTACACGGCGGCGAGAAGATATGAATTTTATTTCGAGTGGTATAAACAAAATTTTACGAACGGGCGCAGCGAGTAAGTAAAATTTATATTTTCAGGACACCGCGTAATTTTCGCTTTCATTATACAGAGCAAAAAACACCAAGCGCAAACTTTATCGGCGTGAATTCCTGCTGCTCTGAGGCTGGAAATCGTTCAATTTTTGGCATTTCTTCTTCAATTGCAAGGAATTCTTTGAATTGAATAATTTTAATTCTATGAAGTTTTCTTCGTGTTAGCATTTTCTTGTTTCTCAGAGAAGGATTTTATGTCAGCGTCAGAGAACTTCAGCACTAGTGAAGAAACGGAAATAAGCCACTCAGGTCCCAGATGTAGTTTCGTAAGAATTTTATGAGTGGTATATTTTCCAGTAAACACTCCTGTTTATATAATTAAGTCAACGCTATTCCGCTACACACGCTTCTGCACCCAGCCACTCGGCATTTTCTGCAGCTTAAAACTGCGTTTTCCTAGATTGCTTCTGATTTTTCTTTTGTTTGTTTCTTTTCTTTTACTCTCACCAACCGCTGAAAAATTAAGGGACGACCTAAAAGCAATTCTACGGGTGACCCGAAAACACTGACTCCGGTCCGTGAACCCACCGCCCCCCCCCCCCCCCCCCCCCCCCACGGACTGCTTTACGGACATGACAACCGACTACCCCTACGGACTCCCTCTGCGGACCACCCCAGAACAACATAAAAATAAAAGTAAATAAAACAAATAAGAACCAAGAGCCGATCACCCGGAGCCTCAATCTCCCATATAAACCCTTGGGGACAAACTTTGCCCGTATCTTTTTATTTTTAGACGTTCGAATTCCCGCGAATGCATTATGCCGTCCAATCAGAACAAAGTTTTTGTATTACATCACAAGCATTCACGCACCAGTGATCGCGTTCGTCTCACAAAATATTCAAAAAATAAAAAGATACGGGCAAAGGTTGACTCAATGATATAGTCTGGATGGGGGCTCCGGGTGATGGGCTCCTGATAAGTACTAAATATTTCACTTACCGGTTGTCTGGATAGACAACTCGTCTTGGCCACATCTCAACCGTACGCTCCGCAAATTTAACAGACTATTTAAGGCTAAGGCTCGGGCGCAATGTATATTAATATCCGAGACCGATAATAACTATGTTCCTTCCGCAATTTTGTTCGGAAGACACAGAGGTTGTGTTCTATTTTGTGAAGCCTGGGGCGAGTAGAGGGGTTATATAGGGGTAGCCCGTGGACCGGTCCGTAAGGCAGTCCGCTGACCCGGTCTGTAGGGGGTTCCACAGACCGGGGGTCAGTGTTTGCGGGTCACCTACAATTATGGTGTAATTGTAGTTATGGAATTTGACAAAAGCGCTTGAAATATGTACGTGTGAATCGCCGGTAAGGTCTTTTTCCTCCCTTTGCTTGTTATTGGTGAATAAATAAAAAGTGGCACCAGGTTCGTAGACAATCACAGAGCGCATTCATCCTAGTCACGTAATCTCTCGTTACACAATTTAAAGTTACCTCTGAGGTATCTACGTGTCGAAGGCAATTGCCTTTAATTGTAACCTGTATAGCAAGCTTTCCCGTAGGGAAAAATGCAAGATTTTCGATATTTTGGCCATGTGAAAAATGGGGCAAAAATACAAGGAAAGGTTACGTTTATACAAACGTTGGCCGTGTAGCACTTACATTTTAAACAGAGTTAACTGCATAGAGTGTAATGTGAAGTGCAAGATTTCTATCCCATATGAGCCATGTGAGCGTTAGCCCCACTGATGGAAATGGGCCCATAAAAGGACAGAGAAAAACTCTGACCAGGGTGAGAAATGAACCCACGACCTTCGGGTTAGATCTCCGCCGCTCTACCGACTGAGTTACAAGGTCAGACGTCAATGGGAACTGAAGATGTTAAAGTCACGGCAATGAACATGTACAAGTACAAGGAAAGGTTACGTTTATGCAAACGTTGGCCGTGTAGCCGTGTAATTTCCCACCCTGGTCAGAGTTTTTCTCTGTCCTTGTGTGGGCCCATTTCCATCAGTGGGGCTAACGCTCACATGGTTCATATGGGATAGAAATTTAGCACTTCACATTACACTCTATTCAGTTAACTCTATCGAAAATATTGCTTGTCCTTCACGGAAATGCTTGCTACGCAGGTTATCTTGGTTGTTGTCGAGCTATTTTTTATTTCATTCCGTATCATCTTGCGTCTGCTTAGTAGTGGTAATACTTGCCGTCAAAATATACAGGAGCTCAAAATTTGGACCCGCAGCCGATCTAATGGTGATTCATGAAACATTCCAGCGTCAACCCATTTAACAAAAAGATAGAGGAACATGAAGCATTGAATATTTTCTTTACCTCCAGCACATTCTCTGGTACACTGTCGCCATGCTTTCACTTTCCACTTGACATCTTCAATTCCTACTGTAGTGGACTGTGAGGGATCGTACAGTTGGTACCACACCCCCGTCTTGGGATGTCCAGGGATAAACTGAAAGGACAAGGTGTTATAAGTTAATTAATTGTTTACTGTAATATGATAAATTTAGTGTGTGGAACAGGTAGGTTCTACTTTGCTTTTCTAGCTATCGTTTGCTTTGTTTATTACTTTTAATTATTTATTCTTCTTTTCTTCGTTTTATCCCACCTGTCAGTTTTACAGGATCTTAAACAAAGGGTGAGCCCAGTTTTTGCTTGCGACTGTGAACAAGTAAGGAAGAGAGACTGAAGATTTTGTCACTCATGAAAGTGAGTGAGTGAGTGAGTGAGTGAGTGAGTGAGTGAGTGAGTGAGTGAGTGAGTGAGTGAGTGAGTGAGTGAGTGAGTGAGTGAGTGAGTGAGTGAGTGAGTGAATGAATGAATGAATGAGCGAGCTAGCGAGTGAATAAATGAATCTTTATTGCACACTTCGAATTATAATTGAAGTGACACTGGCAAATATAACAAGAAGGAAAATTGACGAAAAAATAGACATTAAAAAAAAATGGGTGCACAGTGGCCAGAGGAGCTGAGGCTTTCGAGATGGCCAGTGCATATTAGAGATTCTTTCACTCCATTTTCCCTATTTTCTGACTCGAAATGTCTTCTACACAAGTACTGTTAAAAGCTTTTGGTCACACGAAGGCAATAATGAAATATTAGTACTCTTTAAGGCGCATGCTCTGTTACCAGCTGACGAAACCGTTAGCGGTCAGATTAAGAGGTCAGCCGTTTCTCACAGCAGGAACATCTGAACAAGTGCGAAGGAAGGTCTGTACCTTGTATTACCGATGGCATGCCTTAGAGACAGTATAATTAGTGGGTTCGAATGGGCTCATTTTATTTATTTCTTCAAGAAAACAACTTTTACATAATTTATTTATTTGATTTAACCTGCTTCGAATTCACTTGAGATGTATTAGATTCAGTTAGCAAAGTATGAGGAAACCTTTATTATTAGAATTATAGTCATCTATTCATCGTCTTGGTCGTAGTAAATACACAGTAGTCTGCCTAATGGACAAATAATATGCCACTAGAGTGAGTTATATAATTCACTCTTGTATGCCAGCCGTCCATAGCCAGTAGATTAGGATGACATTTTTTTCCCATGACTGTGACACCTTCCTGAGAATCATAACCAGCAGAGACAGCCGCATCATCCGCTGACTTCCTGTTGGTGCGCCTTTAAAAAGTTCATGAGCAAAATATACGTACCACAATGGTAAGATTCTCCGTTGTTGGTCCTGGTATGTAAACCTTATCCAAGTAGATCGGGCTCTCGTGGTAATAATGAACCTTAGTGCCAGCTGTAAAGACGGTTCGGCTCCATGATGGTATTCTTATGATATAGTTGCCCTCCCAATTTTTCACACCTATAGGTAGATCCGCATTTAATAAATTTTAAGGAAAACATGTTAGGTCTTATAAGTATATGATAGAAAGAATATATGACATGTTCACATGTATTTGAACTACGGAGTGTGTAGGTCTCAATGAAAGCAATCAACGCAGGTATGAAGAAACTTGAGCTGTTGCAAAAGATGCCTTAATGGCCAGGTCTCAGATGGCCTGACAAAGGAGCTCCGCGCGCTGAAGGGGCGCGCGCGGAGTACCATGGGTAAAAAGAAAATGTGGTAACCCATCTGTGCGAAGAAATTTGGTTTTGGTCACCGTACGACCGTCCACACCTCCATACATGCCAATGTGAAACTCTGCGGTGCAACCCACGTATTTCGGCTTTGTATCAAATCAATGGGGCAACCACAACATGTACGAATTTTTCAATATGGCGGCTTTCAGGAAGTGATTTGAAATCGAAAATGAGCGATACTAAAATTAATTCATTTCAGATACAAGCATTTTCCTTGAAGATATTACAAGTAAATTCGTCTGTAAACATTATTTCGACTGGGTTTTAAGTGATCATTTTGTCGGACAATAAGTTCCCTTTTAAGTACTATTCGCAGATATTAAACCCACCCAGAAGATTTCTGTCGGCAGAGTCTTGTTTTACGTACACTGAAGTTGCTCCAATAGGTACTTCTAAAATGGTGCATGCCCTGGCCCCTCCTAAATTCAAAAGAACACATCAACATCAACATCAACATCACTAAACAAGATAAATCGGGGATATTTAGTCTAAGCATTTGCTACCTGTTTCGAGCATTACGGTAAGTGCAAGAGTTACGTTATTTAGTTGGTAAGGATAAAATGTAGCTATTTCTCTATTCTTGAAGACCGGAGTCTAGGGGAAACTTTGTGACGTTAATTTCTGCTTTCCTGCACGCAGGTGATGTTGTAGTCTTGAAGAAC
>OX421454.1:14407069-14414569 GCA_949126865.1 Montipora capitata | reverse complement strand
TTTTGGACAGTAGACTCAGTACACGGTATGTTCGATTTTAGTAAAAGGACAACAAGTACTTTGCTGAAAAGTCTGTTTCATAATTTATCCCAATCACTCGCCGTTTTGTCCTTGAGGTATGTCATAATCTCCTAAATCTCTCTGTCTCAGTGTCTCAGCACACAATTTTTTCTTTTAAATTTGCAAGATTTTGCTTTAAAATTCGCCTCACAGATAAAACAAGAAATGCCAGGCACTTTGTGACGCCATTTAAAGACCAAGAAAGTTTCCTGTCCAGGCTAAGGCTTAGCAAATCAAATGACGACTTTTTCACATTCATAGCTTTTACATTGCGATAAAAGCACGATGGTGAGGACAAAACGGTGACTTTATTTGGTTTGTCTGCAATGGAAATAAGCAAAACACCACATGAGATTTGACATTACCGGAATTATAAAAGGCTCGAAACGCAGGATCTATGGCCTCACACTGGAGATGACGAAAAGACTTTGCTCCTTGAGGACATGGCTGTTTCAAAAAGAAGAAAGCAGAAGTAAAGAGTTGACCCGTAATTTAAATAAATATTATAACAGGGGAGTGATGAGAAAAGCACGAATCTACTTTGCATTTTCCATAATGAGCGTTTCCGACTGGCTATTACACGAGCAGTGTTGTGTACAATTACATCGACAAAAACAAATCAGCCAATCAGATTGCGAGATTACAAGCACTTGTGGTAAAAAAGGAAAATAGCTCTTATTCATAAATGGCGGTCACATTTATAATTCTTTTGTCCACGTGCAAATTAGCCTACCAGGCCTCATTTTAGAGCAAGAATTCTTTTCAATTCACTGTATGGTATCGAGGCTTGGTTGGCTAATTTGCACTTCGACAAAAGAATTATAAATTGACCGCTATTTATGAATAAGGTCTATGTGGAATGACAATTCGAGGTTACATTACTTTTTGAACTTTGATGACAATTTATTTAATTGATTCTCTACAATAAATCCATGTTCTCCTGTCTAAGAAAAGGTTCATTTGTTAAATTCTGGTTGATAATTACTTGAACGTTGCATATTCTCCAATGTCCTTTGTCCGGCCCAAGGCAGTCCTTTCCGCCATTCTTTGGTCTATAGACGAAAAAATAACTTGTTGGGATTTATAACGTCTTTACTGCTGACCGACAATAGCATGACATCAGGAGCCCATCACCCGGAGCCTCCATCCAGACTATATCATTGAGTCAACCGTTGTCCGTATCTTTTTATTTTTAGAATATTTTGTGAGACGAACGAGATCACTGGTGCGTGGCTGCTTGTGACGTAATACAATAACTTTGTTCTGATTGGACGGCATAATGAATTCGCGGGAATTCGAACGTCTAAAAATAAAAAGATACGGGCAAAGGTTGTCAGCAAGGGTTTATATGGGAGATTGAGGCTCCGGGTGATGGGCTCCTGATGACATGAATTATATTCATGAGGCACTTGGCCTACCAAATTAACAAAACTAAAGGTCTTTTTTTTTCAAAGTATTAAAAGTTCAACGACTAAAATGGCACATGTCCTCTTAACACTAGTTTGTCTGAAGCGACTAGCAATACCTCCAATTCAGACTGAAGCCCAATTTGGTCAATTATTTGTCATCTACTTCAAAATGTTGTGTTAAAAAACAACAGAAGCACCAACAGCAAAAAAAAAAACAAAAAAAAAAACAAAGAAACGTGCGAAAACAAGGAAAATACCCAGGAAGCGCAGAGGGGAATGAGCTCCAGATGGCACAGTAATGGAAAATGGCAGAACAGTGTCTCCTGCTAGGCCCAGTTCCTCAAACTCAAAGGCCGTTTAAGGACGGCGCCTGCTAATTAAAGATATTTTTGCCCTGGTGTGTGATTATGCAGGAATTGTAGATCGTAACAAGTGTTATTGAAATCCAAAAAGAAAATTGGGGGTTACCACGCATTTTTCAAAGATAATTCATGAGTAATATTTGTAGAAAGCTTAAAATACAAAGCAATGTATGGCGTTCTTTCTCAAATGGAAGCTTTTAAGCTGTTATTGCGAATGCGCAATAACAGTATTAGGCACCGTCCTTAAGTTAACCCGAGGGTTATCGTAAACTTTAATTCTAGTTTATTTACAATTCAATAAAGATTTCCTGAAATATTTGCCCGTCAATTCCAGGTGACCTGGTGACGTAATTCGGAGGACTTGGAAGAAAAATTTTGACGCTGTATCCCACAACCGCGCGCGGCTTTGAATGTTATTTTCGAATAGCCCTTTTCACGGTTAGTTTTTCTCATTTGCATTACAATGTAATCTAGGATGTATGTGAGGCAATTTCGGGTTATTTTGTAGTTTTAACCCGAAATTGCCTCGCATCCCCGTTAGATTACATTGCAATGCAAATGAGAAAAACTAACCGTGAAAAGGGCTATTCAACATCGCAGAGGCGAGGTTAGATCTCGTAGGTTATACGTGAATGTTCATTCAGTAACAGGAAATGTTGAAGACACGAAATAATCTGTTGAGTTTTGGCGATAGAAATACTGCAGGAAAATGGAAATAAGACATAAGGCCGCGCGCGGTGGTGGGATACGGCGTTAAGATGTGTCTTCCCAGCCATCCAAATTACGTCACCAGATCACCTTGGTTGTGACTTGCACTTTCCGTTGCCTTTAGCAGTATGACATGAGCTCTTCAAGGGAAGCCTCCTTCTCCACTAATTCCTTGAGTCAACCCTCATCATATACGGCGGATATGAATTCAAGTGAAGCTATGATCCTCGCAGATATGAACGCAATTTTAGCAATTGCACCGGTATCGCCAGGTCACGGGTTCAAAGCCCGTTGAAGTCCAATCTCGTTCCCAGAGTCCTTGGGCTTTTTGGTCGGCGGCTAAGCGCCCGGAAAGACTGTGGGATAATGAACTTGAACTATTTTTTTTATTAGTCGCTTGCATAACAATGGCAGTCCGACAGGAAGTCGGTAAGTAATTCGGAAACCCCAGAATTTGGAGGGAGTTTCAAAATCTAAAACTAGTTTCAGTGCTGTTTTTTTTCTACCTCAGAAGTATAAAAATCACAAAATTAATAAAACGACGGGGTTTGAATTATGTCTAACACCAAACGGGAGTTTTCCCACGCTGCTAAAAACTGATTACTGTTACTGTTGCAAAAGTACCGTGGGAGAACATTACATCAGTCTCTTTTGAGGAGAAATCGATGGAAGAAGGTCTTGTCGAAGCCATTCAAAACTACGGAACGATAAAATTGAAGTAGAAAAGGACATTGGTGTCGTTTCCACACAAAAAATCGATCGATCGTGTTGCTTGCACGATGGTATTCTGAACGATGGAATTCACGCTGAAACACTAAAAATACACTTACCGAAAGAGTTAGAAGTTTCATCTTCACTCGCTCTTACAGCAAGCCAGTGATCATTTCTCCAGTTTCCTGTATGGTGCGTAACAATCTTCCTGTCGGTGTACGTTGGATCAGTGGCCTGATCTAATCGGCGTAATTACAAGTTGAGAAGCTAAATATTTTGAGCTGGCCAGCCGAAAATATAATGCACCACTAAAATCAAATCTGCGTTGTATCGGCTCTTGCTCAAAATATTTAGATTCTAAAATTTTTGTTTCTCGAACACTTGCAACCAGCCATTTCTACTGTTTACTGTTTTTTCTTTTCTGTTTTCGTTTAAACTTAAGCATGCGCAATAAATAATTTTTCAGGGTTTTCTACGCTATCGCTAAAATTGCGTTCATAACTGCGAGAATCATAGCTTCACTTGAAAAGTATCATTGATAATTTCCTTGACGCTGAGATAGCTTGTTTTGATTGGCTTTTACATCAGTGGGCGTGCTGAATCTCCAAGTGCTAAGGGGTTCTATAAATAAATCTACTCCGGGGAAATGGTTGACTACTTGGAGGGCCAGGTATAGGAGATATGATGAGCTGCTGCATATGATAACTTTTTCAAAGCACTTTCAGAAGACGAAATTAAAACCCCAATTTACCGCTTTTTATCGCGGGTTTTTAAGCGTTAATCAGCCTTCGAACAACTGGGCCAGCCTGACGTTTGATTTACTTGGCTAGACATTTTAGCCCAAGCACTTTAAAAGTGGTCTCTGCGGTCTCACATTACTAAAATTACCAAAGGGCTAAGTAAGGTCACTCATGTTTGCAATCCATTTGTAAAAGTTTGTTATCTATCAGGATTGTACCAGTTGAGTATCTGTCACTGTGAATTCATTTGGTATTGATATTATAAATGATGGCTTGATTTCAGCTCTTCGTTAGAGGTACTTAAGGGTTGACATCGCAGTTCATTTTAGATTCCTTACGCTGGATTTGTACAAGTCCTTGATTTAAACTGAACTCCTCCATTGCAAGGACGACTGCAGTTAGAATAAGTCGACCAACTACTCCAGTGACCATTGATTAAAGGAGATCCATCGTCTTCACAGTCGCCATTTATACACCACTGTAGACAAAAGCAGTCAATCAATCAATCGGTCAGTCAAACAATCACTCACTCACTCAATCAAGCAATCAATTAATCAGGCAGTCAGTCAGTCAGTCAGTTAATCGATCGAGAATTGGGTACTTGAGTTAGCCGAATCGGTCTATCAATCGGTCAGTTAATCAGCCAGACAATCAGTCAACAAATCAATCAAACAGTCAGTTGGTCAGTCCGTAAGTCAACCAATCAATCAATCAATCAATCAATCAAGGAGTCAGAGAATCAGTATATATATCAACCAGTGAATCAATCAATTAATCAGTCTCTCAGTTAGTCAGTCAATCAATCAATCATTCAATCAATCAATCAGTAATTACAGACCCTTCGTCATTTGAGTCGCTTTCAAAAGATAATGAAGTTAAATTGCAAAAGGCTTATTACGTGTCTCTCTCCGCATCTTGTTCCATCCGCCGGAGAAGTAGAGGAGAAAATGCAGTTATAACCGTTACTTGTACATCCCAACGCTCCACAAGATGTCTGAGGAAAGAAAGAGGAGAAGAAAAAATATCAGAAAACGAAAGCCAAGAGTGGAAATTGATAGCCATTCCTACATGTTTTGGCTGTTTTCTACTCCAACGTACTTTGGAAATGGGTTGTGAATTTTAGATCAGACATAAGAGGATGTACATTTTTCTAAAACGTTTGCGCCCATGGGCATACCGAAACGAACGGGTCCTCTTGATCACGACAAACTGTACAAAGCGTTCCGCGTGAGGCCTCGTTACACCATCACTATGCTGTCAAATGACACCGTGCACTCAAGAAAAGTGACCGTATCTCTTTGTTGTGGAAGGTATTGCAAGATTCACTGCATCGACAACGTAATTCCTGATTAATTCCATTGCTAAATTTGTGTTACTTACCAATATTTGTGGACAGGCGTAGAAATTCTCACCATGTATTCTTCTGCACTGTTCGTCTCGATTGATAATTTGTCCGGCGAGTTTGCCATAAAATTGTTTTGGTTCGTGTTTAACAAAAGACATATTAACTGGGATATCATCTAAGCAGTTTACACTTTGACTGAAAAAAAAAGTAGATAATAGTGTTTTATAATTGAAATTATAGTTTGAATTCATGAAACAACATTGCGTTAGTATTAGAAAATTCATCCTAAAGGAAAGTTAAGGAATATAACAGCTGTTTTGAGAAAGGAAAAATGGAAAAGTGGATTCTGCAACTCGTGGAAGCTATTAAGTTTTTGAATTCGTTCTGACTTCATTATTTCAGGGAAATCTGTACAAGTGAGAAGCAATAACAACAACAGTCGTTACAGGTGATTACTGAAAATTATCTGTGCTGATTGGTTGGACCTGAGGTGATTATTACGCAATAATCAACTAAGCATTTTTTTTTTTTTCAAAATGGCCGCAAGCGATTTTGTCGAGGTGACAGACGAAGAAATTTATTGTTTTAAATAAGATGCATAGTTTTCAAATAATCACACACGCTACGTTATTATACTAAAACAATTATTCACCTCAGGCTCGGTAAATACCGGTGAATAAAAAACCTATACGACATAAGTGAAGAGTGCCCTCCGCGCGCGCTGATTGGCTAACTAACTGGGTGATTAGCCAAGCACTATAGATTCTTTTCACTGTCACGCAATAAAAAAATAAAATCCGAAACCGTTCAAAGAACGAGTCCAAGAAAATGTAATACTATAAAAGAGTAATACATGAATATCTCCTCCAAGTCTCAAGTTTGTTTGGCGCATCGTTTCTGAGGTATTTGCCGAAACATGTCATTCAATTTTACAGAGCTTTGTATGGAAACACCATGTTGGTGTTCATCAGAGGGACACCAATATGTTTTGTCGAATCAACAAAACATGTGGAGCTGAGTTTGCGATGAAATCCCTCTCTTTTTGCTGGTGAACTGAAATAAATGAGAATTAACATGTCTTCTACAGTTTGTATTGCTTAATTTGCCAAGGCAACCAGACAGCTTTATCCCAGCTACTGCGCATGCCTTGCTGTCGCGCGCGGCGGAAAATGCTGATTTCTCAGAACAAAAACGCGACGGGGCCTAAAACTGGTAAAAAGATTTACTTCGAAGTAATTTTTTTTACCTGGTATCGATAAAAAATTCAGAAGACCTCGCAGCTTTGAATTTACAATCTGATCACGTCACGTGAAAACACTCTATTCACTTCCGAGTAGCGGGCTCTCGAGATTTGAAATTTCCGACCACTCTTAACAAAAATGTAGTAGTTTTTTGGTTCGCTTTTATTTAACTTGTGTGGTATGTTCTAAAGCAACTATTCACCTCGGTCGGTGAAAGTGGTGGATATTTACCGAGCAGCGAAATCACTTCCACTGATACGTCGGTGAATAATTGTGAATTATTCACTCTTATTGGCCGTTTTTATACTAAAGACATATAATACGTCTGGGCGACTTTTGGCAATTTAATTTAATGCGTCTTTTAGCTCGTCATCTAATTCGTTTCTTATAAAGATTGGCGAGAGACACATTATACGACTGGACGAATTGAATTCTTTAGTGCGTCTTCAAAGACAAGCTGTGATTGGCTAAATTAGCGGGCCGTATTCTTCAATGCTGCCCGCTGTACAGAAAGAAAAGGAAAGGAACTTTATTTAAGTGTCTAGTCGATTTAGCGCTGGAGAACTAATTGGGGACACTGTGATGTGAAATTAACAATCAAAGCAAATCAAGTCAAATGTCGGTTTTTGAGGAAAGGGGAAACCGGAGTACCCGGAGAAAACCTGTCGGTGCAGAGTAGAGAACCAACAAACTCAACCCACATATCACGCCGAGTCGAGAAATCGAACCCGGGCCACATTGGTGGGAGGCGACTGCTCTCACCACTGGGCCATCCCTGCCCGCTAAATTTGAATAAAACTTTTTCTAGCAAGTTTTTCATGTTGTTTCTGGTACATAATCTTGTAGAACTGTTTGAATCTTACAAGCACTTATTTCAAATAGCCAAGAAGATTTCGTTTATCGGATTTTGTCACGGCAATCTTT
>OX421454.1:14377069-14394569 GCA_949126865.1 Montipora capitata | reverse complement strand
CACAATCTGGCTGAACTGCAGCCACATGGCTCCCCTAATTGTTTCTTGACAATTACTTAAACTTTAACAAGGTTCTTCAACAGTCACTTGTAAAGTAAACAAGGATAACGTTCACTCATATCATTCGCTTGCACTTTTTCATTTAACATCTGGCTCCTTGATGGGGAATTCCCCGGTCACTGCACTGCTCTCAGAGGGAATCATCTTTACTCGTCACAAGGTAACAGTAGAACCAACTTATGAATTGGTCTTTCCAACATTGTTGGAGGCTTTTGACGTCTTCCAAGGTTATCAAGCTCTCCGTCAGCCTTCAAGATTTTTACTTTCCTGACACAACCATGTTCACTTGGGTAGACTTCGATGACCTTGGCAAGTGGCCACTGGTTACCTGGTCCATTGTTTTCCTTGGAAATCACTATGTCTCCTACAGCCATATTCCGCCTTGGTTTCGTCCACTTGGAACGAGACCGCAGGTTCTGGAGAAACTCTCGTCGCCACCTAAACCAAAACTGGTTGGCCATGTACTGTACTCTACGCCACCATTTACGACAGTATAAATCTGCTCGTTGGAACTTACCAGGAGGCGGAAGCACAAGATTCTGCTTTAGGGTGAGCAAATGGTTTGGATTCAGAGGTTCTGGTGCCTCTGGATCATTCAGGTCATTGACAGTGAGTGGTCTTGGATTAACTATACTTTCAACTTCTGTCATGAGGGTTCTGAATGCCTCGTCGTCCAATTGGGTGCCAGCCCTGACAAGTAGAGTTTCCAATGCACAACGAACTGTACGTATAAGACGTTCCCATACCCCACCCATATGACTTGAATGGGGTACGTTCATCTGAAATGGTATCCATTCGCAGCCATTCTCCACAAAGTACTCCTGCAACTGCACTTGATCCAGTTCATCCAAGGCTGCTTTCAACTCATTCCGTGCTCCAGCAAAATTTGTCCCTTGATCGCAACGTAGTTGTCTCACCGGGCCACGTCGGCTTAGAAAACGGCTTAGGGCATTCATAAAAGACGAGGTTTTTAAAGGGGCTAGGTCACGCAATTTTAGGTAATTTCAGCACTGATCGAATGGTCATAGAATTAACTAAAATATCAAAATAACTGTTCAAGACTATAGAAGAACTCTAACAATACACAGTTAAGCCAAGAAGGGACATGGATGGACAAAACTGGAGAGGATTGAAATGGATTGAATTTGGGTAAATTTGAAAAACGTCGGCCCACCTTTTTTCAAATTTATATCAGTCTATATCAAAATGTCATTTACAAAGCTGGAAAATCATTCTCAGTTGTTATGTGGCCGTAATTTTGCAAATGAAAGACTCTTGCTCTGCCAATTTGACGTTTAGAGCTCATAATTAACAAAATTAAACAAAATTACCTAAAATAGCGTGACCTAGCCCCTTCAAGGAGTTAGCTGTCTCCAAATGCACACTTCTGCTTGCCATACAGGTAAATATGACTCCGTAACGTTTTTACTTCGCTTCTTCTCTCTTTGATTAGAAAAGGCCCGAAGAGGTCAACAGCACAGTATGAGAACGGTGGTGACGGTTCAACTCTATCGATAGGTAGATCCGACATTTTCTGAGTCTCCAGGGGACGAGGCAATTTTCTGCAGAGTACACACTGTGATATGCAGTTTGACACGGCTGAAGAACCACCGACTATCCAATAACCTCTGTGCCGTAACTCGTTTAGAGTGATTCCTCTTCCCATGTGGTTCACTTTAGCATGGCAGAATTTGATTAGCAAATCTGTAATTGGACTCTTCCGTGGAAGTATTACTGGATGCTTTGTTGCTACTGGAAGATCAGCTCGTTTGATGCGACCACCGACTCGCATGAGGCCATCTTTATCCACGAAGGGATCCAGACGGTACAAACAACTGGACATCTTAATAGTCCGATTTCTCTGTTTCGACAACTCTCTAGTTGATACTTCTCCAATCACTTAAAGATTCATTAAAACTTGGATTTCTTCATAGAAATGTTCATGTTGAACAATCTTGAGGACTTCTTTTTCGGCTAACTGAAACTCTGTAAGCGTAACTGATGCCTTTGGCAACGGTCTAAGGCACTTTGCATTCTCTTGTACACTCAACTTAAACTTTCTGTTCTTCAGTTTGGACTTAAGTCGCAGACACAAGGCCACTACCTTCAGAAGATGCCACCAGCTTGATATGTGGGCTAAACGGTCCGACTTGAATGGATCAGAATAGAGAGTAGCTGCACTATACATATGAGACATGGAGATGCTTCCTTTCTTCACTTCAGGATCATGTTCTTTCACTTGAATCTCTTCCTCCTTTAGGGGTTTGAAGACACCGTCTTTCCAAAGAAACTCTGGCCCGAATAACCACGTGGAACCCTGCAACAACTGTGAAGCAGTAAGACCACGAGAAGCATGATCCGCAGGGTTGCTCTCTGTGCCAACATACATCCATGAACATGGGTTTGTGAGGTCCCTGATCTGCTGCAAACGATTGGCTACATACACGTGAAATCTCCTGGCTTCATTGTTGACATAGCCAAGGACGATTTTACTATCTGTCCAAAAATACTCTTAGACATCTGTGTAGGGAAGTTCTTGACGGAGAAATTCACTCATCTTGGCTGAAATGGTGGATGCGGCCAACTCTAGCCTTGGAACAGTAAGCTGCTTCAGCGGGGCAACTCTAGCTTTGCCAATGACAAATGAACAGTAAAATTGATCTTTCTCATTAACAAGACGGAGGAATGAACACTGTCCATAACCCTCAAGACTCGCATCTGAAAAATGATGCAACTCGTACTCCTGAATCCCTCCAAAGTTCTCTGGCTTAAAGCATCTTTGAATTTCCAACTGTTCTAAGCTCACGACATCATGACGCCACTTCTCCCACTCGGAACGCAGATTTTCTGGAACTGGGCTATCCCAATCTAGCTTGTCTCGACACATTTGCTGAAAAATTTGCTTTCCCTTCAATGTCACTGGTGCAACATAACCACTGGGATCATAAATGGAACTAACTGTTGAAACTATGCCCCGACGTGTAAAGGGACGATCCTGCATTTCAATACGAAATTGGAAACTGTCATTTTCCACACACCATATCACTCCTAAGGCACGCTCCAAGGGAAATGGGTCGACCTTTAAATCTGATTCTTTAACACTTTGAGCACGTTCTTCAATAGGGAATGCTTCGAGAACTTCTCTCTTGTTTGACATGATCTTGTGCAGTTTAAGTCCTGCTCTGGCGCAGATGCCTTGACTTGCTTTTATTAAGGTGACCGCTTCCTCGATGGTACCAACCGACTTGAGACCATCATTCACATAGAAATCTCTTCGTATAAACTCAGCGGCCTCATTGCCATACTCAGCTTCACCATCATCTGCAGCCTTGTTCAGCCCAAAATTGGCACAGCCAGGGGAGCTGCCAGCACCAAAGAGATGCACTTTCATTTTGTACTCAACAACTTCCTTCTTTGGATCTCCATCGTCCCACCACAGGGACCTTAACAAGTCCCGATGCTCTTCTGACACCATGAATTGATGAAACATACTCTTAGTGTCAGTCATAAATGCCACTCTTTCTTGTCTGAATCTACACAGGATTCCTAGCAGAGTGTTCAATTGGTCAGGACCTTGTAATAAGTAGTCATTAAGGCAAACACCATCAAACTGCGCAGAACAATCAAAAACCACTCTGATTTGGTCCTTCTTTCTTGGATGATAAACACCGGTGTGGGGGACATAGTTAATCCTTCCATCTTGAACCTTCAGACTCACACTCTGCACACAGGTCAATTACATCCTTCATGAACACTTGGTAATCTTCAAGAAACTTGGGATTTTTCTTGAACCTCGCTAGCAACTGGTGCCATCTCTTGACAGCAAGCTGACGATTGTATGGCAGAGACAGTCTGTCCATCTTCAAGGGTAGAGGCATTTCATAGTGACCATCTGCCCTCTTTACAAAACTATTCTCCAAAATTGAGAGAAACCTTTTGTCTTCCACTGAATAAGATTTGCTCCTTGTAGAACCTTCCACAAAGTCTGACTCCAGAACCTTGATAATCCTTTGCGGGTTGATAATCTCCTTTACCTTGGTTGAAAAGGCAAAGTCTTCATGGGCTTTGTTGATAACTATTTTGTTACAGACTGCTTCACTCTTGTCACTTTCATTGGTAGACTTACAAACCTTGCCGACTATTCCCCATCCCATGAGAGATCTTTGACCATATGGATCATCATCTTCTCCAACGACAACTTCTCGGGCCTCACAATACTTGGGCAAGTGTTTCCTAAAAGCAGAGAGATTTCAACATCAGGTTCATACGGCATTAGCTTATCGGCAATAGGGCGTAGATGTTCCCACTCCTGGGCAACACTGACTTTTGGAATGTACGACCTACTTGCTGGAATGGAGGCTCGTGTGAACAACATAGGCAACTTCACAGTGTGTTTCCGGTTAAAGTCCAACACTTCAAGTCCACATATTAGGCTACTTGGTGTATGTACATTTCGCTCCTGGACTGTTGTAAGCAACAAGTCTGTAGGTGATCCTTGCAAGTCCAGCTGCTCACGTAAGCTCTGCGACACAAAACTCACATTGGACTGGTCATCTACTACTGCATACTGTAAAACTTCTTGACTGCGTTTACTTATGTGACGAATCCACACTGGCACAATCATGGCATGATCTGGACCTTTCTCCTGATCTGGGATTGTACAAACATTTGTACAGTTTGAAACCACCTCAGCATTACCTCTCGGTTGGTGTAGACACGTTGGATGGATCGCAGAACAAACACGACATACAAGTTTGTTCTTACAAGATGCTGCTTGATGCTGTCTACTACAAGCACAACCAAAACACAGAAACTTGTCAAAGAAAAAGTCCTTCCTGTCTCTGAGGGGCATTTCAGCAAACTTCTTACATTTGTCTAAATGATGATGTTCCTTGCAGAACAGACAGGCTTGTAAATTTTCTTTCTTTCTCTGATTCTGACGTTTAAGATCATGTCTTGATCAGTTCCTTGAGTTGCAAAGGAATTTACTTCTTTACCCTTGGTAGACCTTTTTGTGTTGTCAACGGGTTTCACAGTGTCCCTAAATTTAGTCAGATCTTCAAGCTCAGGTATGTTTGCTTTCTCAGCACAATCCTTTACAAAAGCAGCAAACTCAGTGAAAGGTAGATAAGCACCATCTCCCTTCTTTGCTCTACACTTCTACACAATTCCACGCCATTTACTTTGGAGCTGGACTGGCAGCTTTGAAAGAATCTTAACATTTTCTCTGGCAAAGGTTAACACTTCAAGACTAGGAGTAGTTTCTTTGGCAGCTTTTATCGTTTCAAGGAAGTCAGAAAGATCCCTTAGAGTCTCTGCATCCTTGATACCAACTTTAGGCCAATTTTCTAATTTGTTTAAAGCCGAGCCTACAACATTGCAGTTACCATATCTTTCTTTCAGCAATTTCCTAGCAGACTGATAAGCCTCATCAGTTCGAATTAATAGGTACTGTTCAACAACTTGTTTGGGTTTTCCTAAGAGGTATTGATTTAGAAAGTTCAATTTTGCTTGAGCATCCATGGGTTTAGAATCGATAAGGGCATTAAAGGAACTATTCCACGAAGGATACTGAAGGGGGTCTCCATTAAAGACTGGAATTGAAATCTTAGGCAGCTGACCAGAGATAGCTAATTGTCTGTTCACTTGGTTCTGTTCTACAGTGGCAGCTACTAACTTGCTACTCGTTTCCACTAGTTTATCCATGCATTTCTCTAAGATACTACTGGCTGGTGTGAAGGTAGCTGCTTGGGGGCTTGGTGTTGTCTGAGCACCATCTACTTGAGACACTGTGTACATTGGATCCTGATAAACAGGAGTCTGTGCAATGTCACTAACAACTGGAATAGATTTGAGGAAATTTTCCATATCCTTATCTTTATCAACTGGGGCAACTAAGTTCAGGTTTTGTTCGAAGTCAACCATTTCTTCCCTTTCTTCCGTTAGGCAAACATTAAGCATAGCTTGATTTTGAGCAAGTTCACTTTTCAATCTCAGTTCCTCCAACTTTTGTTCTTGTTCTATTTTCATTAACTCAACCCTCCTTTGTTCGACTTTCAACTTTCGCTCTTCTTCTGCAAAAGCTAACTTGGCCTTTAAGGCAGCTTCTTCTTTTCGCAGTTGAAACTTTGCAGTCTTGACACTGCTGGTGGAACTACGTTTAGAATTAAGGCTGTCGTTATCTTTTAATGAGACACGACTTGAGCTCTTGGAGCTCCATGCAACAGATCTAGACTCGATTTTCTGCTGTTCAATGATTTCTAGATGTTTAATTTCTGCTTTGATGTCTGCTTCAAAGCTTGACCACTCTCGTTCGGTTTCTTGTATGACTCCTTCAATCTCGTCCAAACTTTCACCAGGAGTAACAAACTCCTTAATTCCACCAACAATATCTTTAAATTCGGCGTAGATAACTTGCGCCTCACTTAACTCTTTCTTAAATTTAGAAAGTTTAACTGACTGACCTCTTTGTGGTAGCGTAGCTCTCATTCGCTTCACCAACTCACTTCTCTTTGCCTTCAAATTACCTTTCTTCACATCCATTACGTAATGGTAACCTTTCGTTGTCATTGAGCCTTCTTCATGTGCACCATCGACAACTTCCTCGTTATTACTTGCTGGTGGTACGTACGGATCAACTCCGAAACTCGTATCATCCTTGCCGGACATTTCGGCGGTGTTAACGATTGTTATTGTGGCTGCTTCTAAGTAACTTTACCAGAAGAGTTTCAAACCCAACAACGACGTTTATTCACATCAGGTAGCGAGTACTGCTCGGCACAATTTGCTTCCTATTACAGTCAAACCAAGTGAAGCGTACCCCTTAAGATTGCATTAATGAAGTGATTATTTGAAACTTGAACCCGCTAGTCGTTTCAAGAATGCAATAATGAATTGATTATTCGAATATTGAACTCGCTCGCTCGATCCAAGAATACGGCTAAATTCGCTAACGGCTTCCGTTTTCGAAAAATCAATTCACTGTTGCGACTAGTAGATTTCAAACCTACTAGTCTTTTCTAGAATGCAATACTGAATCGATTTTTCGGAAACGGAACCCGTTAGCCGTATTCTTGGATCGAGCGAGCGAGTTCAATATTCGAATAATCAATTCATTATTGCATTCTTGAAACGACTAGCGGGTTCAAGTTTCAAATAATCAGTTCATTAATGCAATCTTGAGGGGTACGCTTCACTTGGTTTGACTGTAAACACTGACTTACACGGATGCATGGTTTACCCGAGATAACAATCTGAATAACAAAGATGAAGAAATAAAATTAAATACTGTCACATCGCCAAGAAAAAGACAAAAGGTACAAAAAACTGTTTCTTACCGTGTAGGTCTTCGATAAAACATGATACGATCCGATGGAAAACGATTTTGTTTATATCTTCAGCACCACACGATGCAAAAACAAAACATGGCGGAAAGCACGACTACTGAGCGGTTACCTAGCACTTGAAGAATGTCCGCTGACACACAATCTGGCTGAACTGCAGCCACAGCGAAAACTGAAGAAATGAACGGAAATTCGTGCTGCACGTGCAGCACGAGTATTTTTCCTTTTGTAACCAATGATTTCTTGCTTGGTGGCGTCATTGGCGTAGCTGTCGTCTTTGCTTAAACTCCCTGGTGAGTAATTGAGCAAGGGACCAGCTAAAAGACAGGCCCACGGCAAAAAGACTTTTAACAAGGGAGAACTCTATCGTTTATTTGAATCAAGTTGTTGGCGAAAAAAACGCACTAAAAATATAGAAGCAAAATATCCTTAGTGAACTCTTACAATTATCTGCATCAAGAGAGTATAAGGCAAGAAAGCGAATCCCTGTGTCCCATGGTAGTTCTTTGAAATCTATTTTTAGATCGCGCCCATGCTGTGAAGATTATTTGTATCTGTTGTTATTGAAATCATATAGAATCACTATTACCACGACCTCGCGGCCAATGGGCTCTTTGCATGATACTAGGGAGCTTTAGCAACGACAACGGTGACGTGAACGAGAACGTCCCAAATGTGCATATTAAGTGACCGTGCGTCAGCAAAACAACAACTGGAAATGAACAAATTTGAGGTTTTATGAAGGACGTCAGCAGTTATGGAATTTTTTTTTATTTTCTCCCCTAAATTAAGTGCTACCCACAACGTTTTCATTCCTTACGGACTGCCACACCTTTCTCATATTAAAAACCTTGGAATAGTCGCGAAGTGATTACAATAATGAGAATTTATGTTTTGTGACGACGTTCTCGTTTCCCGGCGTTCCCGTCGTCGTTGCTAAAGCTTCCTACTGTTACATGGTACAAAAATCCGCCATGCTGGATGGCAAAAGAATGCAACAGCCATTTCAAAAAGCCAAGAGTGACTTTTGCTTGTTTTGGATGTCCCAGTACGTAGCTTGCCATCCAGCAAGGCAGATTTTATACCATGTGACAAATTCATGCAAAGGGCCCATTTCGACACCAACTTAGTGACAAATAAGATGTTGTCTTTGAAATAACGATGTGGCATGACACAACTAATTATAATATAGATTTCTAAGAATTTTCATCACCAAAAAGGGGACATATGGAAGTTTCGGTCCCTTATTAATTAATTGCGTCATATTCTATATATTCAACACAGTTGAACGCGGGAAACAGGCAAATCGCTACATTATCTCTCGTATTTGTTTTTCAATTCTTACAAAAGAAAAACGCTTTTACCTTGTGAAATGTTTAAAACATTAGCGGCAGTGTTTAATCGGGTTTAAAAGACCCGATAACATACGTACTGTGAGTCTTTTAACGCCTTCAAAAGCGTGCCCCTCGGGAGTCCGAACAAAGGTTCAAATTTGGAGAGGAGAACATTATCGACCATGTGATAGGTCAATGTGCTTATGAATTATTAATGAGTTGTAGAAAGATTTTTAAACTTACATTTGATTTCTGAAACCTGTTTTTTTTTCTAGGTTGATTCATGCTTATTATGAAACTAACGACATTCCTTTTTTTTTTTTCTTCAAAACAGTTTCAAAATAGTACAGTTCTTTTTTGTTCTCTCTCTTTCTCTGTCAACCTGGCTCGCACTTACCCCTTGGTTATCAGAACAACTGCGTCTGGATGGCCAGGATCATCGTCCGAGGGGGGAAACGTTTCCTTTGCAGTCCTTGTAAAGTTCTCTAACTTGCCTACGCGCTCAATTAGAGATGAACTTGAGCTGTACCCAAGCTATGTGAAAGAAACAAGTAGCTAAGAGTGGTCATAGAGTTTTAGGACTAAAACAGCAACAACTCGATCCACAGACAAACAAGACATCAAACACACTGAACTCCCCAAGAATAAGAAAATTACACTAACGTTATAAATGCTTGAGAACATATTCTAAGGCTCGCTGCTTAAATCAAGTCATAGTAGCGCCGTGCGAAAACAAAAACATCCTCGAGGATTTCACCCGCGCTTGTTTTCATTTTGTCATTCCTCTCCCTGAGACCTCTCCTGTGTTGCTTGTCTGAATTTTAAAATCACTCGTGTCGGGGTTTAATCGGCTCATACTCGGCCTTGACGTCACTGTCGAAATTTTCCTGGGAAAGGATGTCTTTTGTCGGAATTTCATTTTATGTGATGTCGCTTCTTTTTTGGGCCATGTCGCTTGTCTGTCGGGGCCTCATTATTCAGAGAGATGGTGACATTTTATCACCGACGATAAAATTGTCTAATGTCGAGGATGTTCTTGTTCTCAAACTTTAAATGATTATCATTCTCAAAGCATTAATAACTATAACAATTATCATTTACCCCGTCTTTCTTGAGCACCAGTCCAACAATTACAGGTGTAATCTTTATCAAGCCAATACTGCTATCCTGAAATAGCTGAGTAACCTTTCAACATAGAAATTTAAGAAGACATTTAGCCTAGAGTTGAGCGTCTATTTAACAATTACTCTAAGAGGGCGCGTTAGGTATGAGATGATAGATAGCCAACGAGATCCGTAACGCCAAGATGGCTATAATCATCTCATATCTAACAAGCACAAGTGGAATAATTGTTTTATTAAAAACCCTCACTAATAATTCTGGATAAATCTTCCCTACATTATTTTTTAAATACAAGAAAACTGCTACGTGCAGTTACTGATATTTGTAGAGCATTGTATAAGAGCTCTGATTATTTCCTTTAACCAATCAAATAAAGGACACTTGGCTGGTTTTTTGTGCTGTTTACATCGTTCGCACGCGTCCTGAAGGACAGATGGTGCATTTTTTTAAGCATTCCTACCAAATTAGAGTGGAAACAAAATAACACCTTTTCTGTAGTGGAATAAAAAATCTCTTATTCGATGGTTTAAAATATAATACTCACTGACATTTTGCTTATTGCTCGTATGTTTCCTCGCCCCTGCGGGGCTCGGAAAAATACTACGCAACTCGCAAAATACCCGCGCTTATTATATGTTAAACCATCGAATAAGATATATTTATACCATGATGGCCAAGTCAATCAAAACACTAGAATTGCATTATTAAATAATCTAGTTTTTAATAAAGCATAATATGCTCGTGAAGGGATACTTTAAGGGTTCATGTGAGCGAGGACAGGGATATTTTATTTTACAAATGGTTGAATTGTATATCTGAAAAACTTACCAGGTAAGAAGTTTAATTAACTTAAAGTTATCTATAGCCCGTTTCTTCAAAACGCTCTTCACGGTATATATTCTTGAAAACGGATGTTTATCGTACTAGTGTGGGTGGGTGAAAACGGAGGTTTTCGAATATCGTTTTCGCTTATTCCTGCAAGTGGACGGGCAAATACGATTTCAAAATGCTCCGTGTAGACGTAGATGTTTTTCATATTCGGAAAAATGAGTTTTGGAAAATGCCCAGATACTTCTGGACGGGGTCTTAAAAAAGAACCAGAGGGAAGCGTTATCTTTTCTTCGAAATCTGGAACCTGAAGCCTCAATTTCAGTACAATATTCGATTAGTATTCTTTGATTTCACCTGACGTCAGGACTGCCATGTTGGTAAAAAGAAAAATAGCGAAAAAGTCTTTTGGGAATTTGACTCTATTATTATGTAAAATTTTTCTATTTTTTTGGCACCAACATGGCCGTCTTATAACTTGAGTGCAATCAAAGAATATGGCGAATTCCTGCGCGCCGGATTAACCTCAGAGATGTAATAAATATCTTACAAATCTCGTTTTCTCGGTCTGTACTGGAAGCGCGAAGCGCTTGGGCCGTAAATCGGCTTTTACTTCTTGTAGAAGACGCACATGACGTAACAAAAGCTTTAGGGGTCTTTAGGGATTTAGAATTCTGATTAGGTATTGTTTCACGATTTTTGTTCTATTGTTTTACGTCATGTGTGTCTTCTCCACGAAGTAAAATCCCGTAAATCAACGGGGAAAAACGGGGATCCTTAACTTATAGTACGAACCTCGAACTTGGTTAGTAGGAGGTATTTACAATATGGACGGGAGAGTTTAAACGAAAATTAAAACACTCGCAAAATCAATACGACGACTACATCCAGGAACCTACAATCTCGGTCATAAATAGTTGAAACACTTCGTTTGAACAGCAAGTGAAGCCCATCAAAGCTGTTAATAACGTACCCCTCCTCCTCCTCCCTCCCACCAATGTTGCATTTACCGGTTGGTTTTTGCACTCCAACCCATAGACATCAACATTGAAAGGGGAGAGGGGGCAAATTGCCGTCTGTGTTACAACATTTGTGACCGAAACTGTAGTTGCGTATTTTTCGTATGTAGCACGAGTGGTCATATTTAGCAACGACGTCACAATTCCCGCTGTTTTTTGTTTGTATTAATACCCAGTATTTGTATTGAAGCCTGCCTTTCAAGCTTTACCACGTATATTTATTGTCCATATAATAAAAAAAAAAGTACACGTTCGTTCGACGATGCGAATATTTTTGTTCTCGTGGCAAGTACAACGTGTCACTCGTTCGCTGCGCTCACTCGTGAAATATTGTTCTTGCCACTCAAACTTACACGCCACCGTGTAATATCCTCTATATAAATTAAGTGTGAGTTATAGGTGAAAGGGAGAAGTCAGTGGTTCCTCGCGTTTCCCTTAGCTTTATCGATTTCCCGCACTTCAAATACATACATATATTTATTTCATTCGTCGAGTCCTTTCATGGGAACATATGAGCCCAGCAAATGGGCCATTTTCGAGTTGCTGTTTGTCTCGGTTTCGAAGTTAGTCTTGGTGCTCAACTATTGTAAGGGAAATGAGTTTGATTTGCATAAGAATACGCAACTCATTTCCATTTGAATGGTTGTGCACCAGGACTCGTTTTGAAACTGAGACATGCAGCAGCTCGGAAATGGGCTATTGACCGCCTGCTCCCAACTGAATGGCTTCATAGGTCGGTGGGTACACCATTGCATCAAAATCGCAGAGGTCGTGGGCTCGAGTCCCGTTGTACCCACCTAAATTTTTTAGGTGTCTATAAGATAAAATAGCTTGAATTGTCCAGCTTAACGCGAGGACCACGTTTTCCTGTCATAAGTAAAACTATTAGCAGTAAGACATAATTATATAGTTAAACAATTGTCACCCTGCCTGCTAGCAGAGCCTTTCTCTTGCTTGCTCCATTTTGACGTTCTCGAGAGAGATTCTTCATGAATCGAGTAAGATCTTTATTGAGAATGCGCTGCATGTTGCCAGGAAACAATCTCGAACCCAGGCGTGATATGCCTTATAGGTGCCGCCATCTTGATTTTTCATGGTGCAGCAAGCTCAATTTTAACCTTCACTTTTATCACTAAACGGATGCTTGCACTGGAAAAACCAGTTTGACAAGAGAAAACAAGATTGTCTAGTCCAGACGTTCGGGCTCAAAGAGTTGACGCGATTCAGGCAGAGCCTCCAGTAGGTAGTAAAGAAAAAGACAAAAAGAGGCCCTGCTTACGAGGTGAACAACTCGAAACAACAATTGTTTACTAAAATGTATTGTCAATAAGTGAGTCTTAAGCCTCGGAAGGAGGGGTTGTCCTAAGCTCTAACATGGGAGGGTAGTTCGTTCGACCCTTTTTGCGCATGCACAGAAAATGCTTTAAGTCCAACTCATGGCAGTACTCGAAGAACGCAGTGTCCTGGCCGGCCTGTAAGATTCTAATTGATCAAGATATACTGTATACTATAAAGAAAGGCTAGAATACTTTTAAATTCACTTCTGTATAAAAAGCTCATTATCTCATATTAATTATTAATTTCATAACATTCAACAATACACTGAACCTACAATGTGGGTAATGGTCAACAAATGCGTTGTCATTTCGTCCTCTCCGTAAGCCGAAATCGCAAAGTTGTCTGCTACGAGAGCCAGTTCCAGGAATTTTTGACCTGCTGTTGGTCGTTCCCTTCTGCGACGGACTGATCTAGTTCTGGCTTTCTGCTTGCCTTTATAATCTATATCCCCGGATTAGAAATAAGAAAATAAGATTGAATCAGTAACAGTTAACAGCCTGAGTTAAGAACTCTAGATCTAGGGTGGCATGCTCTTGTCTCTGGGAAAGAAGACATTTATTCACTGCATGAGTGCCTGTCGCAAAAAACAGAATTCTGTCCAAAGTTGGAAAAAGTTCAGGACTTTCTATACACCTTATTCCAAAATGGCCGCCATTCAGATATTCTTTTGTTTTTATTGAAATTAGACATTGATGCCTCGTTCAAGGCAAAATATTCTTTTGAATTTTCAGCTCAACAACGAGGCATCAAGAGCTAATTTAAATAAAAACAAAAGAATATTCAAATGACGGCCATTTTGGAATAAGGTCTATGTAAAGGGAAAAACATCGTATTTTATTTTAGAGCTTTTTTGGACGCCTCTTATTCTCTCTTTCGTTTTTGTTATTACAACTTCTGTCTACTCCAACATTCTGACTAAAGCGAGACGTTCCCTTGCTCCTGGGCTCTCATTAAAATCTTTATCATGCGTTACCAGTATTTTTGAAATTGCAGTGTTCAAATTTTCGGGCCACTAAAAGCTTCGCTTAATTAATCCCAAGTGTTTCTTGATGAAGAACCGGTTACTTGGTTCTACAGAAAATGCTGCAGCAAGAAGTAACATTTCATGATATTAATGGTAACTGAATCCATCATATGGTAACAAAACAAAGAAAAAAATCCCATTAATTAAGCTCTTGACTTTTATACTCATTTTAACTAAAGAAGATACTTTTTCGGTTTATTTTCTGGTGCGGTAATATTTTCAAAAAAAAAGTTCTTTCTTCTTTCTTAGAGGATCAAATCAAAGCGTAATTGAAGCGTTGGCATTCCCTGTTGCTTAACACGTGGAATATAGAAGATATATACCCATTTAGTGTTGAAAGCAAAAATATTGAAAGTCGTTAAAATACCCGACATAAGGTAATCAGACGAAAGGTTGTCAATAGGTCCACGATAAATGACATGGGGCTGGCCCTCAAAGTCATCCTTTTTGGCGAGGCGTGATGGAAGAGGCCGAATATAGAACGTGTCATCTCTCGTTCGAATCATCCCTGTCTGAGAAAAAATAAAAGAATTGAATACACTTGTTTTGTATATGTAATAGGACTACATGCTGTCCAATCTGGAAATAATTAGATGAGAAAAATTCTGAGGACAGCCAAAATTGGACGAGGCCGTTGGCCGAGTCCAATTTGGCAGTCCGAGGAATTTTTTGACTCCAATTATTTCCAAGTTGGACAAGCATGTAGTCCTGTTACCTATTAATTATACAGCATCCAAAGAACGTCGTCAAGCTCGTGTTCGGGAATCTCCTCGAGCTTTCTCACTTCGCTTCGCTCAGCACGCCACAGGTCAAACATTTTAACCCAATTTTTGAGCATCGTTGAGTATTCTTGTTCTGATTATTCTCCCACATCTCGAGTAAATCAGTAGCGTCTATCTCTGGAAACCTAGCTGAAGACTCCATTTGAAACTCTGAGTCGTCAAAAAGGTGGAGAGAAAAGTGGGGAACACAAAACAAAACCCTGCGAGCGATGATCGCTCGCTGACGTTTGAAAGCAGTGATGGCCAACCTGATTGGCCAATATTCGGTTTATTTATTTATCTTGCCATTTGATTGGTTGATGGAAAGTATCCAGATTTTCATCAAATTGGACGATTTGTTCAAAGCTGAAGGAAACGTTCCGGCAAAAACTATCCAATTTATTTTAAATTTGGACAGTTGGCTAAAATTAGTAAAAAATAGATCTGTTAGCAATATTGGATTTTGATGCAGCTATATAATTAATAATAAAAATAAAGGTTGTTTTTTTTTTTTTTTTTTTTTTTTAAGGAAAACGGATTACGTCAACTCAAGAAAATCTGACAACGAGGACTGAGTGCACTTGAGCCCGGTTCCAGGCTCGAGGCGTCAGTACTACCAGTTACCATTGTGTAGAATTGGCCGGGAGTGAGTGAGTGACAAATTCCATCGCGAAACGTGGCTTAAATTTGTTTCAACAATTTCAAGAGAATGTCGTATTAGAGGGATTGGACACCTTGCGTAACTAGTGGATTTATGCGCTTGCGCTGACTATGCGAGCGGCGAAAACTGCAAGGGATGAAAATACTATTGTTACTATTTTCATTTTTCTGGCGCTTCCACTGCCAGAAATGTAGCTATATCGCGGACACACTTGTGGGTGTCGCATAAAACGAGGAACGTTCATTTTAAACGGGCGAGACAAGAACTCAGAGTGAAGGAATCTTTTCATTTTTGCGTCTTTGTGGGAAAGTAGGGTAACGTTTTGTCTCAGTAGTATGGCGGGGCAATTGACCTAGGTTCCCACAAATTAGTGGTAGAGCATGCGAATTAGTAATCGGAAGGTCGTATAGGTTCGCCTCCTGAAAAGGAGCACTCGGGTTTTTTCCGAGTATTCCCGAGTCAAAATCAAAGTAAGCAATACTGACATCTCTTCTAGTTTCAAACTGATGGAAATAGATATGAAACTCGCGCTATCCTCCCTCCAGAACCAGCAATTTCAACTCTTTAAGTGGGCATCACTAGTTGGAAATTGCACGTACTGCATGTTATTTTTAGCAATGATTTTCCACTTACCAGCCCTGTGTGTCCACTGAGAGCAACCTTGGAACCCGGATCCGATACGACCTGTCCGGTATAATACAAACCCTCTGGTATTTCCTTGTATGTTCTGCGGCCATCGGTTTCAATTCTCTCTATCATAGCTTCGGATGAAATTTTTGGTTTAGCTTCAGTAACTTTTAAATGAAGTGTTCTTCCAAATGCTTGAACTTTAAAGAACTTCAACTTTGGATTTGAAGTGTCTCTTCGTTGCCTGGTTTTTACTTGAGGAATCCTCTTCCCCAGTAGATTTCCAAACCCATCGGAAAAATAAGGTGTTGTAATCTCATATGCTGGAACTGAAAACGTTGGAAGAAAAGATCCTTTAAGGATATACGTCACGTTGAAAGCTAAAAAGATACCATTTTACTGTGTTTGTCCCTCCAAAATTTTGTATAAGCTTTCACTACTAGCACAAATCTCATAATACACCTGTTTTAGCCCCCCAAAAATCCGTATAGGCATTGTTTTCGACTTCTCTTTGGATATTTTCATGTCCCAAGAGAAATTGCAAACAATGGTTTTGCATTTTTTTTTTTGGGGGGGGGGGGGGGGGGATACAGGTGTATTATGGGATTGTGCAAGCAGTGAATTGTTTTCAGTTTCTTTTGGGTCCAATTTAAGTCCGAAGGGAAAATATAAACAATGCTTATGCAATTTTTTTTCAGGGACAAACAAATACTTTCTCTATACACCTTATTCCAAAATGGCCGTCATTTAGATATTCTTTTGTTTTTATTCAAATAAGCCCTGGATGCCTCGTTCTGAAGCTTAAAATTCAAAAAAATATTTTATCTTGAACGAGGCAACAAGGGCCAATTTGTATCCGCATAAATCAGCGGCCATTTTGGAAAAAGGTGTATAGGCGGTTTTCAAGTTTTGTCATCGCCACCATACTGTTGCAAGAAAACAAAAGATCTCTCATTAGCTCCTTTTGTTTGTCCACCAGCAATTGTACGTTACAACATTATTGTTATGTGTCTCTAGAGATTGGTTGCAAAACACCGATATTGTTATATAAAATACCAGTGGCACATATCGTTATATAGTTGTATAACTTTAAATTATCCCTGCATGTGATGAAAAAAATTACTTCTTTTTTTCCTTCAGGTTTTGAAAGTGTGTTTGCTTAACACCTGACTGAGCTTTGATTTTTGTCCAAAAGCCGTTTACTTTGCGTTCACGGTCCGCCATTACTCACGTTCAAAACTCACCGATTGGACCTCAGAGGATTGGATCCAGGAAAACGTGACGTCAAAAGCTCACTAGCTCCAAAATTTCAGCGTGTAAATGCAACTTATTATATATGTAAGTCTTAAAGCGCAAACTCCCGTGCTGCATATTAATTCTGCG
>OX421454.1:14369569-14372069 GCA_949126865.1 Montipora capitata | reverse complement strand
CTATTTTTCTTTCTCTTACTTCGAAACAGGTTAAAAGATCGGCTTTCCAAAACAAGCGGTTGGCAGTTTTACAAATGGCTTTTCGGGCCCGAAAGGTTTTCGGGACTTTCGAGAAACGGGTCCCCGATAAGCATGATTCATTAGTGGAATGGCAGCACGGATGCTAACGGAGCCACAGCAAGAGTAATCATTTTTGACCATCTAATTCTTGTTTGAAAGCCCCGCTCTTACAACTTTCATGAGCAAACTGTTCGTTGGATCGTGGACTTTCTAATTGATCGCATGCAGCGTGTTAAATCGGACAAGACTTTTACTCAGAATGGGCATCAGTCCCTGCCTGCGTAACTCAAGGCATTAAAACGGGACGTTCAGGTTGTTCATCACGATGATTAACGATCTTAGTACCCCAAACATCGAAATGTGGAAATACGTTGATGACACCACAATTTGTGAAGTAGTTGCAAAGAACCAGTCTAGCTCTATACAGAGTGCAGTAGACGTATTTGGTAAAAACACTTCAAATGACAAATTCCAGCTAAACCGAGGCAAGTGCAAAAAGTTAAGGATCAACTTCTCTACTAAATCCAACGACAGCATCCACGCTATTAAGATTAATGACAAGCAAAGACACTGTTCCACAAGCAAAGATTCTGGGTCTCTGTGTATCAAACGATTTAAATCCGGGAACTTCCACATTAATGAAGTAATCAAGAAAGCGCGTAGACGTTTATACTGCCTGCGACAGTTAAAACGATTTGGTCTCGGCGCTAAGGAAGTGATACAATTCTTTTGTACTTGTATACGTCCTATAACCGAGTATGCGTTTCCTGTCTATCTTGACGGCCTACCCTCATACCTCTCGGAAGATCTAGAGGTTGTTCAAAAAAGAGGAATAAGAATAATCCATCCTGAACTGTCTTATGAACAAGCCTTGGCCAAATCTGATCTATGGCTACTATCAACTAGGAGACAAGAGATAACTGATAGACTCTTTCAATCTATTATTAAGGACAATGACCACAAACTGAAAAAGAACTCTTACCCGACATCTGTAAATATAATTATAACTTAGGTAGACAGCGGAAATTCAAACAAGTGTTTAAAACTAACAGATTCAGAGACAGTTTCATTGTACATAATCCAATCAAAGAAGCACAGGAAAGAGTAATTTTATCGTAATGATCTACAATGCACCCAATGGTGTTAATAGGATTTAAATTCCATTTTTGTTGTATCTTTTGCATTTGTAATTTTAAAATGTAAATAATTGCGTAATTTGACCGTGAGGTTGCAATGTGATTATAATAAAGTATCTATCTCATTTCTTGGTGGTAAGATGGAAACATGATAACTTTTCACATGCGCACACTTGAAAGAAATGTTCACTGGAGCCAAAACTCATTCAAAATGGTGAATATTCGGATGGCACACGTGAACATTAGCGCTCAAAACGCCACCACGCACTGGGGAAACTTTCTTACGCCAACAGTCAAGAGTTGAACTTTGCCGCTAGCTCTAGTGTCATGCGGACGAATCAAACGCATAAGTAATCACTGTTTTAAAAAACATTAATAATTCATGAGCCAGTATCAAAACACCAATAAAACATAACGTGCATGAGCTTTATATCCTTATTAAAACACTAACAATTAGGCATAGCTTGTTTTTCTTGTATGCTAATATTCTCCTCTCACAATTTGAACTATTGTTTTGAGTCCAGAGGGATAGGCCTTTTGTGGAATTTTTTTGAAGCCTTTGAAAAAAAACTTGCAGCACGTATTTTATCTGGTCTAAAGACACGTCTGGTCATTTTTTAAACATTAATTAACAGTCTTCACAGCCAGCCACATCTAGGCTTAAAAAATTAACTGACAGTCGATCAATAGCCTAACGACTTACTTGACCACTCACATCAACGACCAGAGTGTTAATGTTGTCGGTCAAATCCGGGCTCAGGTTGAATCCGTTTTTATCTAGGAAATGGTGATCCTCATTGTACCTACAATAGGTTGAATATGCACTCTACCTAGTTTAAAGCAGCTATCAACCCCCCCCCCCCCCCCCAATGCAAAAAGGACTGAAAACACCTATACCATCCCTCAAGTTCTGTCTTACGCATCTTAACACATCTACCTTGTTTAAAGCAGCTAGCAACCCCCTCCCCTCCCCCCATGCAAAAAGGACTGAAAACACCTATACCATCCCTCAAGTTCTGTCTTACGCATCTCAACACATCTACCTACTTTAAAGCAGCTAGCAACCCCCTCCCCTCCCCCCATGCAAAAAGGACTGGAAACACCTATACCATCCCTCAAGTTCTGTCTTACGCATCTTAACACATCTACCTTGTTTAAAGCAGCTATCAACCCCCTCCCCTTCCCCCATGCAAAAAGGACTGAAAACACCTATACCATCCCTCAAGTTCTGTCTTACGTATCTCAACTCAATGTTTCGTATCATCTTATCGATCGCGCATCCATTCAATCTCACCACTATAGTA
>OX421454.1:14354569-14359569 GCA_949126865.1 Montipora capitata | reverse complement strand
ATAGTATATTTTACATTGGTTCGTGTCTTTTAATTGAAAAATTGACCTAAAAAAGGAGCATCTTTTTACGTGCCATTTTAAAATGTTGCAATCGCAGTTCTTGGCAGACACAGGCGTGTTCATGCGGAATTAGCAACCGGATGTTACAGATATTTTCAGTTATTTTACGGGCGGGTAAGATATTTCGAATATTTTATCACGGCAAGAAAAGGAAACGAATCGCTTTTTTTTTTCTCATTATAATCAAAGGAGGGAACAGCAGATTTTTTTGGGATGATTTCTTAAGGTGATTTCCCAGTCATGTATCAACCGTTTAATTAAAATGTCAACAGAGTTCATGTCTTATGACTGATTAAACTATATTTTTGCATTCTTCAAATCAGCATAATTAAACGCCAACCGTAAGCTTAACCTTCAAGAGCCCTCACGGTTTTCTTTTGTTTGCATCCCGAAAAATTTGCTTAAATTCTGACTCGAAATGAGGAAACAAATCTGTGCCTTGAAATTAATGTGGTCCCATGTAAACTATTTGCATACCCATGGCACTTAAAAGGGTGAGAATTTTATCAGCTAAACCTTTCATATTTGAACAAGTATCTCCAATTTTATTTTTTAGTTGTTATAAACATGATGGGTGAGTGAGATGTTTGGATGTTAAGCTCGCTTTTTTCACATAACCTCTGGAAGGAAATGTGATTTGTTAGAACCATTTTATATACATCTGCCTACCTGATCTGACAAAATTCTAAAATAAAAATGGTTTGGGCCACAAAGATGCAGTCAACCCAAATATTGGAAATTCTTTACCGTCAAAGCTGTCAGTAGACACTCTTCTATATTGACATGTCAAAGTACAGATGAAAGAAAAAAAAAACCATTCATTTGAATGGAACAGGTGGAAAAGTCATTATGCTGTCACACTTCTTAAAAAATCTTCAAGAAGCTCGAATTACAGACAAGATTCCTTTTCTGTCATGGTATTGACTTGGGAGGGATTATCATTAATTCTTTTAAATTCCTTTTCAATGTTTCCCACATTTTCTTTCCTGAATCAGGAATATTCTTGAAAATTTAAACATTTTTCAAGGCATAATAATATTATGCATATCTAAATATGGGAGCTGGGATGATTCAGTGGTTTAAGCACTCACTGCGCAAAAATGTGATCCTGGTCCGATCATAATTATTATTATTATTATTATTATTATTATTATTATTATTATTGTTGTTTTTTGATGATGTTTTGTTAGTATCCACTCGTAAAGTCTCTCAGATACATGTATTTTAAAATGACTAATTGAACATCTACATATGAATAATCATTTTCACTCGCAGGTTTTTGAGGACGTTGGCAAGTTTGCTCTTTTATCTTGCTTTGGTGGTTACAATACTTGTGTATTTAGCTATGGGGCATGCGGCACTGGTAAAACACACATTATGTATGGAACAGACAAAAGCCAAGGTCTTGTCTCTTGGATTTGTGAAAACCTTTTCAAAAAAGCATCCTGTTATGATGAGGATACATCCTTTAGAGCTGAAATAAGGTAATCACATTTTCTATTTAATTAACGGAGAGGACATAGGTTTTGACTGTTAACTGAATGACCCCTCAGGCATCCTGGGTTAAGAAATCTTGCTGCTTCATCTCCTATGATGATGGTAAAGGTGATGATGTCAATAGCAAGAATGCTAAAGCAGGTGTCACACAGTTCAACATTTTGTTGATCAACAAAATACGGTTGCAGCTGCAGTTGTTCAACAATTGTTGAACAGTGTGCCATGTCATGTTCAATGTTGAAATATGCCATTCAACACCCTGAATGTTGATGAATGATGTTGAACGAAAATAGAGACCAGCTCTATTCTGTTCAACATGTCTGTGCCACATCGTTCAACATTAATGTTAAGCAACAAATATTGCAGGATGTTGAACTGTGTGTCATCAGCTTAAGATTGACGGTGTTGAGGTCAAAAATATTATGAACTTTTAATATCAGTGTCAATTATCGCTGAATTACTAGACACGTAATAATTGAGGACATGGCAAAATAAGTCAAACCTGTAGTTGGATCTCAAATTCATTAACTTTTTCTCTGTGCTTGGGTTATGTGAAAGACATTAAATTGTTAAGGCTGTTTTTTTTTTGTGCTGTTCCACTATCTTACAGTTTCCTCGAAATTCACAAAGAATTTGTGAAGGATTTGCTTGGAAGGAGACGAAACTGGCAAGACTCGTTGCGAGGTATTGATGTAGAAAGTGTCATATTTAACTTGTGAATGCTTCAGCAAAGCGTTAATTATGAATGAGTAATGCTGCTAGTGGGAAATAAAGTCTCTTCATGGAATCATTTGGTGTTACTTTTTCCAACCATTGCATAAATTATGTCAATTTTCGGAAGACAAAAGTTGGCCTTTCAAAAAATGCTGAGCATCATGGAAATGGCTGTGTAAGTTTTGGATATCGCGGTCCACAATTCCTCACATTCAAAACTGACCGATTGGACCTCAGAGGGTTGGATCCAGGGAAAAGTGACGTCAAAGGCTCACTAGCTTAAAATGTCAGCATGTGAACGCAACTTATTGTTATACAAAATGCGAGTTTAAAAGTCTGAAAGCCTAAAACTCCCGTGGTGCACATTAATTAATTCTATGGCATACACACACAATGGATTCTAAGTTAAAGTGGTGAGTCTTTGATGTCATTTTCTCCTTGTTCCAGCTCTCTCAAGATCTTAAAGTAAGTAATGGTGGACCATTAAGTAGGGAAATTCCTGTTAGAATAAACGGGGGTCTTTTTGAAATCAAGGCTTATAATAAAACTTAAGTCACTTAGTGTTTAGTTAAAATAGTTTTAAAATCCAAATAATAATTGATTTTTTTGTCACAGTGGCACTTGAAGGGTCTATTGATTAATGTTGTGTTGGTGCTTATTTGGTAGTGTATGGCTGTTGCAATAATTTGCACAGGTGAAAAGATACAGCGTCATTAAGAGTTAAAGATCATCACAGTTATCCCATTGACTCTTAAACCCCCCTCCCCTCCCCCCCAATTAACGAGTAAGAATAACCTTCATGTCTACCTTGTTTGTCGTTTGCAGTGCGTGAGCATAGGGAACTTGGTGTATATGTTGACAAGCTGACCAAGCATATTGTCACAGATGTTAGTGAACTGTTAGGATTAATTGAAAAAGGAAAGAAAAATAGGTGAGTTGTGAAGACCTTGGAGTTCATTAATTTACATGCTTGCTGTAAAGTGAAGTGATGTTATTAGTCTCTCCCCCTCGGGGCTTTTATTTACAATGCTTTTGTGGGGGACTTTGGCCAGACTGCTTGTTATGCAGTTTACAGTTTTTTCAGCTTGGGTATCGAGCCAATCAAGTTATATGTTACGAGAGCTGCTACACTGTACACTACTGCCGGTGCACTGTGTACGTTTGTCTTTGTGAACCCAAAGGACTGGTTTACACATACAGTACATTGAGCCCAATTAACAGTTGAACATGTTCTCCCGAGAATCTTGATGTTTCCCAAAAGAAGAAGGAAGAGGGAAGAAACTTCAGGACTTGAGGGAAAACTAACTAGTTTCCCGAGGGACCAGACATTAAGTGCTTTGTTATATGTTTAGACGTTTCCTTTAACAATCGCAGCAAAACATCCTGAGTGGGCAACAACTGCGGAATTGTATCCCAGTCAGGTTTCATTTGAATTTGATCAGGGGCATGTGACCAAGAATCATCCAATCACAGTGCTCGTTTTGTTGAGTAAAAGTCCAGGTGTTCGCTTTTTTTACCAAACTCATAATACAGTTCATTTTGGGGGTTTATTTGCTTTAAAACAATGGATATCCAGTTCAATGAAGCGTGATACAGTCCCAAGAGTAAATAACGTGTATTGTTTTAATGTAAAGATTCTCCCAACCGTATTGCATTATGGAATGGTGAAAATAGTCATTATAACAAAGTCTGCTGCATGTACATGTTGTACCTGCAGTTGAATTTGAAACTGCCTCCAAATCCAACGCCGTTACAAGAGGGTGTGAATGGGGTTAACCGACTAGCGACAACGGGTTAGAAAATATTACTGACTACCGACAAAACGAGGGAAAAATTACCGACTAGCGACAAAAAAATTAACGGGGATTTACCGACAACCGACAAAGTAATAAATTTTTAACCGACAACCGACATGTGGACCCCCCCCCCCCCCCATTCAGACCCTCTGACAAGTCGGCCCACTTATGAGTTTAAATTTCAGTTTTGCTGATAAATGATCTTTTTGATTTATTTGCACAGGTCGATATGTTCAAGGTCTTCAGATTCCTTTTCAAGCAGCTCGCACACAATTCTAACGCTAAGATTTACCCAGGTGAATTTTTCATTATCATTATTATTCTGTCACAAGACTGATAGATGGTTTTCAACTAATCTCTAGGGACACGACGGATAACAATGCTGCAATGTACAATTGCTGGTGGACGAACAGAAGGAGCTAATGACCGGGAAAACCTTAAATAACAATGACCACAACCAGGTTTTCTGAGCCCGCGAGACTGAGCACCCCCAGCAAACCATTGTTTTAACGAAAACCGCTGGTCAGCTACCTGGTTCTGGTCATTGCTGTCTAAGGTCTTCTTCTTCTTTCGTTTCGCACCAAGTTCTCGACTGATTCGATTCGGCTACAATTTGAGAACCAGTTGAGTACGGAGTCATCCTCTTATTGTGTACTATTTGTGGTTTAAATAATAGCCCTGACTGAATTTTTTTTGTTGCTGACCTGCCAGAGCGAACATGAATCGGAACAGATATTTAAAAAAGAAGAACAGGTTTCCAGGCTGTGCGCTTTTGTCCGTTCCGTGATAAGGCCGTACTCGCCGATATTTTTACATTCTTCGCGAAGTTTGACCATCCCGTTATTTCGACGGAGATCGGTTTTTTCTTGTTCTTTGTGAAAAAGGAAAAAAAACCTTAATCAAAAACTTGAATTTACCGCGATGTCAAAAATT
>OX421454.1:14314569-14347069 GCA_949126865.1 Montipora capitata | reverse complement strand
CAACGGGAAAAAACGAGGATGCGTAATTTTACTGTACGCACCGAGAAAACGAGGCTATCAAGATGCTTATTATATATCTGTGGTACTCAGCCGCGCGGGGAAGGAAACTAGTTGAAGTCAAGCGGAAGGTTTGACTCGGACAAAGATTGCCGCGTCAAAATTCGAAAAACGAAATCTTCTCAAGGCCCGAGCAAACTGCTTCAACATCCATTCGATTTTGTGGAAGAGCGATGTTAAAACTGTTTGCACCCCCCTCCCCCCCTCCCACCCCGCCTTTGTTGTCGGTGGTGTTTAACTGAGCGACATTGCTGTTCAAGAAAATCGAACGAATGTTTAAGTCGTTTGACCCGGCCCTTTGCTGTTTGAAATAGTTGCTTGCAAGATTCAAACAGTTTCACAACTTTATGTAACAGAAACGACATAAAAAAAAACTTGCTAGAGAATGTTTCATCGAATATTCAAATTTAGCGGGCCATGCAGAGGACCGTACTGTACAATACGGTCCACTAATGTAGCCAATCACAGCGCGCGTACCATCTGAGGTATGTTTTATCCAATGACAGCGCGCGCAAGTTTGGTTCATACTATACTCACAAGCGATGTTTCACTGAGCTCAATTTGTATTGCTAATCGCTCAAACGAACCGCGTTCCTTTTGATTTTGCAGGACGAAAATGTGAAATTAATTAAAGAGCTTAAAGTCGAAATACAGACTCTGCAGGAAAAGATAAAGGTAACAGCGAATAAATCTATTGTGCATAACAAAACCAAAACAAGAACTGTTGCTTTCTTTCTGTTCATTATTATTTTTTAAAAACCATTACTTTGCACTACAACTCCATAGCAATATAATTTTTTGTATCGTTTAAAATTTGTTTTTAAAGCACTTACCAGTGATTAAATCGCTTTAGTAGTTATTTTTTGAATAATTTGTGTATAATATTACTTCCTTAAACGTGAGTCAATTCATTCCCGACAATTTTGTGGTACGCTTCGAAATCGAAGTAATAAATTTGGAGTTAAAAGTCAATTTGTTAATTAACTACGTTTCAAGCAACTACAGATTTGTCTTGGAAGCTTGAACTCGTTGTCGGAGATTTCGAAAGTGTTGTATTTGTTGTGTATGTTTGTTCGGCTTCGAATGTGAAATTGATCACGGCAAACCTGCAGCACAATTTTCCATCGAGTTCAGATAAATAGTTCCCCATGGAGTTCATTTACGCACGGCTGCATGGAAAGATGGGACCGCTTTTTACAAAAAAAACTGTCGCACATGTTCTCGCAAATAAGCTTGAAACAATAGATTGTTCGCGATATGATTTCGCCGAATCAATTCTATTTATACAACGAAACAGTTTCACAATGCAACGAGAAAAAATGAGGATAAGTGACGTAGGATCATGCGGTGAGTTTTGACAATTCCCGTGCGTTCAAACTGTGTTTCTGGCGGAGATGTTCGTCAGTTTTATCTATTGTAAAAGTTCTGTTTTTTAATTTCTCGACCCGAGATGTTTTTTCCTCTGTAGCGCGATGTTTATGGCATCCTTATCGCCAGCTGGTCTGGACAGCAGGTGGTTCCTTTAGTTTCCTTTTTTTTTAATTTTAGCAAAACGATTACATGCGCATCTTCTGTATAACGCGGAAATTTTATCGACTGCTTTGCGGAAATTTAACGGAAGTGTTGGTAGAATTTATTTACTTCTTTTTTAATGTGGCTGACGAGATGTTGAACAAGTAACAACCACTAAAGTCAGACACTGATCGATCGATTGTTATTGAATCCGTTCAGATCATCCTAATCAATGTTTCGCTTTTTGTACGCCGCAGCAAAACGAAAGGTATAGTATTGTGTGGAGGTAACGTGTTGTCAACCGTGTTTACTCTGTAGTTATTCAGTGCGATAGTTGTATACTTAAGAAGGAGTCGTTTGCAAATTTCTCATCTCCATGTTTTTTAAGCCCTCCTTTGTTCGTCTTTAGCGGATTTCCGTATTCTCTTCGAGTTTTGTTTTGACCAGTGCCTCTCAAGCTGTCTTATTTCATTTGTTTTGTTTATCGTTTGCTGGATTCTATGTCTGCTTAACCTCCTTTCGAAGAAAACGTAAGCAAAATCTCGCGTGCAAAGCGCGCTAGTAGTTACGCGACAAGCTGTTAACACTGGAGTTCTTTGGCGTTAATTGAAACGCCTGAAAAATCGCTTGTGATCAAAATTCAGATTCGCGCTCGATCACATGATTAATAAGTTCATCTTATATCATTTTTATATGACCTCATTTTTAAGACATAATTTAGATATAAGCTCGTTGGTGTCTTTTTCTACGTTCTTTCATCTACCGCGTTGAAGTGTCTTGAGATTCGAAAGATCTGTGAGACAAGAATCGACTGCTTTGACAAAAACTTGCCAAACGCTATGAGATTTGTGCGTATTTTAGCTTCTGCAATTTTTCCACAGGTAAGTTTTAGTAGGAATTTATTTCTAGTATGATGTTTTGTCTATTTACGCCGGCATAAAGCGAGCGCTCAGAGGATAAAACTGAACGGAAGGAAAATGTGCCTTTTGCATAATTTTTCCCTTAACCCTTAGTTTCAGCTTTATTTTTTTGGTGCGGACGGCGTGAAAACAATAGTTAGGTTTATTAGTAAACTGATGTCAGTTGGAGATGAATTATCACACCTTCTAAGTACACGTTTGTCCCGCTTCGGTGTTAACGATTTCTGTTTCATTTTTCCTGTCTTTAGAGTGGAAATGCTCCCAGCTCTTTGGATGTCGACAAGGCGGAGAGAAAACTTCAAGAAAATGAAGACCTCATGAAACGATTAACGGGGATTTGGGAAGATAAATGGAGCAAAACGCAAAAACTGATAGAGGTGAAGTGTCTCTTTGCTGTTAAAATTAGTTCCTTACAACATGTTTTGGCCTTTTTTTAAAATTTGCTCTTACTGCATGTCGATAGAAACATACGATTCCTTGAGTGCTTAAAAGCTGTGTTCGATATGTAAAGCAGGAAAAAGGGTGTTCTCAAGAGTTATGGAAAAAATCCGCGATGAAGCTTATACACATCCAGCTGTCTTTCGAAGATTCCACTAACGCGAACGAATTCGTCAAAAATGCACTTGTAACATAACTCATGGCTTAAGCTTTAAGTTTTTAAAAACACACATGCCCCGATATCATAAGCAAACCGCTGATGACAACAATATTCTATAGCCTCCTTCAGTGTGGTGTGGACAGATAATAAATAAAATGACAAAACAAAATAAAATAACCCTAACCCTAACCCTAAATGCTATATTACTTTTTTCCGGAGGCCAAAAGTCAGCGCTGCAAAGATATTAGCGAAGTCAATTATTGTAGCTTGTTTGCTGTAAAATTCAAAAATGCATTAACGACAGTGGATGAATTAATAACATCGAAGAAATTATACTACCAAACGATACTTGGCGTATTTTAACTAGATATTAAAGGCAAAATCACGATTTCACAACCTTCATATTCTCTATATCTATTGTTGCTCTTTTCGCAGTAGTTTTTTGGGTGGAAAATGACATATTTCGCACGTTGACTTTTGGCAAAATCAGATATGCTTTCAACCATGAGTGTCGGATTTGGTCAATGTCTAGAATATAGGCTATAAGTGGAGACTTTCTAGCTTTAAAATATTTATTTCAAGATCTGTGAAGTTTGTCTGTATTGTTTACAAAAGGTCGTTTTTGGAAGCAGCATCTGCCCTCGTCACTCGTTTTGTTAAGCATTTGAGGAGCTCTTTTAGTTTTCTTCTCCCAATTCGAATTTGCTCTCAAATGTCGATCGTTATTTCTATCGCCTCTCAGAAATTCAAATATCGAAAAGTGTAATTTCAATTTGAACTTACTGTAAAATGCATTTTTTTTTTTTTTTTGTGGGCCGTTTTTGTATCTGATTGTAATCCCTTTTTGGAAGCGTTCATGCTATGTTTTGTCGTTGTATAAGGTTAAAAGAATAGGGATAACTTTGTGTCGCCGCACCCTTTCAGAAGTTCAGCTGGGTATTGTGATCAGGCTCTTTTTAAAAAAAAACTTTCTAATTAAAAGTGAGTTTTGTTTTGAAAACCTTTGAGTATTAAGTGCGGAAAAAAGTATCTACTTGAATTGAAATATTTAGATGTAGGTTCCTTCACGTCACGTTTTACGTGTAAATTTTCGAATACCTGAAATTGTCACCATAGCAAAGACCCTCGTAAAATGAAGAGTGTTCTAAAGTTTTGCAGAAAGAAAAAAGAAAGAAGAAGAAGAAGAAGAATATTGCATGTTGTAGTTATGTTAACTTATTTTGTTTGTAGACATAATGTCCAAGAGCTAGATCAAGCTTTAATTATACATAGAATTATTTTAATACAACGGTGTATGATTTATAGCCCATTTGGGTCCTTCGGTTTTTCATCCTCGCATTACCCTTAATTTTATTAAAACCAAAACTTCCTTCACGTCAAATAAAGTGTTTTAATTAATTCTCACATTTCGCATGTGGGTGAGAAGATTACAGCCAATAGCTGTTATGTATATTTTCTCGTTATTGAAAGTGTTAGACGCACATGTCTTCTTTCTCTTCTATGATCCAACAGAAACTCGTGTTGTTCTCCGTCTGCAAAATCGCGGTTCTTTCTTGAGCTTAAAGGATTAGATGTAAATATCCATTCTGATTGCAAGACATGGTCATTTGCAACTCGTAAATTTACGTCATGCGCACAGACATTCGACTCCCACAAGAAGCGACGACGGCTGCGGCAAAGACAACGCCCACAAAGCAAGAATATTATTGGTTAAAAAAGAGAAAAATACTCGTAATGACGTGCAGCGCGAATTTCCGTGCATTTCTTTTCTAACCGTACTTCACAAAACAACAACATGAAATGACCAAATTTTAGGTTTTCACGACAACGTGAACGTATAACAATGAACCGTTTATTTAGTATTTTCACTTGAAAACCGTTCGTACCCATCCAGTTACAGGGTAGTTCGCGCGTATTGTTGAACAAGACAGAATTATCGCGAAATGCGGCAGTGCTAAGTTATATTTTAGTGACGTTTTTCGTTGACGTTGCCGTTGTCCGCGCTGGAAATCCATGATATCATTGGTTGCAGAGGAAAGAGAATCGTGCTGCACGTGCAGCACGCATTTCAGCGCATATTTTTGCCATCTGGGCTTTGCGTAACGACGTGAAATCAACAAATTTGAGGTTTTGACGACAACGAGGGCGTACAAATTCAAACCTTTCATTCGCCATTTATACCCTGAAACTTCACGAAGCCGACTCGTTTTTTTGGGTACTTTGGCAATCGCGAAGAACTTACGATAGGGCAAAGTTATATTTTAAAGTGCTGTTTTCGTCCACGTCGACATCGTATGAGATCTTAAAGTACCTATCAGCAGTGGCATACAGTACTGTTTCAGATTGTTCAAGAGGCTGAATGGTGAGAGGGAATTTAAAGATATTGAGACGGCTATGGTCAATACCAGAGGGTGTTTTACCTTATTTAAGCCTTATTTAAGTGATCGTATTTGTTGAGTTTTTAGTCGAGTCCCGTTCCATATCTCGATATCCCTTCATGTGAATCAAGAATATTACAGTACATAAAGCAAACATCGAGTGCTTTATATTTTATGGCGTTATACAGGCAAATTCGCGGTACTTAATCGACATATAAATTCAGCATCTGCCTTATTTTAAATGTCACGGTCCCCGTTCTTTTCTGTTTTTGGGCATTTCCATTCGAGCAGGTGAATCTGGTTTACACGTCACGGGTAAGGCTGAACGTTCCGATTTTTATGTTTATTTTATTTTAGAATAATAATAATTATTATTTTTTGCGATTTCAGCCTGCAAACATGTTTAACTTGTTCTTAAAGTTGTGTGGTATACTAAGTTCGACTACAAACTGAGTTGTTTTTCCTTGTATCATGCAATAAGAAAACTAAATTGTTAACTTGTTAAAAAAAAAAACGCCCTAAGTATTTGAAGTAATTGTCCTGTTGGACTACATCCAGTTTTGCATTTCTTTTACCTTGTACTTTTCACACACACACCAAATAACAAAAAGCCATTGAGCAAAATAAAGACATTCTTAACTGACTCTCAGCCTGGGTATGTTCTTAAAATTTTGTTTTATCTAAGCCTGAATATTCTTTTGACCACTTTCATAAATGGCGATTACTTTTAGATTCTCTTGTATATATGTAAAGTAGACGTACTGCCCTCATTTTGAAACAATATTCTTTTGAGATTTGCTCGTCGTAACTAGGCTAGAAAGGCTTATTAGCATTAAAACAAAGGAATATTTTATGTGGCCGCCATACATTACGAAAGAGGTCTACAGAAAAGGTTCTTATAAAAGAAAACTCCCATGGGTCTCCTCTGGCTCAGCGGCAGAGAATCTGAACTTGTTATGAATGGAATATCGTAAATTCGGAGCCTTCGGATTTTTATAAGGAGTTTTCCTGCGTTCCTCTTCCCTTTTTTTCTCATTCTCTCAGCACTTTGCAATTAAGGAGAACATAGTTTTATTTTTAGTTTGTTTTGGAATATGTTCTTAGATGCAACTGAATTGATAGAATTGTGTTCAGTTCTCATATCACGCTGGCTATCTAGGAACAAAGCTTGCCCGCTTAGTAAACACCCTTTCAATTACGCGATATTCACTGTTTAAGCAAACATGAAACTTCTCGTAATGTTCAAGTATTTGTTATATAAATGTAAAATTCAGGTCGCAAAATCAAACAGGAAGGCCTGCTTGCATCCGTCCACTTCGTGCATAGCTTTCGAAAATGTCAAAGATATTATAATAGGGAGATCAGATGAGAAACGACATGGCTTCGGCAATGACAACGACACAAAGCAATAACAATATCATTGGTTAAAGGGTGTGAAGTAATGGTGCGGTACGCATTTCAGCACACTTTTAATTTTTGTGGTACTCAGCCCAACAACGACGTGAAATCACCAAATTTGAGGTTTTAACGACGTGGGCTTTACCATGCAAGCAGCGTCTCTTTCGATCTTCCTAGATAAATCGGGAAGAGGAAAGTAGACTCTGCTCGCCGCCTCCACATTCTTTGATATGCCGCTCATCCAAAGAATTGAATGAGTAATTCCGTTTTCGACTAGTCAAACCAAACCTGTTTTTTTTTTTTTTTTTTTTTTTTTTTCGCATGATCAATCGCCACGCGTCATCAATATTTTGAAATTTACAACAGCGTGGCAATTTTAACTGTCAGAATTCCCATGAGTTTTTCCTATCTGTGTCGGTTACAGAAACTAGTCTGACAGAAACCTATAAATTTTTCAGTAAAAAAAGTGAAATGGCATTTTAAGAGTATGGACTATCTTAAGTTTCCAATGAAATGATTCCTCGATTGTCGTGTGTTTGCCAGAGTTTTTGGAAAATATCCCGACTGTTTGTTTTCGTTTTTTGCTTTTGTAGCTACTGGTCACGCTTGACTGACACGCATGCTCAATACGAAATGGGGATGCGGCGAGCAGAGTCTACTTTCCTCTTTCCGACTTATGTAGGAAGATCGAAAGAGACTCAATTCGCAGGGTACGTGGGCTTACAGATGCAAACTTTTCATTTTCTATTTTTAATCTGAAACCGCTCGGACCAATTTATTTTTAGGACACTTCGCCCACTTTGTGGCACGTGAATGACATGAAATAATCGCGAAAGACTTACTACGGTGCAAAGTTATATTTTGAGGTGACGTTTCTGTCGCTGTCGCAGGTCTGAAAGTCCCTATTTTTTAGAACTTCCTTGTTGAGCATAGTGAGTAGCAGCGTAGGAAGATAAAGCGAAATTCTGCTCCGAAGGTCTAATTAGGGAGTTTAAGCAGGGAGCAGTACTCGAAATAATCGGTCGTCCGAGACGACCAGAAATTTATCCGGGCGACCAGTTTTTTTGGTAAAATCAAATGCAGCCCGGCCAAAATAGAAAATGGACTACTCGGTTTACTGGTCGGCCTTTTTGTGTCGATGTCCGATAGTAGTGTGATGTTAATAATAAATGATTTATCGCAGCTGAGCATTTTCCCGTATCTTGAATATCTGTAGCTTTTACAGAGCATTGTCAGATAGGAAAATGCAAGAACCAGTATCACCAATTTGGAGGCGATGGAGCACGAAGACGCCAAAACTGAAACAACAGGCGTGCACTAAGAATTATGGGATATTCAAGCTCGATCGCCTTGTGACAGCATCTCAACGCACTGGGTTTCCTAAATAGGCAGCCAAGAATTTATCAGGGCAACCAAATTCACGGATTTGGTAGCCCGGCTTTTGAAACAGGGACAACCTTGAAATATATATTTTTTAATTCCAAGCACTTGTGATAACGGCAAAGTTTACAAAAACTTCACTCCAAAATATAACTCAGCGCTATCGCAAGTATTTCGCGATTATTCCATCTTTTTCACCTTGTGCATTACGGGTGAACTATTATGTAACTGGATGAATTCGAACGGTTTTAAGGTGAAAAATAAGACCTTTTCTGTAGACCTCTTTCGTAATGGCGGCCAAATAAAGTATTCATTAGTTTTAATGCTAATAAGCCTTTCTAGCCTCGCTACGACGAGCAAATTTCAAAAGAATATTTGTTTCAAAATGAGGGCAGTTGGTCTAATTAACATAAATACAAAAGAATGAAACAGTGGTCGCCATTTATGAAAGTGGTCAATAGAAAGTACCGTAAATTGTTCACTGTTGTATGCTGTCGCCCGTCAAACCCTAAAATTTGGTAATTTCACGTTGTTGTTTTGTGGTGCACGACAAAGAAATACATTGAAGTGCGTCCAGCTAGCACGAGAATTTTTCCCCTTTCTAACCAATAGCGTTCCTGCTTTGTGGCGTTGTCGTTTCAACTCCCTTATGTGTCACTGTGCACGAGCAAAAGAGGTTCAAGCGGCGAACATTGAATTCATGTTGGAAGATAAGAAAACAAATTGATGGAAAGAAACTAGTAACACTTCTGATCCCATTGTGAGCATGCGTGTGTTTTGTAACCGTAGAACGAAGTCTTCAAACGTCCACGGCTCCGTTCAACGTTTTTGTTTCGTTATTTCTTTAATCTGGCGAAAAGGAAGTCGAGTGGATGTCGAAAGAGTACAAGTTGAAACTGATAACCATCAAGATTATGATTTGAGTTTGCACGTTTTCAACAAGTTTTCTGGTTTTTTTTTTTTTAGCTTTTCAACAGTAAAGAGCGACTCTCGGCTTCTGATTTCTCGAATGTTTTAACTCATGTGGAACAAAGTGCTGAAGTCTGTCTTGAAAAAAAAACCAGCAGAGAGCACTTGTAAAAAAATCCTCTTAATAGACTAAGAAAATCACAAAAATGAAGAAGACAAATATTAGAAATAGTTCATTGGTTCGAATTGACAAGACATTCAAAGCATAAAATGACCTTTTTTTTTTTTTTGAAATTCAACTTTGTTCAACCAAGGCGGAAAGCTAAGTAACAATCCATATGAAAACATGTGGTTCAATGCCGAAACGGGCACAACACCAGGAGGAAACCGCAGAACTACGTTACAGAGCTAGTAAAATGTAAAAACTATAAGGAAATCATAGATCAACCAGGAATTTAACACCCCTCGACTTTAAGTCTGTAACAGAAGATAGGTTTTAATCTAAGTGCTTGACAAAAGAGGCAACATTCACTGTAGCGAATACAACGTTCTTAAATTAGAATATGTCCGCTTGATTGGCAAGATTTCTAAGTCCAACATTTGCGTGCGAGAAGGCACGAATAACCTTAGACTAAATTTCAGAACATTCTCTGCTTTCATGGCGTGATTTGAAAACATTTGAAGATACCTTTACCCTGAGGGTGCGTGTTTTATTGATATTTAAATGAGTGAAAAGTGTAAAGATTTACACTGTGAACAACATAAATTCAATAACACAATATCCTCAAACATAACGTGTTTTAGATCAATGTTTCCAATACTTTTTGTGTGATATTATATTAAGATTCATTGTCCGCTTTCTTGGATTGCATGTCAACTGTTCGTCTTCCGTGCCTCTTTGATTTTGATGGACTTTATTTTTAAAAACCTTTTTGAGATCTTAGATAAGATTTCCTTATGTTTTTCTAACGACCTTTCTCATCTTTCCGCCGAGTACACACCACACAATAAAACGATAATCAAACCTGGAAGTGGGACGAAAATGGTATTATGAATATGGTTATTAACAAACGAATGAATCACCTGCTTTGGTTGTGAAAGTGAACAAAAGAAGGGCTCTTTTTGGCGCGCGCGGGATAACCCAGTTCCTTAGTACGCAGAATCACTTACTACCGACGGGAGCTGCGTGTTATTCCATCCCGTTGTTCTGTAGTTGCGGGATCGTCGAGCTGTGGCTGCAGTTCGCAATATTCAATCTCTAAAAAGGCGAGAAAGAGTACTTAGTTCATAGTTCTTGTTTTCATTCAGCTTGTTATATTACTGCCCTAGGGCCGGGATTCTCGTCATTCTGTACTCGCGGGATCGTCTAGCTGCGCCCTCAGTTCGCAATGTTGTGCCCAAGAAGGCAAGAAAGGAACATCAGTTATATATTTTTTGTTCAGTTTGTTGCTGCCCGCGGGATCTTCGTCTTATACCGTTCGTTTCTCTCTACTCTCGGGATCGTCGAGTTGCGCGCCCAAGAGGCCAAAAAAGTCAAATTTTATTCTTAATCTTTTATATACCGACTCAGTTTGTTACTGCCCGCGGGCCGGGATTCTCGTCTTAAACCGGCTCATTGTACTGTACTCACGGAATTACAACTCTGGTCGATGTCACGAGTTTTTTTCTTAGATACCAGTAGCTTTCTTTTAGATTGATTTTTATTCCTCGCGGAAAGGTCTGTAAAGTTGTAAAAGTTGTAAAAAAAAAAAAAAAAAAAAAAGAGTTCATGCCCTCGGGACCTCATCGAGAACTTAATGGTCTCTTTTTATCTGGGATGGAAGTATCCGGACACGTTTTGCGTGGATGTAGGACCAAAATATTTGAAAGCTTTTTGTTTGAAATCCAAACGCCCTGCATGCAAAGCAGTTTTATCTGTCTACCTTTTGTCGCAGAATTTTGCTACCGGCCCATTTGCGTGTATTTATTTCTCTTATTTTCTCTTTCTTTTTGGTTGTTAATTTGCCAGTTTTATACGATTTGTGCGTTACCAACTTAGTTTCCTTTCTCCTTTTCCTTTAAAGCTATTTCGTGACTAAAATTAATATTGTCATCGTTTTGGAGCCACTCGAATTTTAGGGCTAGTGCGATAGTGAAAATAAAGTTGAGCTGAGCAAAGTTTTCTAAATGAAGGATTTTGAAATCGGATTTCATCATCGGACAAAAAAATTGTTAAACTTGAAAGTCCAGTCTGAGATGAGCGAAAAGTTTAAGAATGCCGGTACCAAGAACATACCTAGGCTGAGAGCCATACAGTTAAGAACGTCTTTACTTTGCTCTTTTTTTTTTGTGAGTGAGTAGTATAAATAAAGGTAAGAGTAGTGTAAAACTGAAGTGTAACAGGACAATGAACTCAAATACTTATAGGGACGTTTTTTTAACATAAGAAATGTGGTTTTCTTATTGCATGATACACCTAAGAAGCACTCAGTTTGTAGTCGAACTTAGTATACCACACAACTTAAAGAACATGTTAAGAACGTTTTCAGGCAAAAGCCGCAAAAATCGCATCAAAAATAAGAACGTTCAGCCTCAGTCCCAAAATGAGACATTGAAACCTTGAGACAAAACGCTTGAAAATTACTGGCAGTAGTGTTCATTTTTCACTGTTTATTTTCAAAACCAAAATGAAGTATACGGTGTTAGGTGCTTTTGTTCTGCTGTTGCTTATTTGTCGTTTATTTACCGGCCCTCTAGCTATACCACAAAGGACAAACCACAACTTTGGGAACTCCATCCCCTACTCTTTGCGAAAAATGTGTGGGTTCTTTCACGTCCCACAGGTTTATGAACGTTGAAGGGTTGTGAGACGATAACTTAATCTATTCCACAGAGGACAAACCACAACACCGGCAAGTCTATGCCCCTTTTCTTTTCGAAAAGTATGTGGGTTCTTTCACAACTGTTGTCATAACTGATACCAAAGTCCTGTGTACGCCGCAAGGATTACGTTAAATGACAGCATCGGAAAAGTCGTTAATCAAAGCAATCATCGGTTGTACCGTTGAGCATCGTACTACTGTGCAGGACTTAGAGGGATCAAAACCTCTCACCAGACCAATACTCAGGGTCTTTAAATAACTAAGGAGAAAGTGATGCTTTTGTAATGACACCTGCTAGTGGTTAATCTCTCTATTCTTCTCGGACAAGGACGATAAATCGTAGGCCCCGTCTTACAACCCATCACTGATCATTTCACAGCACTGTGTGACGTGTGTGAGCGAAAAGTCGGAGAGCCGTAGATTCAGACCCTGTCAAATGGCCGGTACTCGACGAAGTCGGTATTGTAATCTCCTTCCACTGTTCAACCGTGACCTTATCAAGCGAGTTCATGCCAAATTTTAGATTTGTACTCTCCACTCACACAACACCACGGTTTTTATAGAAACGTATTTGGCTATTTTTTTTTTTTTCCGTTTGTGTTTGATAGACCAAAGAAAAACAACACGTTTAAATTTCTTGTTTGGATGCATTAGCCTATTTGTGTGTAACGGCTTTCGCGAAGTCTTTGATTTTAGCAAGAGATATTGTATTCTCGTATCTGCTCTCTTGAAGTCAAATTTAGATAAACGAACTTCGATACAGCAACAAACGCGATTATCAATCCCTTTCGATACATAGAGCTTCGAAATAGCCATTTTGCAACCGTAACACGTCACAGTTATTCAAGATGGCGCCCACTCGGAAATTTGAAAACAAAAACAAGCGATTGCGAAATTCACTTCGGATACAAACGCTTTCTTTGAAACAATCTCAAACATTTTTGATTGAGAACATTATTTGCTGTAGAAGCAAAAAATGTTCATTGCAGATTCTGAAGACATCAAGTACAAATTTCGTTTCCAGTCGAGCGGAATTGTTACGTTCTAGTCAAATATTTTTGTTACATCATTTTCTTATGGTGGAAGTTCCCTTTTAAAGAATAGCGAAACACGTATTTTTTTCGCAAGTCCCGAATTCGCCCGTGATTTCTTGTCCCGTCCCGTCTGACTTCACCTGCATTTGTGGGTATCCGACCGATATTTCGAACTGGTTTGTTCACATTCCGGCTCAACTCTTGGGTAAAGAGGTTTTACAGGGGCAACATTTAAATTATCCTACTATTCGATCTTGTGTTGATCTAAAAAGAAAATTATTTCATGTAGTGTATGAAGCAAGAAACGGTCGCATTAAAAATATTGTTCCCCAGTAGTGCTGTTGTTGACTTTGATTAAGAAGCATTAACGATTAACCGGCAAAAAAATTATACCATCACTTTGAAAACGTTTGTAGAAGCGTTTTATTACGAAAAAGATATTTGAAACAATTTTATTTCAATGGAATTGATGCTATAGAGCATAGATTTGAAGTGTAAGCAAAGATTACGTGCCAATTGAGAAATATGTCAAGAACTATTTGTTCCGTTCTTCGTTCGTCTTCTCCAAACACAGGAAAAGTTAATTTCCTAAGGTAAACGTCTTAGGAAATGAGCTTATTGACTATTGCCGTCATTTAGGCAAAAATATCTTTTAAAGTTTGATTGGAAACGATCTTGTTTACGGGTCAAGGTTTTTCTGAAGGCGGGATTGTAGAATTTCAAATAGTAATCATTGATTGTAAATACAAACGATTTTAGTTTGTAAAGTGTACAGGATACAGTAAGCACGTATGATACAATTGTTTAGCTGCACTTAAGAACGTCGAACCGAAACAGTGTTTTATTTGAATAACTCATGGCGTTAGTGTTTTCAGTCATTACTCCTGTTGTAAGGTCAAGTTCTCTTAATGTTTGTTCCAAAAATGGATGCTTATCGTAGGGAGAAAATGAGTTTTTATGTTACAAGAATGGTTTGCATCGCTTATTTTTGTCGCTCTAGTGGGCTGTGAAGCGAAGTCGGCAGCTACAGTCAGAAAATTCACCACCAACTGGTCATGTAAAATTTGCTACGATTATCTCCTTCGACTTAAGTATGAGGTTGGAAATCAAAACTTTATGTGCTTCAGATGAGGTAATTGTCGTATATATTCGATTACTGAGCTGTTGTTAATGACACCGGCGTTTTTGGCTTGCATCCAAACGCGGGAGCAAGAACAATTTGTAAGGCATATGTAATTCGACATTTGAAAGAGTTCGAAGCGCCTGTTTCACAGCTTCAAGGTACTAAGCAAAAATACACTGATACGTTTGACAGAAAATTTAAAACTTTTGCTTTCATTACGGTTTTTATCTTTTTTCTTTTATCGCGAAAGTCAGTTTACTTAGTAGGGATAAATGACAGAGAAAAATGACAAAAGTATGTTTCTAAAAAAAAGGTATTCGTTGGTTATAGTGAAATATGATTTTATAATTTTCTATTAACCATAAACTTAGCAATGCGCGCCTTAATTCTTCAGAAAGCGGGGACAAAACAGCTTCCTGATCTTTTTCAGTTTTCGTTCTAGATTTAAATAATTTTCAGTGACAGTCACGCGGATTTTACGAAGTGCTGTAGATTGTACAATAGGTGGGATCTTCTTTAATTAATTGCCCACCTTTTTCAATGGTATGTTTTTGAGTAAAGTAGTTCAGCGATAGACTGAACACAAATAATCGGAATTTTCTAATGTAAGACGAGGCTTACGAAAGGTTAGGCTAGAAATAGTATTTGTTCTATTTTTTTTCTTTTTTTTTTTCACTCTCTGAAGCACTTACAGTGTGTTAGGTAATATACCTTTCTGTTTTACACGGGCTGTTCTCAACCAGATTAAAAATTCTAAAAATTTTACCAAAATTCAAAGGTGGCACGACAACTGGTAGAAGCAAGCACATGTCACTTTTCCACATTGTTCACTCCGCTGGAATAAACCATGTGGAAAGTGAAGAGACGCGAAGATAGAGTGGCAGATTTAAAAATGTAACCGGCAACAATTTGCTTGGAGGGGCAGGAGATAGACTGCAAAACAGATGTATTTTTTGCGAACGCAAGCGACGCGGTAAATATTAAAACGAAAGGTCTGGAGCTTCGCGCCTTGCGAAAATGGAAGAAAACGACTGTTTTGCAGTCTAGGCAGGAGAGGGAGTTGCTGTACCTTCAGTTCGCACAATCCGCCTCACGGCTAAAAGTGTACGAAAGTACAGAATTTGACATCGCGCTGGCATATAAATTAGTCGAATATTCTGGTTCTTTTGCCGACCCTCCAAGAACGCTTCCCAAAACTCGATACGATCTGTAGGCAGCATCTCCGTTATTTTTAGAGCATTTATTCCCAGTCGATAGCTGTCGCTAAACGTTTTTCCTATTTATTTTCTTCTCCATAGGAGCGCGCACTTGCTGTAACAGAGCTGGGCTCGGCGCTCAGGTTTGAAACAGATGAACCTCACTTTGTCAGTCTGGGAGGAGGACGGCTTAGTATTGGCGTCACTTTGTGCCCAATTAAACGAGGTAGATACTCAAACCGCGAAATTGCTGAGTTACACCATAGAATGACCTGGAGAAAAAACGTTTTGTTTTTGTTACTCTGTGTCTGATTAAACGAGGCAGATAATCAACCCGATTTTGTTTATTTCCGAGGCGAGAATTCCTTCCGTAACTTTTCAAGCCAATATACTTAGCATTTTCATTTTTTTTTTTGTCTCGAAAACATGTTAAAAGACCATTTTTTTCCGTGTCTCGAAAACATGTTAAAGGACCGACTTTGCATGATAAGCGGTTGTAGTTTCACAGATAAGGAGTTTAAAAACATCGGATGTCGAAAGCAACAGCAGCTCTCGTAACATATTATGTGAATGGTTCGATATCCAAGCCAAAAACAAAATACTGCTGAAGCAATTGAAACAATGCCTTAGACTTAAAAACAAAAGTGGCTGCTTACGAGAGAGCTGCTACATTACTGAAGGCAATACCAACGAAAGCCTCTCTTGAAAATAAACGTCTGCGCGTTCGTGACCATTAAGCGATTTTTTTCCCGTTTTTTCGCGTTGGTTGACCCATACTGGTGGGAACACATCCTAATTACATACAATCAAAGTTTGTCTGTTTTGTTCTCGCGTTTTGCAAAAAAAGAAAAATCACTTTTCAAGGAAGTGAAGATCTATCTATACGACATGCAGCGACCTTAATAAGAAAGTATTTAAAATTGCGAGTTCACGTTTGTTTATATTATTTCTTCAGTGGCCCAATTGTATTCAGTTCTACTACCGTGCCGAACAGCGGATCGTCTTAAAAATACAAGTTCGTGTCAGCGCAATCATTTCGCGATTTTTTCGAATCGTTCGACTTGGAAAGGGGATGCCAACTTTTCAGGAATAAAACTTTTATGAACGGTACCGATGCGGTGCGATTTCCCATGCTAATTGTTTTTGTTTTTTTTTTCTCTTTACAGGAAAGACAGTTATTGGTGTTTCAACAGACACGTGTAAACCTGACATTCAATTGAGGGGAAAAGGCATTGAACCGTAAGTCGTGTCAATAGTCAATGTTGAACTCCTATCTACAGGCTTATGCAAACAGTTTCAACATTTGCCTAACATTCGTGCAACAAAGTTGTGCGAATGCCGTTCAAACGGTTCCAACGTCGCGTTAACACTAGATCCAACAATTTGACTGCGAGGAACTGGGAACAAGAAACCAGGCTGTCCTGTCCAGGCCCCCGTTGTTCAAAAGGTGGATAACGCTATTGACCGAATGCAAAAATGGCCGCCAACAAATTATTCTTTTGTCTTTGTGTTAATTAGCCTAACTAGCCTCGTTTTACAGCCCAAATTCTTTCAATTTTACCCGTGTGACCGAGGCTCGTTAGGCTAATTAATACAAAGACAAAAGTATAGCTTCATAGCTCAGTTGGTTAGAGCGTCGCACCGGTATCGCGAGGTCACGGGTTCAAACCCCGTTGAAGACCTGAATTTTTCAGGCTTTTTTACGCAATTGCAAAAAATGGCGTTCATAACTGCGAGGATCATAGCTTCACTTGATTTCATATCTGCAGTTCATATATGATCCATTTCATATATCATTTCATCGTTAAAAGAATAATTTGTTGGCGGCCATTTTTGCATTCGGTCAATCCACCGGATAAATCACCATTCAGTGGGTAAGTCATAGCGAAACCAAGTGCGCTATCCAATGGATAGCGATTTATGTGGTGGATAGCGCTATACACCTTTTAAACAACTGTGGCCAGGTGTGCACGTGTGTATTCTACATCATCCAACATTTTCGAGAACAAAGGACTTGTTGAATCGACGTCAGTTGAATAGGAGTTTAAATCAGTTAAAATTTGGTTCCACACGCTTTCAACATTTTTTTTACACTTCCAACAACATTCAACGAGACTTGTTCAAACGTTTCCGCGGTTTGTCTCAGCAAAGCGTTGAATGCCGTGTTAAAGCAAATAATTACATCGTTTTAACGGTTCTTAACTTGCTTCGTCGTGAGATAACTCTGTCGTTACAAGTGCTAAAAATTACCGTACAGACAGTGAAATGACTTGCTTGAGGCATCTCCTTTTTAGGTGAACGACGCTTGTCAATCTTTTTGGTTGTATGATCGCTAACATTTTTCGAGACAATGCTGAGAAATGTGTCGAGGTTACTCGAAGCTGGCCTTTTCCTTTAATTGTTCATGAATCTTTAAATTAGCTGATGGAAACGGTATCTTGTTTTATTGGATTTCAGTGAGCATTGTCTTGTTGAGTACAATGGCGATGCCGTGGTGCTTTATCCCAAAGCGGCCCTATGCTCCGTGGATGGTATTCCAGTCTCCGAGCCAACCAGACTGCCACAAGGTAAACGCTGTCCTAGCTATATCTGTCACTCCATGCGGGATTAATAGCCTGGAAATTCCACGAGTCTCCTATCGTTCGATGGTAGAGCACCCGAACTAGTAATCGGACGGTCGTACACTCGAGTCTTGCAAAGGAGCACTCGGGTTTTTTCCGAGTTTTCCCGAGTCAACACCGAGAAATAATAGTAGAGCATTCGAACTAGTAATCGGACAGTCGTAGACTCAACTCTTTCAAAGAAACACTCGGGTTTTTTCCGAGTACTCCCGAGTCAACATCGAAAAGTAAAATCTCTTCGGTTAGCATATAACAACAGAGAAAAACTCCCACCCCCCCCCCCCCCCGAATTTTTTATTTTTTTATTGAACTGGTAACAGCAACGCTACATTCGTTCTCTTCCTACCCCAAGGGAGACCTTTAAGGTGCCCTTTCCCTCCCCTGTTGCGTTGCCTATTTTATATTCAAGTTGGCTAGGTTTTAGTTGCTCGTGCGTAAATATTTTTCCTCTCAAATGGCCGCAGTTTGCATTGTGCTAATTCTGCGAACACTCAAACTGTGAAATCCTACACCTGTGTAGAGTTGGTCGCTAGCCAGAGCTGTTGTCTTCATTTGTAAGTTGAGTTTTCAAATGGTCTTTATCAGCCAATTTGTGATTCGCAATTCTCTTTTCGTCCATTCCTCGGTTGTGGAGTTTGAAATTAATTCTCGCGCCTAAATTTTTATTCCCCGTCGCAAAATTATCTGCGAGCCCGGAATTAGAATGTTGCTTGAGTCTTTTGCCATCGACATTGTCATGAATTTCTTACCCAACAAATTCATAATTCACCGAAACAACTTCTAGTTTTGCTGAAAGAAGTTTAATTTATTTAATGCGGTTAACTGTTTGATAAATAACAACTATTTTGGGTTGTAATCCCCTGTAGCGGTTAGGGTGACACAAATCATCTTGGCATGAAGCTGATTTCGTTCAAATTTTAAACTTTGTAATTAAACCATACATCTTTCTTTTCTCTCGCTCATAATTCCTTTCATATAATTTTCATTTCTTTGCGTTTTAAGTGAGTGTTTGCAACGCAATTTAATACAATAATTGCGCTGAGATATTAAAATAATTGGTTCGAAATTTGCATGTCGCTAGGTTGTGTTAAGTGCTTTTGTTTTTTTTTAAAGCATTAGCACCGGTAAGTTTTTGTAACTTTTTCTTCATCCAAACCTCCTTTTTCGATGCATTTATCTTATTAGTTATCATGTTTTGTTATTGAAAAATCAAATCTTTTGTGCTGTGACGAATTTCCTCTTTACTCAAATTTACTGTTTCGCTTATCTTGTGATTCACTCGCAAAAAACGAGTCATCGATGTGACTTCAGCGTTTCGTCAGTTATTTTCGATATTTCTCGTTTTTCATGGACATGTAGGCCACTATTATTTTCTTGCTTAAAATTCCCATAGCATTGTTCTGAATTTTCTTGTCCTTATAATTTCTTTGTAACTATTTATTCTTTTTGTGACGTATTTTGAAATTCGTCTTCTTGACGCAAAATTTTTGAGCTTCTGGCATAACTGCGTTCAATACCCTCAAATTTTCTTTAGTGCTGTGGAAAGTTTCCTTGTCTTAGTATAATTACAAAGGTGATTATTGAAAATTCTCTGCGCTGATTGGTTGCCGTTGAGGTGATTATTACGCAATAATCATGTAAACCTTTTTTTTTTTTAATCGCCGCAAGCCGTTTTGTCGAGGTGACAGACGAATAAATTAATTGTTCCAAAGAGAATGCATATTTTTCAAATAATCACCTTTGTAATTATACTAAAACAATTATTAACCTCAGACTTGGTGAATAATTGTTTAATATTGTTTAATATTGCCCCTTCCGCAGGATAATAAAAAGCACTGCAGGAAAGTATTCCATAATATGCATTGGGGTTTCATCCTCACATTTATGCAAGTTATAAATTGTGTATACACGCGATGCCCAGGAAGCCAGCTAATCGAATCCAGGAGCGCGGACGCGTTTACCCTGGTCCTAGAGGTTTTTCTTGAGCCGCGAGAAAGCTGTAAAGCGTTAAGGACGAGTCCCAAAGTGGCGAAAAGAGAAAAACCTCTGGTTACCCTGGACTTGAATCTCACTTTCATGCCGATGCCAGCTGTCAAACGCGTCAAATTGATAATTACAAAATGGACCAATGGCAACTTAGCAATCACGCGCCCCCTCTGCATTACCAATCAAACGAACCAATCATATTGGTTTGCGTGTTTGTAAAAATATCATCCAATCCGAGCCTGAGGGTCAGATCCTGACACTGCGTCTGCATGAAAGTGAGGATTCAAGTCCAAGGTAACCAGAGGTTTTTCTCTTCTCGCCGCTTCGCGACTCGACTTCGCCTCTTCGCGGCTCTATCGCGTCGCGGCTCAAGAAAAACCTCTGTCACCAGGGTAAGACGCGCCTTTCAATTTTGTTTTGCTCGCTGCTGAAAGCATATCCAACCTTCGTCTTTCAATAAGATTTCGGCTACCACTGGTAAAATGTTGCTCCAAAATTTAAATTTGCGATGTCTTGAAGGAAAACTGAAGATAAAAATGGATTTTTTTTTCCTTCGCCAAATTTGTAGTGCCTTACTTAGTTAATGGAAATATTCGAGTATTTGAGGGGATTCTTACATTTTGTCGTCTTTATGAGGCCAGAAAGACCCGTATTGATCACTCGATGGAAGTCCGCCATTTTGGCTGTATTATAGCAGGCTTGGGCGCTAAGCGTGAGGTCATTGCGCTCACTTGCTTGAAAGCGGGAAACTTGAAAAATGGTTCAGTGCGTTATTGTGGGCTGTTCTATTAGAACTCTCAGACACAAAAAGAGTTAAGTTTTCATCGTTTCCCCGTTAAAAACGAAATCCTTCTCAAAGAATGGCTCATCCGAACTTGCCAAATATTCAGCACTGTCACATCTGTTCGGATCATTTCGAACCCACATGTTTTGACGGTGTCTTGGCCACAGGGGTCGATGCGACAGTTGCATGTAATTGATGAAATGTTAACTTTGTGACTTCATCGATTCCATTTATACCCAGTGAGTGAGCTATGTTTTCTTTATTCGGGAGATTTCAGTGGCAAACCCGGCGACGGAGAAGTGAACCGGAGAGTTGTTTTTGCAAGCAACTGGGACACGTCATTCCGTGAATGGCAATCGCACTTCAAGCTGGGTTTTATAAACTCGGCAACGATCACAAAGATGTTTAAGTTTGAAAATTCGCAATACTACGAACAGAGTAATGTGTTTACATACGATGGCAGTTTGTAGCGCTTCTCTTTGCAAACACATGCATGGTCGAAAAGCTAGAATGCTGCGTTACACAACGAACAGCTTGATCTGCCGACACGGCTAACTTTAATAGATACTAAGCTATGTGTTATATGTAGATCTGTTAGTTAAGAGCTATGAGCATCACCAGACGTCTGGAAACTAAAGTTTGTCAAATTGAATCGAAATGACAGACAAAACAACACCAGCCAACAGAATCTCGTAGTAATCAAGTTGTCTTTATTACCTTTTGAATACAATCAATTCACCTGGATTTTGTTCATAGCTTCCTCTATCTCGCGGCAGCAGATGCATTCCTTTTCTTGCTGTCCCGGCCTCCCAGTTCACGCAAAAATCACAGCTGCACCAAGTCGTATTTCCCCTTCTTGAGTCTTCCTTTTCGGTTGCTTCCTCTTCCTCGGAGCCTGAACTTTCTCACTTTGGTTCGAAAGAATATGGTTCAAGTTCTGCCATAAACTTACGTGTATTAACGACGAAGAACGCGGGGTACTATGTTGAGACTTGCGTGATAACAGAAGATTTTAGTGAAAAACCAGCTGCTTGCTTGTGCGCAGTGACGTCATAACATGGCGGCAGACATTCCTTTTTTGGAAGCAACCGGAAGAAAAAGCAAACAAAATAGCGGACGTTCAAATTGGAAAAAGAACCAAGGATTTCGGGCAAATTGAAGGCCTTTCAAGATGAAAAAGGATTTTTCCTATTTTTTTAGGAAAAGGACGTTATATTTCGACAATAATAAGACACAAAAAAAGTGATCTTCTAACCTTCAGTTCTCCTTTAAGCATTGCAAGATATTTCCATCTTCTCTATGTTGCACAACAACATCATTGTTTACGTTTTTTTTTTCACACACGATGCTCACAGAAAGCAACACGCTGTTTTTAAATTGACTGCAAAAGGCAAAATAACTTGTTGACCTTAGTTAAATCTTCAATTTTAAACCTTTTAGCTTTGATAACGAGCCAGTTATTAGCATCGAAAACTAATAAATTCTTGAGTGGCAAAAGCGCTAATGACCCCATGCATTCTTTGTAAAATCTCGGATTTTCAAAGCATCATTACTCAGAGATTATTTAACAATTAGACCCGTAGCCCGCAAGGGCTACGGGTCAATAGCCCATGAGGCGAAGCCGAATGGGCTGTTGACCCGTGGCCCTTGCGGGCGAAGGGTCTAATTGTTTTAGTATCACCTAACTAGTCGGACAGAAAAGGCAATAATAAAGTTAGCAAATGCAAGTTGAAGAAATATTTATTTGGGAATAAAACGAAACAAAGCGTCACGCTTTTTGCTACTCGAGGACTATTAATAATAGTCCTCTAGTAGCGTAGCCAATCAAAATGCAGGATTTGCATTAGTACACTAGTTGGGGTTACTAAAACCAATTATTGGATGAGGTTTTTGTGATATCCGGAATAATCAAGGTCGAGGTAAGTGTTATCAGCCGAAGCCGATGGCTGAGGCTGATAACACTAACCGAGAATAATAGTGTAATAATCTGGAATATTGCGCTCAAATTTTCAGAGATAGCTCATTATGCAATGCACTTTAAATATGCAGTACTTTTTTTTCTTGGCTGACTGATTCGAAAACGATAGCCTTGTGCTAATGAAGCAAAAAATGTAAACAGAATCCCCACACGGACTAAGTATCCTGTAATTGAAATGTTTCGAACCGTCTTGAAGAAAAAGTTAAAAAAAATGAAAGATTCAGTGTGTGCTCGTGTTGTTATCAAACTCTTAGTTTGGTCAGTGTACGGATTTGTTTTGCAGAGCACGGCGAACAGATGTGAAGAAAAACGTGCCGCTCGAGTAACACAATTGTTTTTCCTCTCTTTTATCATTGATTTGCGTCCTAGTTGTTGGCAAAACTGTAGCCGTTTCTTAAATTCCTGATAGATCAATATGTCGAGTTAAAAATATATATATATCGCAAAGTATGAAGAGCACTGAATGTTTGAGAAGTGCTAGGTGGCAGTACCTGGAGCAAAACTTTTCAAACTTAACGCATGTTTTATGACTCTTTTCTTGGATTTCACATGACGTCACAGCCGCCATGTTGGTGTCCCCAAACAATGAAATGGCGGCCATGTTGGTGTCCCGATCCAATCCTCCGGGAATTGAAAGCTATTATTATGCTAACGTCTTCTTTTGTTTTCGTTGAAAAACATGGCTGTTGATCACGTGAGTGAAACCCAAGAATAGACCGAATGCATAAATGGCGGCCAAAAAAAAAAAATTGTTTTGTTTATGTTCTAATAGCCCTTTTCACGGTTAGTTTTTGTCATTTGCATTACAATGTAATCTAACGTGGATGCGAGGCAATTTCGGGTTAAAACTACAAAATAGGCCACTTCGGAATATACCATAATACTCTTTGTTTGTCCTCCCAGATTTTGCATAAGCATGGTTTTTGTTTTCTCTTGGGACCATTGTAAGTCCCAAGAGAAACTATATACGATGCTTATGCAAAATTTGGGGGGACAATCAAAGAGTATTATGGTATTTTCCGAAGTGGCCTACAGCCCGAAATTGCCTCACATACATGCTAGATTACATTGTAATGCAAATGAAAAAAACTAACCATGAAAAGGGCTATTAGCCTCACTAGCCTCGTTTGCTTGGGCAAAATACCATAGAAATGTTGCTTGAGAGCGAGGCTAGTGAGTCTAATTAGCTAGTGAGTCTAACCCAACACAAATCAATAGACTACTTCAGTTTCGTATGCAAATTACCCCTTCTAGACCATTTGACAGTCTTACATGGACTTTTCATTTATCTTCCTTTTTTTTTATGAGAGTGCAAATCCGTAGAGCAGGATTACGGGAATATTCACTGGGAGTCCACCACTGAGGCAACGACCGCCCCTTTTTTTTCACTTGTCCGTTAAGTAGTATTTCGGAAACCTAGAAGACATGGGGATCCTTGTGTTAGACTCCAACCTTTGTCTTGTTTTGTAGGTTGTATGGTTTGCTTGGGAAAGTCGAACTACTTCCGGTTTAACCATCCCAGAGAAGCAAAGAGGATCAAAGAGTCACATCCGGGAAACCGGTTCTCTATTGTTCCTGACCAGTATTACCCAGGTATGACCAGTTTCATGATTAGGCCCAACTTTTTCAAGCGCCGGCCGGATAATCCAGAGCATAAAATGTGTGGGGAATATTCGCTAACTCCCAGCGACACTGAAGCCTTGCTGAGCTCCAAACTTTAAAACCACACTTTAATGTCTACTTCGTAAAAACGTTCTTCGCAATACAATGATGACCATATTTCGTAGCCTGCGCAGCTGGAGGTATTGTTTGCGCGAGAAGCAAATGAACGAGCGGCGACGCGCCGTAACGCGCGGAAACGCGCGGCAGCTCCGAGTGGCTTCGCCGCTCCGTTAATTTGCCTCCACCTGTGCGTGCGTCGGAAAAAACGATATCCTCTGTTACATAACGTGATTGGAAATTTTGAGAAATCAGCCAAACGATCACATTTAAAACGAAACAAAATAAAGTCACAGTTCCATGGTGGTCGTCACGCGACGGACGATTCTCCATAGTAGTCCACGTTAAACGCTGGCAAAGGTTTTCGTACACGCCTTTTGTTAGATGTGCTTAGAGTGTGCATGTTCGCGGTTAAGTGAGCAAATAATCAAATCTTTGCCATACTGAAATTGTCAGATATTGACTTATCCAGCGGATAAAGTTGTCGAGTCTATAGGGCCTCTTTCTACCACTCGTTTAGCCTATAGGGAGGATATCCGTTTACAAACATTGCCACGGGAGCAAATGACGCTTTGTTCCGACAGCCAATGAGTCTCTGGTTGGCACATTACTGTCGAACCTCGATCATCTGGACTTATTCTCTGGTTCCAGTTTTGTCATGAATATGAGAGATAGCAATATTCTATTTAGAACTACAGCGTTGAAAAGTGAAGTAAGGGCGAGTTTGTTTCGCTTTCAAAAAGTCAAAGCAGCTCTCGCGTTTGCGTATAAGCAGAGGTTGTTATGTTAGAAGCCCATTACCCAGAAATGTTGATCTCACCCATTTGGCCTTTTGGCCCATCAGTTTACTGTATTATCTAAATTTAGAAAGTTAAAGTTTGCCAAATATCAGCGTTGAACAGCATTTGAAAGTAGAGAAATAAATTCCTTGGTTAATTTTTAATCTGGGGTTAGCGTTAATCTGCTTTTGAATAACCGGGCCCAGGTCCCGCGAAATTATGGCTGATGGTAGTACTGTTTTCAATTGACGTCACGATCTAGCGCCAAAAGGATGGTGGGATTAATATGCGGAGAAAGACATTTTAGCATTGTTTACAGTCCGCATTTTAATCCCATAATTCTTTGCAATAATCTATTTTTATCAACTGTGGAAAATGTTATTAGATTGGGCCTGACGACCACAATGCTTCTCATTGGTCTGCAACGAAGTCGTCGCACGAGGGATTGCTCGTGCTTAATGCAAAATCATGGATCGTGCAACAAACACAATACCGCCACGCTTTTCCCGCAAAAATCTATCAGTTGCCGTCCAAAAAAAGATAATGGGAGTTTTAGCAAGGAAGACGGCAACGTCAAATACAACCTCACTTCAAAATGTAACTTAGCGCTATCGTAAGTATTTCGTGATTGTTTCATCTTGTTCACCTTGAACAATAAGGGCGAACTATAATACTGGATTTATAGGAACGGTTCTAAAGTAAAGGTAACAATTCAACGATTTCCTGTTGTATGCTAATTTTGTCGTCAAAACCTGAAACTTGGTGATTTCACGTTGTTGGGGACCGTAACATACAATACAATACAATACAACACATACTTAATTGACCGCTCCCATAGGGGCTTTTCAGGGCCAATGAAACACAACTAAACGACAGAACAGAACAACAACAACAACTGTTAAGAATCCCAACTGGCTGGAGGCAAACCAGTTCTCTATTTACAAGTGCAGCTGGGAAGTTGAACCAGGAACTACCAGGAACAAATTCAATGAGTGGTCAGAGCGGGTCTTGAACCCGGGATCTCCGGATCTCAAGGCAAGCGCCCTAACCACTGGGCCACACTGCCTCCATCTACTACGGCGACGGCGAGGAAAACGTCACCTCTAAATAGAGCTTTTCCCATTGTAAGTCTTTCGCGGTTATTTCATCTCGCTCATGTCCTACAATTTGGGCGAAGTATCCTAAAAACAAATTGTTACGAGCGGTTACAGAGTGAAAATAGAGAATGAAATATTCGCTGTTGTATGCTTACGTTGTCGTCAGAACCTCAAATTTGTTGATTTCACGTCGTCGTTATGCAGAATACCACAAGAATATGCGCTAAAATCCGTGCTTCACGTCCAGCACCATTCTCGTCACCAGAGCCCCGGATCTTATGTCTGCGCATGACCCTAGGCTCTGGGAAAGTCTATGTAGGAGAACATGCGCCGTAGGGTTCTTATAGCCAACAATTCGCTATTTGAACCTTACGGCGCCTGCTCACTCCTCGTGCTAACATGAATGCACCAATTAGAGACGCTTTTGATTGTTCTTCACGAATACCAATGAGAAGACACTTTGTGTCAGGGTTTCCCAGAGCTCTTATGCGCCAAAGAGAAGAGCTCTGGGGTCTAGATTGGTCCAGCACGATTATTTATGCTCTTTTAACCAATGATATCATTGTTTAATGGGTTGTTGTTGTCGTCGCCGTCGTAAAATCTTACGCTCCCTGTTGTTTTGTGGACAACGGCAAAAAAAAGAAATGCAGTGATATGCAAGTTGCATCCGCCGCACGTGCAGCACGTGCTTGTGTTTGAGTTCGCGCCGCTCAGTATCATAGCCGCCTCAGTATTACCCCATCACCGAGCTCTTATGGAAAAGGTTATCGAAAACCTCTCCTGCTTGAAATACATGAAACATGCAGAAGAACGTATTCTTGTCTGAGATACTAGGGAGTTTATTAAAGCAAAGACGACGGCCATGGCAACGACAACACCACAAATCAAGAATATTACTGATTGGTCAAGGCTCAAAGAAACTCACGGATAGCCAATCAAATGCGAGCCCTGGATGGCGCAAAATTTGGATACGTGATTGGTGATACGTAACTACGCGCGCGTTGGTTTTGCATAATTACGATAAGTTGGCTCGAAATATTGTCATGTCTATAGTAATGACCAATGACGTGATTTTCCGGGCAATTTGACAAAGAGAAGCAGCTTTAATTGTTTAAAAAACCACAAAATTGCACTCTCTACAGTGTCGTGCAGCTTTGTTAGTCTTTTAAAGAAGTTTAGTCCAAATTTTACTGGAAATTCTGTGATAACCAGAACAAATTGGATAGATAGTTTACAGGAAGTGTACGTGAGAAAGAGTCAAGAAATAAGAAATGAAAATTCTGATGCCGCTTTTGCTGATGTTGCAGTCGAAGATCCTTGATCTGGATGTTGCGTCTTTGCCGGCATCTTGCTACATCAACGACAAACAGTTGATACGTTACTTGTGGACATATGAATGACTCGATTTCAACAGATCCTTTTACTTTACAATATTTGCGTAGTCCTCGACACTAACGTATCCACCATAACAAGAAACGGCAATTAAATTAAATAATTAAAGATGGAGTGAACTTGAAAGATTTTTACATGAACTGTTCTGCTCCAAAGTATCTTTAATAATACTTATTAAGTGGGGTTATCTTTGATAGAGTTTGGCCTTTTTATCTTGCACATTTGAAGTGAAACTGGTTGTAGAGGTGCGTCTTTGTGTTTTTTTCTATGTATAACGAAAACAAACAAATTTACCGGCATTTGGAAATCGTATGAAGAATGCGAGCTGCACTCTTTGTAAGTCAATCCCCGAGGCTGCAAAGAAGAGTGTCCATTTTTAGCACATTCGAGTCCTTGATTGCTCATGAATGAATTGTTTGTTTGTTTGTTTTTTTCAGATGTGGAACTCGCCATTGAACAGTACAAGAAGGACAAACAAGAAAGGGAGCGGCTACAGAAAGAAAACGAACGATTATTGTCTCTGGAACACGAGTACAAGGAAGCTGTCGAACGAATCGAGTTCGAAAAAACACAACTCGAAGAAGGACGGCAGCAACTGCGTGAGATGGAACAACAGCACAAAGAAGCTGTCGACAGTTTTGAACAGGAAATCGCTGTCCAGATCAAAGAGCTGGAAAGACAGCGAGAAGAGTTACAGCATTTTGAAGAAGAAAAGGAAAAACTGATGATGCTTCAAGAGAAATATGAAGATAATGTTAGGAAACAAGAGCAGGAACGCACAAGCAGCGAGAAGAGGTTAGTGCATTGGAGTCGTTAGGGAGTTTAAGCAAACCGACTGCTATGGCTACGACAACGCCACAAAACAAGAATAATACGACGTTTTCAACCAACCTCTAGAGACATCAAATAACAATAGTGAAATGTTCTACTTCTGGTGGACGAACAAAAGAAGCTAATGAGAGATCTTTTGGTTTCGTCCACCAACATGGCGGCGATGACATCACGTGAAAACCTCCTATTGCGAACCAAAAGAGAGAAATAATTTTCGTACTTACCTGGACAATTTAAGCAATTGTCTCGTGTAGACACCTGAAAATTCAGTCGGATCGAACGGGAATCGAACCCTTGATCTCTGCGATGCCAGTGCAATGTTCTATAAACTGAGCTGTGAATCCACTCATTTGGGAGCAGGCCAATTTGTTGGGCTCATGTTTTCCCGCCTGTGAAAGGACTCGATGAAAGAAAAACTAGAATATTATTGGTTCAAAGGAAAATAATCGTGCTCGCGTGTTTCAGGAATAACATTTTTGTAAACAGCGTTGGTGTGTGGAGAAAAATTCATAGTTTTCGTAAGGTCTTCGCGTTCTCCATTTAACCTCAAATTTGGTCAATTTACGGTGTTGTCGTGACGAGAACAGCAAAGAAATGTACCAAAATGTGAAACCCACGTGCAGGGCGTGTAAAACCATTGTTTTGTGGCGCTGTCATAGCTGTCTTTCAACAGCCAAAATATATGCTACAATAGTTGAGGTTACATTCGATTGAAGGTCAGACGGGAGGAAGCCTTGGGTTTTCAAGATGTCATTTCACGTTGATAAACATGTGCAAGGAACGAGAATGGGTGCGTTAATCTCATTACGTGTAAGTGCTACACGGCCAGCGTCTGACACAAACTCTTCCTTCTCGTCACTGGCACGTAACAATTCGATTGAAGTTACCCCTTTTGACGCGATCGATCGCCCTCATATTTGTTCTGGTTTCTCCCAGAAGTGCATAGGGACTACATCGAGACTGACCAAGGGTAATGTCTCCTTAGGCCTCGCAACGAATCAAGAATTCCGTGCCCTTCTCTTTGAGTTCGTGTTTTTTAACGTTTCACTGAATTTAATCCTTAAGGCTTACGGTTGACGAGATTCAAAATTGATGTGTTTACGAAGGCAACACTTTTTCCTTCGTCATTTTAAGACCCCACATGTTTTTCTAGCCGAAGTTGAATCCACATGCGACTTAAAGATCCACAGCGGGGTCCGGCGTCAACGAGGATGCCACAAGAGGAAAAATAATTGCACTGCACGTGCGGCACGCATTTTCAACTCATATTTTCACGGTACTCTCCACACAACAACGACTTGAAATCACCAAATTTGAGTGAGATTTTGACGACAACGCGAGCATACAAATGGAACCATTCATTCTCTATAATTATTCTGAAACGTCTCGTACTAATTTATTTTTAGAATACTTCGCCCACATTGTACGACGCGAACGAGATGGGCTTAACGTGAAGAACTGACGAAATTGCAGAGTTGTATTTTCGTTGAACTCGAGGTCGTTGATCTTAAAGTCCCTTCTTTCTCAGAATAGTCCAGTGTTCAACTTCCTAAGCCAACCCGGGTCGGTGGCCATTTTGCATCGCTCTCCGTCAATGAGAGGTTTTACTTTTGGACTGCTATTGTAGCCTCCTGTATCATTCGAGCCAATCGCAACAGACCTTATTCGCTTGTACAGTTTGTTTTCTCAATTCAGATCATATGATTTGGTCCTCTATTTTGTTCAATAAAAAAGAGTGCATGCCGACATATTCATGCTTGCATGCACTCTTTAAATGAACGAGACAAGGGATCAAAATCTCCTGCTGAGCATTATCACATGATCTGTATTGGGAAAACAAAATGTGTAAGCGATCAGTGTATGTGTCACGCAATCGAGACAGGCAAATGAGGCTTGAGGGAGGATGAAGAGTCTCTCCCACTTTCCTCAAGTTTTTGACGATTGCGTAACAAAATATTTGCTGACTATCTCGTGAACTGAGTTCATAGTCTATTTGATACACGTGAGCGAGCAATAAATATAATCATCTTTTCGTAGGTTTTGTGTATGTCGAAGAGTAAAAAAAAACACTCTTGGTTGAAAAGAAATACAGGGGATAAACTCTTTACTAGTGGAAGTTGGTGACTCTTGTAGCGTGCCTAAAACACTGTTGGTATCAGAAAGCTGGCGGGCAGAATCAAGGCCATCATTATCTGCTAACGTGTTAAATCATAACATCTTTCCCATCAGTTTATTGGTCAGACAATTCAAGCGGTATGTTTAAGGTGATGAGTAGAGAAGTTTCGAGTTTTCTCGTGACAAACTTGATAGCACAGATAGCAATCCTTTCGTGAATTCTGTAAAGATGGTGGTATTGCGTAATTCTAAATCTTAAATAATTGAAGAATTGTCCTGGAGGTCTAAGAAGCCCTTCGGCAAATGGTGGTGATGGTGTGTGATTGATAACTTAAAGGTGTATCTATTTTTAGTGTCAACTGAAATCATAAGGTTACGCTTGGGTCATGGCGGACTTAACTTGATGACAAGTTATTTTCAACAGCCATTCTTCTCTACGGGAAATTTCCATAATTGATTTCAGCCACAACAAGTGAAGATAAGAATAAGTGCCGATTTGAAAACTGAACGGAGGGCGATAACATTAGTAATAATGCGATTTGGTCTGTCGTTGCGATAGAATAAGGTTGATCGGCTCAAGTCAGCCACGATACTGAAAGATTTCGTTAGGTTACTTCGTTTCAATTTCGCTAGGTTGTGACACAATCCGCTTTTTATAGGGTTTTATGTCGTTGATAAATGGCGTAATGTAGAATGCTGTTATTTCGTAGGAGACAGGAAGAGTATGAACGATTGAAGGCTATGAAAGCTAAACTGGAAGGAAAAGAAGGCACAGAAAAAGAAAGAGTGGCTATCGAGGAATTACGACAGCAGCTTGCACTGCAGGAGTTAAACAGTTTGGAGGAGGAACTTCTCACATATGAACAGCAACAGCTCGATAATGAGCTTATTGAACAAGAACGAAAGAAGCTCGAGGAAATGAAACGTAAACAAACCGAAGTCATTAAACAGTTGGAAGAAGAACTAAACGCCCAAATTAAAATGTTGAAAGAAGAACGAGAAAAAGAGAATTCCAAGATTCATCAAGAGAAAGAAAGGATCCAGATGTTGGAGGAACAGCAACAAGAAGCGTTGAAACAGATTGAACTCGAAAGGAAACGGCTTGACGAAGAACGCGAGGAAGAGAAAAGACGTTTGGAGGAAGAAAGGGAGAGACTAAGTAAAATGGAACAAGAAAGACTAGAATTGTTAGAAAGTGTTGCAAGAGAACAGGAACAAGAGAAACAAATGATTAAAACGGAAAAGAAAAGGCTCATGGAACTCGAGGAACAACATGCTAAAGCGCTAAAGGAAATCGAAGACACTATGATTTCAAAGCAGGACAAGATGGAACGCGAGCGACAAATCGAATTTGAGTTTTTCGAGACGGAGCAGTTGCTGTTGGAGGAGCTGGAACAGAAACAACGCGAGGCTGCCGAGCAGCTGGAGAGAGAAAGAGAAATAATACGCCAACAAGTTGAGAAGGAAAGGGACGAGGAGAGGAGAGAACGTGAACGACAGCAAATGCGCTTTCAAGAGTTGCAAGCTCAGCAGCAAGAAACACTTCGACAAGCTGAAGAGGAAAGGCGCCGCTTACAAGCGGAGCTACAGAGTCAAAAGGAACAGATGGCAAAGGAAAAAACACGGTTGCTGAACCTCGAGAAAGAATATAAGAAGATTAGAAGTAGTAATGGTGGCGACGTTCCTTCGCTTTTAGCTGTGTTAAATATGCCAGATGTGGCACAGCTTGGAAAAGGTTGCTCGCTACAGGAGCGAAAAAAGCGCTTGGAAGAGGAAAAAAGGAGACTTGTTGAGCTAAAGAGAGAGGCAGAAAACCTGTGGCATGCAAAACA
>OX421454.1:14304569-14309569 GCA_949126865.1 Montipora capitata | reverse complement strand
AGAAATGTACAAAGGCCTAAAACTTTTCCGATTTCTTTTCTTGTTTGAAGCCTCTGTACATTTCTGAATAGATTTTAAAAGCATGAGTTTGACTTCATTAGTGGAAAACTGTATGCTAGACTTATTAAAAGATTGTATAAGTGGATGTGAAATTTGCCAAATCCATCGGTCAAATATGTTTGAATGTTTAGCCTATTTCTTGCTTGTCATCAAAAAATGTTGAACAACTTTTCAATAGAGAGACAAACAAGAATTTTCATACTTTTATTTTATGACATCTAGCAGTCTCACGCAAACGCCATGGTAGATCCCTCAACAGTTATCAACCCTTAGTTTCATTTCCGCTATCGAAACGTTCATTCTCCTAACCAGTACCATAGATTTCTTTGTTGGGTAGTTATGAAAATTTGGTGTTATATCAAGATCACACCTTAGGCTGATAATATTCTTCATTCTCAATACCTGTCTGACTGACATTGCATTGGAATTGTGCGGAGAATTTACATACTGATCACTTCTGGGAGTCAAACGGTTTTAATTAACTCATTGTTTGCAAGGTTTGAAGACCAAATGCTCTCGTTTTTTCAAATTTAATTTTGTGTTAACAGGTCTAATTAGAAGGAAAGGATTGTCATATTTATGAGGTGGAAGCTTCATAATGACTTAAATTAGTAATAAGTGCGGTAGTTGATGTAGTTGCTGGGATTTCACATACAGATTCAAAATTAAAATTACATTGTACAGCGTATTAAATAGCACTACAGGAGAGTACTGCTCAGTAGCTTTCATTCAAAATATATATAATGGTCCCACTTCAGGATTTCATCCTTAATTTCATTGAACTCAAGAGACAATACCGATTAGTACAGCAAAGCAAACAGCCACACGGCAACGTATTACCTCAGTAGCTACCAATTGCATGGTCAGTGTGCAGTTCTAATTAGGTACAAGCTATCGTCTAAATCTTCATCTAAAATTATAATCAACAAAGTTTTCCCATACACGTGGATTTGTCAGCTCTCTAGTCAAAGCTTAAAACTAATAAATTATACAATTAATATCATGGGTGACAAATTACTCCTTAATTTAGGCGCGAAATTTCAGCGTTAATTTATAATTTCACATGTGAAATTACAAAATTGCCATGGTAACATCTCTTGTATCTCGATCAGAGCCAAGATGGCGTCTAGATTTAAGACAGTGACCATTGAAGAAGTTACGAAATTAAAAGAAGCGGCAGAAAATTCAAATACGTGAAAGAGCACAATTAACTGGGTGAGAGTTTTTGAGAAGTGGTGTGACGAAAATAGCCTTGAGAAAAACCTGGAGATGATTCTTCCCGAGCAGTTGGATAAAGTACTCGAGCGATTTTACAATTACGGTTGTGAGCGTAATTTGTCACCCACGACATTAAAAGGTAATCAAATGGTTTTCTCGTGAAATTAGGAAATAATTTCACTTGAGTTTATAATCCAAACTGGTCAGAAGATGATGTAAGTTTTTCAAAGAAAGTAACAAAAATGCTGGAACTATGGAAAAAGCCGCCATGTTGGTCGACGACCGCTGACCATGCCGTTTCTTCTTTACATTTCTTGGTCGTACGAAGTGCATTTGGGAGGTGTGTTTCAACTTTTTTGAACACACATGAGGGAATATGGTGTTCTGCATCGGGGTTTCATTTCATTGTAGCGTACATAAGGTGTTTGCCTTCCGCGCAGCCGTCTTTATGTCGTCACGCAACGCTAGCCTTGCCTCCCCCGTCACAGGAGCGTTGCGTTACGACACTAAAAATTACTGCAGTTCGTTCAAGTTATTGATAAGTTACATAGATATTTTTATAATATTGTGGTATTTCTTCGATTGACATGAAAATAATATATATTAAACCCAATGAACGTCACAAGTAATGCTTGTACCATAACGTGAATAAAGCATGGATCTTAGAATCAAGGGGTTCTGATTTGTTGCCTTCTTGTTACTTAGAATTTATCGGTGAAGGCTCAGGGGTGCAGGCATGGCGCAGTGATGAGAGCACTCGCCTACCACAAATGTGGCCCGGGTTCGATTCCAGACTCGGCGTCATATGTGAGTTTAGTTTGTTGGTTCTCTTCGCTGCACTGAGAGGTTCTTCTCCAGGTACTCCGGTTTTCCCCTCTCCTCAAAAGCCAACATTTGACTTGATTTTAGTTCGTTGTTAATTTCAGTTCACAGTGTCTCCAATAGACCCTTTGCATAAATGGCAATGTACATCCTAAGCCTCACATCCATGTGAAAAATCCTTTGTCTAGAAACATAAGTACGAGGCTAAGGATCTACAAAGTATTGTTATTCAAATTTAGGCGCCACATATGCGAAGGGTCTATTAGTGCTTCAGCGATAGAACGACTAGACACTTGAATAAAGTTCCTTTTCTTTACAAGTACGAATATGACGGCTGCCTGAGGGCCGTCCTATCATTTCCCAATTAAAGGGGTTCGTAGGAAGAATTCTTAAAGGGGAAGTGAAGGCAAAATATAAGCATTTTTTATTTACACTGAAGACCCTGCACAATCATGTTTTCAACGTTTTTTCTGGTTACTCCGATTTTGGGCCATCAGCATTGCGGCTCTGAATGGAGGAGTCAGCTTTCGGCTCGCTAATCTAACAGCTCCTTTCCATCGAGGACTGTCGGCGATGCTTTGCCACGAAGTTCCATGCATGGCCGTTGGAAAACACCTTACCAACCGAACCAAAGCTTCAATTTGTCACACACCGGGTGGGCAACGATGTCGGTGACAGGTACACTGTGAAACAAACTGGATGTTTATGTTTTGTTTGCGAAACATCTTTATAATGCATCAGCATTTCCCTGAGTTTCGTCCGTACCTGCGTGACAACTCAGTACTTTCCTGAGAAAGGGCCTCACGTTGTACCTACCACTGAGACTGAAGCCTCGTCGCCCACCCTGTGTGTAACAAATCTGAACCTTGGGACCGGTCGGTAAGTGTTTTCAACGGTTTCGCGCACGGAACTTCCGAACCAACCGTGTTGCCAAGGGCAAAATCAATCCACTTCGGTAATTTTCAATTCCAAAATTTGTCTGATATAAGGATTGAAATATAAGGTAGCACAATCATCCTTGGTCTCAGTGGAATTTCGGGTCGATTTGAGTTTTTTGGAAGAATTTACAGCAGCTTGTATTTCCGACTGCTTCAACGGAGTTTCCAACCTTGGGGAGATACATCAATGAGAGAGAAACCGGGTAGAACTAAAACTCCCTAGTATCGCGCTGAAACGGCCGGAAATACTAAGAACGTACCATAAATAGGTCAAGGAGGCAAGGTGAGAAATTCTGGTGCATTTTTATCTCTATTTTAATGCCCTAAATAACGATCACTAAATATATTCCCGATACAAACCCTTACAAAATCTATGTAACGCAACAACAATACTCCGTGAGCTTGGGGTACCAGTATGATCAAAGCACGAGAAATTCATTAACCGAGGTTGAAAATTTCATAATCTCAATTATTTCTCATGTCAGGACGAGAACGATAAGAAATTTAGCAACACGCGCACGTGCGGAGACTTGTTTTCATCCAATTTATGATTTATCTCAAAATTGTACTTTACTCAAAGAGTTTAACACTAAAGGTGGAAAATTGTTATGGGGAAGAACGGAAACAATCCCATATAAAACAGGGAGGGATGCTCCTTGAAGCAGACCAATCTGACTTTTAATGATGGCAAAGGCATATTATCATCTGATACTTTCACCTACGTGAAGAAAAACAAAAGTGTAAGTATGAACTTTTATATTTCTTCGCGCGCAACCCTTTACGGTTACATATGATTGCGTTTTGTCCACAGCGCACGATTTTCGCGTCATTAGCACGCGCACATGTGCACGTGCGCATACAAAACGTAAGAGATTTCGCTCAAACTAAACCCGATAGCGAAATAAATGCTCCTTTTCTCTCAAACGAGCACGGTTAGGCTTTTACACAAGTTGCTCGGATTTCCGTCAAAAGTTGCTCCAAAAATCTTCAAAAGTTGCTTAAAAGTTGCTCATTTTAAGAAAAAGTTGCTCAAAAGTTGCTCATTTCTCAAGTCTAAAAAATCAATTTTTGCTACTAATTAAAGTGAATTCTTGCACATTTATGCCAATATGCACTAATAATTTGTAACATCTGATTATATTTCAAATGGATCAGTTAATGGATCAGTTAATAGTTCGCTGTCGATATTTGTACACTCAAATCAGGAGCCCATCACCTGGAGCGTCCAACTTACCTATTTTCGTGCAACGGCGTTTTCACAAGTAAGGTTATTTTTAGATACGCCTTTCCCGCGAATTAGTTTTCAAAAGCCAACCAGAAACGGTGCATAATTAATAATAAACTGTTATTAATTTTGCACCGCTTCTTATTGGTTTTTGAAAACTAATTCGCGGGAAAAGCGTATCACGCTCCGGGTGATGGGCTCCTGCTCAAATCACTTAATATTTGTAGCAAAGCGTTGTGTATCCTTCGGATCCTGCTAGCTTGGGGACTACATCGTTGGATTTCCAGCCTTGATTAAAAAAAAAAAAAGAAAAAAGATATATATTTTTATAGTAATCCTTGATCACCACACAGCTAGCAGGAAAAGCCTGATTATCGAATTAAACATTGACATTTACTTTTTTTCAGAAGATAATGCAAAAAAGTCTTTTTCTTACTTAAGAGGGATATATTTTCTCGAATTGAAAGAAGTTGCCTCAAAGTTGCTCGAATCCAAAAGTTGCTAAAAAGTTGCTTGAAAAGGCAAAAGTTGCCAAAAAGTTGCTGAACAACTTGTGTAAAAGCCTAAGCACGGTGACCCCCGATTTTTTTTTCAGGGATTTGCTAAGAACAGTCTAATAAAGAACATATTTGAAGAAGAAAAAAAGTTTGATAGTAGAACATGAATTTTTTTTGAAGACAGTTCCGTATTGGGTGTATTTTACCCAAGGCGAGGACTTCAAGCTAACCGCGGAACTG
>OX421454.1:14294569-14297069 GCA_949126865.1 Montipora capitata | reverse complement strand
TCTACAACGCGGTTTATTCTTGTTTGTAAACAAGATTAAGAGAAATTTATGTCTTTTCCTTTCATCGTTCATAGATTTCTTTCAAAATTCCAGGTTCCTAAACCCGTCGCTAAACATAACCTCAAGACCAGCTGCCCAGCGCCAGAAGAGGTCTCAATTAAAGTACCTTTCATTTCTCAATCAGTCTTCATCATCTTGCTGTGCCCCAAAAACACTACCATCGCCTAACTTGACTATAAATATGCTTTGCTGTTGGGTTTTACTGAGATGTCTGATTAGAGAATTAATTGAAAGGTTTGAAATATTTGTGGCGATATCCTATGGTATGGTATCATGGCTAAAATCAGGTGTCTGAACTTGTCCTGCATGGAGAACGTCTGGTAAAGATGAAAACGGATCACCAGGTGGTCACGTTTAGCGACAGGTATCACGCACACAGAGCTGAAACACGGAAAGGCCGAAAACGTTTTGGAAAACTCGCTGTACTTGCGCAGTATTTTAATCGCAGAAGGAAGCCAAATTCAGTGTATTTTGGCAAAAGAGCTGAAACAAATCTTGCATTAATGACTCAGAACTGAAGAAGTTATGCCTCTAAGTGGATAATAATAATAATAATAATAATAATAATAATAATAATAATAATAATAATAATAATAATAATAATAATAATAATAATAATGAGAATACTGATTAAATAATTATTATTTGGTTTACAAATCATCGAATAGTTACAAAACAGTAAACTATCGTGCGGACATTTTGGTGTTGATTCAACAGTTTACTTCAGGTCAAATAAGCTTATGATACATGCATACGTCCCGGATGAATAGAGCTGAGACGGTAGAAAACTAAAATATCATTTTAAGAACAAGGAAATATCGACCAAGCCATCAAATGGTATAAAAAGAGTTGTCCTATGCATCTGCTTTCATACTCAGAGGAATAGTTGGAAAACTCTGTCCTAAGAAGCCAGAACTTAGCTGGAGCCTTTCCTTGTACAATCTGACATGGTAAGCTTACTTCGGATTTATTCCACTCTTCAGCGAGAAGAAAATTTCAATTCTTTTTCGATTAAGGTAGATGCAAAGGCATTCCAACATTAATGTTATTTCTCTTTTCTTTTTCTCCAGGATTTCAAAGCGTTCATTCTGTGCTTAGCATTCTTTGTGGTCACTGCATCAGGGTCGGCAATTTGCAAGTGTGCAAAAGAGGACCTAAAGGTACATAAATGATTTCCCATTGTTTATGGGTAACTCGTGCCGATTCTTTTTGTAAGTTTGTATCTCAAGGAACGCTATTTGCAAAGGAATTTCAGGTGTTCTTCTTGCTGGTAAATTTTTATTTCAATACAGAAAAGAGTTCGGTATAAAATCTCTTTGGCATTCGAATTGTACGCCCTGTTTTGCTGACAGAGTTTGTTGTACTTCCTGAAAAAGTCAATATTCTGAAAATGTAATACTTGTACGTTTGGCGGATGAATGAAATCAAAGTTGGTGTGCAAAAGGGTTGCCAATTTTGAGTTTGTGGATGAAATCCTATGGATCATTGAAAGTTATTGAACAGTTGTCTTTCTTGGTTTTCTGTGGATGAAACTTTAGAGAGCGAGTGAAAACAGCTGTGTTACTAGCATTCGAGTTTCGTATGCTAAAAGCTTCTAAGATTCGAGAAAAATGAATCCGTAGATTGATAAGAAAAGAGTTCGGTATAAAATCTCATTCGCATTCAGAATTGTACGCCCTGTTTTGCTGACAGAGTTTGTTGTACTTCCTGAAAAAGTCAAAAAGGATTTTAAGGAAAATATCGAGGACGAAATTAATTCTCGGTCGCCTGGTTATGATTTTTTTGTATTATTATTATTACTATTATTATTATTATTATTATTATTATTATTATTATTATTATTATTATTATTATTATTATTATTTATTTATTTATTTATTTTTATTTATTTTTTATTTATTTATTTATTTTTAATTTTTTTTGTGGTTGTTACGCTGGTGTCGATTAAACTTTTGAGACGGTAAAAAAGGAGCACAAGCAACTTGATTTTCTATCTCACAGATATAACGACTCAATATTCTGAAAATGTAATACTTGTACGTTTGGCGGATGAATGAAATCAAAGTTGGTGTGCAAAAGGGTTGCCAATTTTGAGTCTGTGGATGAAATCCTATGGATCATTGAAAGTTATTGAACAGTTGTCTTTCCCGAGAAAAATGAATCCGTAGGTTGATAGAAGGGTTGCAGATTGATGGTATTTCTTTGATTTTCTCACAGGATTCGGTGTCAAAGTACAATGTTAAAGTGAAGGAGGGAAATACGGAGATCGATGAAACCGTTGAAGTCGACACGGAGAACGAATTTGAGAAAATCCACATTCCAAGCAATGGCGATACCAGTGAATCAGCCCCTGGAGAGGTCGATGTTATTTTCGATTTCAAGTTGGTGAGTAACAGGGAAGGACTGGGTACACGGGGTAGTATGCTGGTGTGTGTGGGGC
>OX421454.1:14269569-14282069 GCA_949126865.1 Montipora capitata | reverse complement strand
ATAGGTAAGTATTACCCCATGAGATGATACCGTAAACAAGTAAAGGGTATGTACATTTTATTAGAAATACAGTAAATTTGACTTTTCCATGCAGGATAAATTTGAGTCAATCAAGACTCCCAGGTATCTTATGGAGAATTCAAATGCAATTGTCCGAGTTTCCATTTGATGCACAATATCTTTCATGTAGTATATCATTACTTGCCCAAGAAATAGCTTCAAATGCCATCTGGGGCTCGAATTTTTCCATGTTTCCATTTGATACACAATATCACTCTTATAGTATTTCTTGGGAAATAGCGAATTTAACGGCTGTATGCATCGGGATACACATATCACTGATCCATAAAATTACCCCCTCTACGACCTTTTGGAGTAACGAGAGGCTACAATTAGCCTAAACTCGGGCCTGCAAAAATACAGTGGTGTACGGTTCATTTAGCGCTAAAGAAAAGAAAAGAGAGAAGTCTGTCTTTCTTACATCGGACTTAAGCCCCGGCTACAAGTTCAAACATTGTTACATTTGCTGGATCAACAATGTTAGAACGTGTAGCATGCATGTTTGATGACGTCGTTCAACATTTTTTGTTGGAAGAATGTTTTGATTTTGATCAAACATTCTCTCCAACATACAACAAATGTTAAAGCGTGCAGCCGCCTTTTCTACCTGTTGTATTGCAAAGACCAATCAGAGTTAAGGGCCCAGTCTTCACTCCGAGAACCACGAGCAATCCATAAATGGCGCAGGTGGACTAAAGTGACTAAAATGACGTGTTTCCAACAATGTTATATGCGTATCCGACATTGTTCGAAGCGTTCTTACAACAATGTTGGGTCGTGTTCTTCTAGAAATGTTTCAACGTGTAGCCGGGGCTTTTTACATTGTGCTTCTCATGATGTTTGTTGTGCATGTAGTGAATACCCGAAGCCAGGTTATCTTTATTATATGTGACGACAATGACCACTGCACCATGGAAACGAGGTAAAAATAGTGTATTTATTCCAAAATGGCTAAGCACGTTGTTTTTCGCTGATATATGGGTATTTTTGCTTAGTGTTTGAGAAAAGAACGCAAATCGAACGGTTTAAGATGATAATTTTCTGAAATGACTCGTGTAAACTCATCTTTAACAAGAACTAAATTTTCATTCACTCGTCGAAACTCATCTTTTACAAGAACTAAATTTTCATTTCAATATTATAGGAGTTTTGGAAACAAAAATTACTAATGTAAATTCACAATTTTGTTAGAAAAGACTTCTAATGAAGCCTTTCAAGCTTTGTGGGTTGAGATGTCCTTTGACAAAAACAAAAACATAATTTGCGGAATAATTTACAAGTACATGATGCACCCGATAGCACCCGAATGGCTGGGGAAATTGCATTAGGGTGACTCAAAGGACGCTGGTGAATTTTGCGTAAGCACTTAGTACCATTGGCAGTAGGAGCATGTTGTACTCTTCACGACATTTGTGAGATTCACGGTGAGGCATTTGATGACATCTGGAGGACAAATGATTTTGATGATGATGATGATGGTGGTGGGGCTGGTGGTATATAACAGCTGCAGCCCTCCATCCAGCAGTAGCAATGCAAAATGCCATCTCCTTACACTTTTGAATACTCTGGTGTGCTATGTCAACTTAAGCAAATAAGTCCTATTTAGTAGCCTTGTTTGATGTGTGTGAGTAGACCAATAGTCAGTCATCTCATGGCTGCACTAGTCACCTGCTATAATATGTCCAGTACATTACATGTAGCCTTGCCACTTTGACTGCTGCTGTTCTTCGAGACCAGACCTCAATTCTCATCGCCACAGGTCCCGATCCTTTTTGACATGCAGTGCTGACCAAACGAAAAGCTGGCTCTGGGGACGAGATTAAGCCAGACCTATATTTTAGATCTATTAACAGTTTATTATGCGGGTCTGTATCAGAATTGTTTGTTCAGCTTCAGTAGAGCCCTTCCTCCGTGTTTTATTGTTAAGGTAGTAAAGCTGATAGGGCTTCATGGGGTGCATGCTTTGGATTTTGCTTGTTTTTTATTGCTGAGTGTCTTCAAAGGGGAGTGGACTTTTTCATGGGGTAGGAACTGTTGTGGTAAAGTAACAGGCCATTGTTGAAAAGTTTGAAAGGATTGCCTTACGTTACCAGCATTTAGTGTTTTAGTGCATGTGGTTCAAATTAATTTTTACCCTATACGGTGGCACCTTTTACTCAAAATACAGACAACAAAATCACAACACTACTACTTTAGTATTTCTTTGCACCATCAGCCTGATAATGGCCTGGAGCAATACTGCAAATTAAGTTTCTCAAAATACTGAGAAAGTGTTCAATTGTATTGTCCATATTATCAATATCTTTGGATAAGCTTTTATGGTGCTTATCTGTCGTCATGCCATAAATTAGTTCATAGTCCCCGACTTGCTTTCTTTTATTATAATATTCTGCATGTATTGACAGGTGAGATGTGGGAACTGGTATTCAAAACTGAAACAATTGAAACAACTGATTCACTGGTTTTAACCCCTTAAAGAAAGTAAAATCAAACTCCTTATATGGATTGATTCACTCAATGTCACAACTGAGAGTCACCTAATGATGATGCGTTGCTATGTTACTAGCTCGTAAAAGGTATCTTTGTACTGCTCTGCTCCACTCTTTGCGACAAGAGGCCAGCTTGGCTTTCATCGCGGGGTGCATTGTGAACACAGACAAGATCAGCATTTTCGGAACAACTCTTCTGCGTTGGGAATGAAGAGATTCGTGGCCGCCATGTTGTTTAATGTATGGATGGTTCTCAAACTCCCTCTTCTTTTTAAAATGCTTGGCACCAGGCTTTCTTGATTTATAAAAATGTGCTTTATAATGCAAGTTATAAAAATGGTCAGCTTGATATAGGCATAGTTGCATTGGTAAAGGAAAACTGTTTTCACATGAATATCTGGGAACATAATAATGAATAGAAAAAAACTGATGCATAAAAAAATCATTTGACATAAATATAAGACAACTTGATATGAATATAAGAAACTCGATTTATAAATATATGGCTGACACATGAAATTGGCAATCTTGATAATTTGTCACATTCGGAGAAGCAGGGTGCAGTGACACTGAAGTAAACAAACATACCATGTTAGCTGTGACTAGATGAGGCTATGTAAACACGGGAAAAAGTCCTCTTTTGCTTTTATAAGATATTTCTCAAAAATAATTCGACAAATGATTAAAAATGCTGTGTTTTCTTTCCCTCTTGATTGAAACAGATTTTCATGATACATATTTTCTACCAGCCACGCGTCTGACAACACATAACCAACAAAAATTTGTGTGATGTAACAGCCTTGTTTACATACTCTCACCTAAACACAGCTTTTGACCAATGAGAGTGTGCGTACTATTCTAATTATTTTATAACATTTCCTTCCACCTTTTTAGCTCTTTTAACTTGGCTTCCTTCAGCGACTATAATTCTGCGCAAGTAGGCTGAGTTACCCAAACGTTTTACTCTGCATGTTTCAGCTCTGTGTCGCTAAACTTGACCTCATGTCCCGTTATCCCTTCAGTTCAGAAACACCAAATATTTAATTCGCATTTTCAAGAGATTTTTTTTTCTGTGTTATCAAACTTCATCAGCACTTCCTTGTCACTCGGAACATCAGAATATGAGTTAGTTTAAATGATTATCCTGAAGACAACAATCCAGAAAATTGCTGAGCTTTGGTACTCAGTTTGTACCAGGTGATCTGGTGACGTAATTTGGAGGACTGGGAAGAAAAATTTTAACGCCGTATCCCACAACCGCGCGCGGCCTTAGGTGGTGCTGACCAGTATTTGCTTACCAGCATTAACATATATTTTATTCTAAAATATTATAAATTTTTTTCTCACCAGTCCTCCGAAATACGTCACCGGACCACCTGGTAAGAATTGATAACCAAAGCTGTGATCATCATAGCCTGAGACAATAATACAGTCTTTCTTTAGGTGCTAATAGACACTGCTATTTGAAGAGTTAGGTAGCACCCCTGCCCCACAGTTCCTTCACCCCATACGAATTTTCAAGAGCACCGTTTCGATCCTTATATCTTTCGTTGTTGCTATTTTGTTAAATAAATAAAAAGACAAGGACATTTGTGCAAAAACGTGTTCCAAAATAAAATGAGTTTTTTTTCCAAAATTGAATTTTTCGTGGTCAAACACATTCGTAACACCAAGGAAAGTTCAAATTCAGACAAGCAATACAAGTATCTTGCTGCAGACATACTTTTATAGGAGGAATATAATGCTAGTAGGTTTAAAATTCATTTCCAAACGTATATCACAATATCAAGAATTTCCAACGAGCACTATTTTTCACAGAAAACTCTTCGCCAAAAACTGTACATACTTCACAGAACCCAATCGAACCCTTCAAATTTGCAGTATAAAAGAGAAAACAAGCACTGAGTGGCATTTTAGGTGAAGAAAATGCATTGGTCCCACAACATGGTTGCTCTAATAATGAGTCACGTACATGGAAGCAAAAATTCTGCATCATTTCTGTGTCTTGCCAATTGAAATCACACTCTTGATGAAAAAGTTAAGAGACGCTGATATTTTGCGTCTCTATGAGTTCAGAGGTACACTCACATTCAATTTACAAATAGAAAGGGTTCAGAAATTCTGCATGCATGCCTTAATTTTTTGGCTAATGTTCAATCAAACCAAAATTCTATTCACCAACGCAAACATGGGGGCATGCAAAAATTCTGCATCATTATGTGTAGCAATAACCGGCATGAGATACCTATTAAAAAGAGGATGCAGAAATTCTGCGTCTCTATGAGTTCAGAGGTACACTCACATTCAATTTACAAAAAGAACGGATGCAGAAATTCTGCATACCTTAATTCTGGCTAATATTCAGTAAGAACCAAGAATAAATTCACCAACGCAAACCTGGGAACATGCAAAAATTCTGCATCATTATGTATAGCAATCGGCATGGGATACCTATTTTAAAAAAAAGATGCAGAAATTCTGCGTCTCTATGAGTTCAGAGGTACACTCACACTCCATTTACAAATGGATAATTGTGCAGAAGTTTTAATTGATGTACAGTTCAAACCATTGCTCGTTCACATGCGCGAACCCGTTGGCATGCAAAATTTTGCATTCACATCATCATAAAAAGAATTTAAGGAATTCTGCATCTCTTATACATGCATGCTCTTTTGTAATAGATTTAGTTTTGAAGGTATTTATTTAGAAAACGGATGCCGAAATTCTGCCCATTCAACAGTACAATCAAGAAAATAAAGAATTAATAAAGTTAGTACGCAGAAAAATATGCAAGAATTCTACCTCTCTTTTAGATAAGTCGAAAGGAAACTGGCAAGATTCTAAGATACAATTATTATCTGTCTTATATATTAGATTCACTCATAAGATGCCGAAGGCAGAGGCTTATGAGGCCAGATCGAACCACTGTTAATTTCTAAGCTATATGAACAAAAAAAAAAACTATGCGACAGAATCTTACTGATTTGTTAGGAAAAAACATGAGTAAAAAGTTCAATGTCACTCATGAATTTCAACCGTTCAATGCGGAAGAAATTTCATTTAATATAGTGCTGTCGGTTGTCCACTGATGTGGTTAAAAGTAAGCTCTCCTTCCATTGTTTAAAGCAGCCAAGAATGCATTCCCTGCCAAGAAACCAAGAAGAGAAAACATCCATGAGTTTTATTTAATTAAATAAAATCTGAAAGGAGGTGTTAATTGGAAAGTTTATAAAACTGTTGGTTGCCAAACATTCCGCGAGGGGATTAATGCAGTTTCTAGTGCCCAACAGTGCAGTGAACGGAATGTTTTGTCGAAATATTGAACATTCTGCCAAATATAGTATTCCTACCTTCAGTCCACTTTCTATTTTGACCCGAGGTGCACCCGTTCGTTAAATACTATCGCTTTCAAAGGTAAAAACTCGTATGTAACATTTTACGTTGTTATGGTTCACCTTAAGGTTGTAAGCTTACCACATCTAACACTCCTCCCCTCCCCTCCCCTCCACGCCATTTTTTTGTACTGGCTCGATGGAAACATTTACATAATTTACTCTATCGGTAATCGAAAAGCCATTTTGGTCACATTTATTTGTGGAAAAGTTGCCGGGTAAGAACGTCCCCGTTTCTAGTTCTCCCAGACGAGTTTATCCGGTTAGGCGAGCCAAACTGTGCATGATTGGACAGCTCGAGTAGGGGATAACCCGTGTACCTGGGACAACTTTTCTCTGTGTAAACGTAGCTATTGTGGCACCTAATTGACTAATTTATCTTACAAGGGACAGGACGTTCTGCCTGTAAATGGTAACCCATTACTGTTTATTTATGAACACGCAACTAATAAGGAATTGAAGGCCCTGCGTTGTTCAATGCGTTCAATGCGTCGAATTCTTGCACCTAAGGACCACACCGGTGATTTTCAGGGTAGAGGTATACGTATTAAAGCTGAGGATACATATGTTTCATGGTAACCCTTGTGTTGATTTACCTCGGCAGGGGGGTTTCATTAATAATTGTGTATTTCTCTTATTTAGAGCGGGAGACTTTTCAGGAAGCTCTACTAGCACACACCCTAACACTGAAGAGGCGGCCATCTTTGCCGACGTCTAGTCAAGGGATACAATTAATATGCATTAATGAAATGGGTGTTTGTAAATACCAACGTCGCCATAAAGGCATTTCTCTTGAAAGAAGGGCAAGCCTGATGCCCAATACTATCGAGATAAACTTATATGTAGCTTTCCGTTTTGCCGAACTGAATATGGCGAAACTACTACACAAAAGACGGCGACACATACCAACTTCAGCAGCTTCATGTCCGACCTCGATAACCACATCATGTTCCTTTGAAAACATTTTTACCAGTTTCTCGTATAACGCTACAGAGTACTGTTCTCCAATTTTTGTGTTGGTTGCTTCCAGGAGGTTTGTTGGTGGCTGCAGGTTAAGTTAACATGTCTGCTTCCCACGATTCTGGAGATGGCCCAGTGGCCAACAACAAAGGCGGAAACAACCTCTTGCATCGTAATACCTGGAATTTTAAGTTTAAAATATCAATCAAAATTATTTCTGAGAAGTCACTCGCCAATTCAAGGTACATGTATTCCCAAAACATGACAACAGACTACTGCATCTACTTCCAAAAAGGCGGAACGTCCTCGCATAATTTAGACAAAAATTATGTTATTCCTGAAATCTAGAATGTTATAGCTTAGGACAGTCAGTTGTTGAAATTCATTTACTTAGTTTGGACCTCCCACCGCCCCCTTCAACTTCTCTCTTGGACGTTTATGCATATTGTGCTTCGCCAAAACATTATTCCAAAGCACTTTTAGCGTTTGTAACAACACTGTGAAGCCAAGTTGCAAAAATGCCAAATTTAGGTTTCAAATTTCCAACCTTAAGACAAAAAGGAACACAAACTATCATCGGGCGAAGTGACCTTCAACGTATCTCAGTATGTTGACAGCTAGTTGAAACCTATTTGCTCTGGTGAATCTCTGCATTGTAATTTCTCTTGCTAACGACAATGGTATTCATACCTTGCCCATTATTTGTAGCCTTCATGTGATGGATGTACCCGCGTGCTGGACAAGAGTTGCTTCCTTTGTTGTAAATATTTCTTTTACTGAATGTGCCATGCAGATTGACTGGACATAAGATGATACAGTTGAACGAACTTAGCAGCAAAAAGTTAAGCCGCCTAACTAGGTCAACAACTTCATTACATTGCTGCCTCTCATCAGAAATTTGGTTCTGAAAGGTACTGATCAGAAAAGGCAATGGTTATCTCCATTCAACGTATACTGTAATTTCCACAAAGGTTTCGAATTGTGTGCTTAATTTTCTGCTTTCTTTTTGTTGGTCTTAAAACCTTTTTACGGCTACCAACATGCACACGTAATGCAATCCACCTGAGTGATGCCAGGTTGTACTTGTCTTATGATAATCATATCAAGGCTTCACTTCATCATCTAAAGACTACTAGCCATTTTCTAAAATTTTGCTCTGATAGATGTAAACTGTTTCCGGAGATAGTATTAAACATTCTCATTTGCCCAGAATAGTTGTCAACTGAATTTTTACCAGGGCTTGCACTCACCATGAAATCGGCAAAACCCACGAGTCCGAATGTAAGGAACGCACCACCAAAACTGGACTGGCAAAGCCCCTTCTGTAGATCAACATGATCCAGCGATCTCCTGAATATGACATACCCTTTAGTGTTGCCATCCTTACTTGCAAATTCGTCTGCATCTGCAACACTAGGTTCCTCTATTTCTTGGTTCTCCCTAGCTTTAAGCGTCCATAAAAACACTTGAATGTCATGGGATGGCTCGAAGTTGCCCTACATTGTGGAATTTGTCATAAATGTAAACATTGAAGTTTTCATGAATAAAGGGCTTCCCACAATGCCTTTTATGTATATTATCATACACTCCCTGGAATGACCAGCTCCAACTAAGATAATTAATTGAATTGACAATAAAGCAATTTAAAATTCAAGGGCAACTGCATTTTTAAAGAAATCTGCTCGACAAGAAATAGCAAACCCTGACTGAGATATTAATTTTCTGCAGTCGATTTTAATTGATGGTACCTTTTCGTTAGGAATCGGTCAATATTTAGTAGGGTAGAGCAAGAGCAAACAGGGAAATACTATGCGCAAGATTTCCTGATCCAACCTCGCCCATAATTCAGTTGCTCTCCCTTTTTTCCAGCATAAAAATAAATGATCCTTTGCCTATTTGCAATAGCCCCTCTCCTCCTATAAATAATGACCATTCGTTAAGCACCAAAAAATGTTTTATACGTATGGTTCAAGCATCATGTTGCGGTTTGTGTGCATTTAAATTCAACTAGAATTCTTTCCATCACTTTTAATTTTTACTTACCGTACATCTGACCAGTTTTTCAGCGTCTTCTGTACTGCCAAACCTCTCAGTTGGTTGGTCCCAGTTATCAATTTCTAAAAAGGACATTACAGCTGCTTGCACTTAATTCGACTTAATTTTGGCCGCTTCGGTCTGCAATTCTTTAAGAAGGACTTCGCCTGAAACTAACTGTGGGATAAAAACACGCACAGGTATTCAGTTAGCGCTTGCGAGAACTACAGAAGATGTCCTGGCTCATGCTTGCACCAGTTCATTAACGTGATATTGTCACACTATCTTTAGTAACACACTGTAAAAGTTTCGGTTGATGGCATTTGCGAACTACTGACAAACTTGTTTCCTTTGACCCAGTATTTTGATGCATGCACAAACTATTTATATCCGAATTGGGTGAAGCTAGGATAACCATGACAGCCGCCTCTTTGAGGCAGACAATTGGGCAGGCAAGTAAAAAAAAAAATATATATATTAATATTTGATCGACGAATGAGATTTACACCTAAACGCTTGACTCCATTTGAAAGTATATTTTGACCCCGACTAAAATCTGCTCTTACTGAATGTTTAATGCGGGCGAGTCGTTACGGTTTTGCATGGCACCCATTATTGTCCTACTATGACTGCGCCTTTGTCTTTCGCCTGGTATTTCCCTTTAAGGGTCTCTTCATATGAGGAGTTTTTCCCTCTCAAGTTTCCTTCGATGGTTAAAGTAAAGTCAAAAGAAATTTGAGGTTGCTTAAACAAAGAAAATCCAGAAATCATCTCCAGGCTTGTTCGTAAGATTTCACACCTAAATGGTTTCATCACCACTTTTCATGTCGGGAACCGGGCTGAAAGTCGCCATAAGAACAGAAAGCAATTTAATCCCGGTAACCGAGCCAACATGGTCAACCAGGACCATGTGAAACCGGAGGCCCTGAATGAAATCATTGCCACTTGCCTTATTCAAAAGATATTAAACTTTTGAGTTGTCTGGAAGGCTAACAAGCGGCTTCATGTGCCACTTTTTAAGAGCCAGGGTACCTTTAGCAATTTCACTTTGAGAACACTTCTGTTCTTTCAATTTTCCGCTTTCGTAGAGGTCATTGACTTTAACAAATGCCTCCCAAGCAGACTTCTACATTTGCGCCATGGTGAAAATATCACTCGAGCTTCTCTTCTGTGAAAAACAAAAGAAACAAGTCAAACGGCGTCTTGTGCACATTTTATATAACCCTAAACCTTCTTCTGATCGAACTATTACGTTTTCCTTTTTCGTCTGCATTGTCGGGCTTTTGAAGTAATTCTCAAGCGTCCTCTAAGAGGTTTGCTTGCAGTGCTTTACAGTGATTTTAATGTTTAAAAAATAACTGATATTTATATGGAAAACAGCTGCTAGATGCTGATGCTTTGCCATCTGGCACAAACCGCTCTAAAATCACGCACTAAACGTCAGTGGCTTCAAAATTGATATTCTTACTAACTTCATCGCGCTCTTTCCATTTATGGCATCTATTTTGTACCACGACCACCTCTTATGATTGATTTAGTCACGTGACACGGTCCTGCAAAGCCTCGCCTATCGTTTTGCCGAACCCCTTAAAAAATCCTGGTGATTAGCACATAAATTCCTCTAACAGTTCTGCAAACTGAGTCAGGATTATTGTTCATAAACAAAAGGAGAAAATAATTGTGAATATCTTATATCTTTATACAGGATACGAGCACATGTGTCTCTCCAACTGAGTCATGCTAGGCTGCGGAGGCTAGCAATTTTGCTCTTCGCTGTCATACAGCTGGGATCTACATCTTTCTGCCTAGAAGTAGAGTCAACTCGGTGTTAGGAATCAAAACGTGTTGCATTTCAGAAATGACCGGCTGAGTTAAAGGGGCTATTGCACGCAAAAGAATGTTATTTCATGACACCCAAAATGCCCAAAACGTAGAATGAAACATTGCAATAACCACTTGAAACTGCATGTTGAACAACGCAAAAGAAATACAACAAAAGGAAAGAGAAGCATGGATGGACACAAATGGACAAGATTGAAACGGACTGTATTTGGGTAATCTTGAAAAAAGTCGGCCCGACATTTTTCAAGTTTATGGCAAATCGCTTGGATAAAGGTAGTTTTTGTTCAGAGTCACCTTGTTTGTGACGTAACGATAAGTTTATCAATACAGAATTCCACACCACCAGTTGCGAGTTTTAAACTCGCGATTAACTAAAGGCTTCCCCAAAACACCCTAAAATTAACGTGACATACCCCCTTTAACATAAATTTAATATACCAAAAGTTTTAACCGTGCTCTTTTCTCATACGTAAGGTACGCAACGAAATGACGAGGACTGATAACAGAATTATTGAGAAAGACGAGCTGCATTCCACATAAATGATAGCCTGGGACCACGCCATTTTTGCTCCATAACCCCACCTGATGAGCGTGGTCACAGGCTACATTAATGATAACGATAATACTGATATACCTCCTCTCTGTATGTAACGTTGCGGCAATACGAGGTGGAATTTTGATGCATGGCACCAAGGTGGATTGCCTGGTCGTCCGTGAGGCCACAATAAATGCGAGACATTCTTCCTTTGTAATATTTGTTCTCTGGAAACTGCTCATGTAGATTTTTGGTGGCCAACATGAGGTGAGTAGCTCCCAAGACTTCGTAGAAGTACGTGTCCTTTTTTTCAATGTCGTATTCCTCCTTACCTGTTATACCTTTGGCAACAACAAACAGACTGCCATGGCTTCCACCAGGCTCTTTCAAAAGTACTTCTGAAAGCTGCTCCACGAATTGTCTGTTCACTCTTCTGAACTGCCTTGAGGGGCGGATGGGCAGCCAGAGCTGACTGATGGGTATCAGTTGAGATGTTGCTGTTACGGCAAACAGTGGAGGCAACTTTAGAGTTGAACGGTATTTTTAAAACTATCACACATATTTCACCATTATTTTACTATATAGAGACGCCCAAAAAATTGAAGTTGCCAAAGGAAATACAGAACCTTCGATATGGTGGTTCCTTGCATCTCAACCCGTCAACCCATGCAGACAGGCCAAATGAGCAAAAAAAAAAAAATTATGTTATTATTACATAGACATTGATGACATACACTTTATTTTTAATTTGATATCACTCTTCACTGTGCACCGCATGCGAAGATATTATTGACGTCATCATGCATGCATGGTACCCGGGTTTTTCAACAGGGTTATTGCCCCTTTCATGATTGGTTATTGCTTCAGTTACCCTCGTGAAGGTGGATTTAATTTTTATAGTAAAGATGAAATTTTCTTTGAGAATGAATGTGTTTCTTCATTGTGTTTCCAAGGTAAAATAAACTTCTTCATTTAATTTTAACGATGTCTTATGCCACACTGAGTATTTAATCAATATCTACATTGTATAATTCAGAACTTGATTTATTTACACCCCTGTGCCGACATGCAATATCCGCGATGCAGTTCATGCAACTGAAGATTTTGACAATATCGCAAAATCAAAGAACTATGAAGAGTAAAAGCCATTCAAATGGCACCGTGAACAAATAAGGTAATCTTACTTGT